>OZ004662.1:4363421-4963421 GCA_963924505.1 Agonopterix alstromeriana
GTGATACCAAATTATTTAGAAAGCTAACATGTTTAAACACTTGTTAAAAACTATTAAATTAACAAAAATTGAATCGGCATGATAGATTTCAGTGGCCTTGAACTTCTAAAAATATTCGTAACTTGGTCAAGTCAAGTGAAGAACAGAAAAAATTAATAAACGCATTCACAACCATCATTGACAGAACTGTCACGTCGTATGTTTTCTACCTGTCTCTTTTGCTCTTCAACTAAAAGTCGGCCAGGGATCTTAACCGGTTTTGAAATACCGGTTAATATAGTTCATAAAACCGTTATAATTGTGTTCATTCATTAACCGGTTAATCCAGTAACCGGTTTTTAAAAAAACGAAATAATTTTGGTTACCGGTTAATTCAGAGAACGAAATTATTGAACTCGTGCTAACCGATATCATGATCAGAATTAATCGGTTAAACTCACGCCACCCGTGCGCCGGTCGCTGCGCTGTTGCCAGATTGCCGCCAATCTGGCAACGCTGCGCGCGCTGTGCATTCGTTTCGGTGATATGTAGCCCAGTCATTAATTACGGTTTGAGTCGGGATGAATTAAGAATTGTTTTTTTTTGGGTGTATCATTTGAGAACCAAATTGGGCCTAGAAATATATCAAAATTTTAAAACACTCACTTCAGCCCACCCCACCCCAAATTTAAAATTATGTATTTATCTCTTCAAAAAATATCTTACGGTAAATTTTTTTTTTTCACTTTTTTAATCCTTTACCTTTACAGCCTTCAAACACGGAGTAAATTTTATTGTCTACTTAGAAACCTTTAAAAAATACATTTTTATTTTTTAATGAATAACTCATTTAAAATTTATTTAATTTTAAACTTTTTTGTTTTTTTAACCGAATGCGTCCAAAATCTACATCTGGGGGTTTCTGCTATCTCTTGCGACGAATCCGATGTCAGATTTGAGAAAAGTGGCCGCCATCTTGAACTTTTTTGTTTCTCAACTGATTGCTTTCAAAATCGATATCTGAGGGTCCGCGTGGGCTCCAACCACGGATCCGAAGTCAGATTTGAGAAAAGTGGCCGCCATCTTGAACTTTTTTGTTTCTCAACCGATTGCTTCCAAAATCGATATCTGAGGATCCGCGTGGACTCTAAACACGGATCCGATGTCAGATTTGAGAAAAGTGGCCGCCATCTTGAACTTTTTTGTTTCTCAACCGATTGCTTCCAAAATCGATATCTGGGAGTTTCTGCGATCTCTTACGACGAATCTGACGTCAGATTTCGGAAAAGTGGCTGCCATCTTCATATCGATATCTGAAAATACACGTGGACTCCAAACACGGATCCAATGTCAGATTTGAGAAAAGTGGCCGCCATCTTGAACTTTTTTGTTTTTCAACCGATTGCTTTCAAAATCTATATCTGAGGGTCTGCGTGGACTCCAAACACGGATCTGATGTCAGATTTGATAAAAGTGGCCGCCATCTTCAACTTTTTTGTTTCTCAACCGATTGCTTCCAAAATTGATATCTGAGGATCCGCGTGGACTCCAAACACGGATCCAATGTCAGATTTGAGAAAAGTGGCCGCCATCTTGAACTTTTTTGTTTCTCAACCGATTGCTTCCAAAATCGATATCTGAGGATCCGCGTGGACTCTAAACACGGATCCGATGTCAGATTTGAGAAAAGTGGCCGCCATCTTCAACTTTTTTGTTTCTCAACCGATTGCTTCCAAAATCGATATCTGAGGATCCGCGTGGACTCCAAACACGGATCCGATGTCAGATTTGAGAAAAGTGGCCGCTATCTTGAACTTTTTTGTTTTTCAACCGATTGCTTTCAAAATCTATATCTGAGGATCCGCGTGGACTCCAAACACGGATCCGATGTCAGATTTGAGAAAAGTGGCCGCCATCTTGAACTTTTTTGTTTCTCAACCGATTGCTTCCAAAATCGATATCTGAGGATCCGCTTGGACTCCAAACACGGATCCGATGTCAGATTTGAGAAAAGTGGCCGCCATCTTGAACTTTTTGGTTTTTTTGACGGATTGCTTTCATAATCTATGTCTGAGAGTCCGCGTGGACTCCAAACACGGATCCGATGTCAGATTTGAGAAAAGTGGCCGCCATCTTGAACTTTTTTGTTTCTCAACCGATTGCTTCCAAAATCGATATCTAAGGATCCGCGTGGACTCCAAACACGGACCCGATGTCAGATTTGAGAAAAGTGGCCGCCATCTTGAACTTATTTGTTTTTCAACCGATTGCTTTCAAAATCTACATCTGAGGGTCCGCGTGGACTCCAAACACGGATCTGATGTCAGATATGAGAAAAGTGGCGGACATCTTGAACTTTTTTGTTTTTTAAATCGATTGCTTCCAAAATCAATATCTGAGGGTCCGCGTAGACCCCAAACACGGATCCGATGTCAGATTTGAGAAAAGTGGCCGCCATCTTGAACTTTTTTGTTTTTCAACCGATTGCTTTCAAAATCTATATCTGAGGGTCCGCGTGGACTCCAAGCACGGATCTGATGTCAGATTTGAGAAAAGTGGCGGACATCTTGAACTTTTTTGTTTCTCAAATCGATTGCTTCAATAAATCAATATCTGAGGGTCCGCGTGGACTCCAAACACGGATCCAATATCCGATTTAAGAGTGGCCGCTATATAGAACTTTTTTGTTTTTGAAGCGATTGCTTCGAAAATCTGATGATCTGAGGGTCCACGTGAACTTCAAACACGAATCCGATGTAAGATTAGAGAAAAGTGGCGGACATCTTGAACTTCTTACCCGACTGCGACAGAAGGAGAGTTATTTAATTCTCAACCGATTAGGCTAGGTTTAGGTTAAGTTATGTACTGGGCTATAACAGTTGTATAAAATGGCGAATTAAACATTTACATCAATACTGTTAATAGGACAGTTTTGCTGTATAAGGCGAAGATGTACCGTCAAGACGCTTCTATACTACAAGCTGTTACCGCTGACACTTTAGTACAACATTTAGCCAACTTTTTTTAGATTCAAATTTAACATCATAGATTTTGGAAGCATTTGGTTGAGAAACATAGAACTTCAAGATGGCGGCCACTTTTCTGAAATCTGACATCGGATCCGTGTTTGGAGTCCACGCGGATCCTCAGATATCTATTTTGGAAGCAATCGGTTGAGAAACAAAAAAGTTCAAGATGGCGGTCACTTTTCTCAAATCTGACATCGGATCCATGTTAGGAGTCCACGCGGACCCTCATATATCAATTTTCGAAGCAATCAATTCAAAAACAAAAAAGTTCAAGATGGCAGCCACTTTTCGGAAATCTGACGTTAGATTCGTCGTAAGAGATCGCAGAAACCCCCAGATATCGATTTTGGACGCAATCGGGTGGAAAACAAAAAAAATGAAGATGGCAGCCACTTTTCCGGAATCTGACGTCAGATTCGTCGTAAGAGATCGCAGAAGCGCCCAGATATCGATTTTGGACGCAATCGGTTGAAAAACAAAACAGTTCAAGATGGCGGCCACGTTTCCAAAATCTGACGTTAGATTCGTCGTAAGAGATCACAGAAACTCCCAGATATCGATTTTGGACGCAATCGGGTGGAAAACAAAAAAAATTAAGATGGCAGCCACTTTTCCGGAATCTGACGTCAGATTCGTCGTAAGAGATCGCAGAAGCGCCCAGATATCGATTTTGGACGCAATCGGTTGAAAAACAAAAAAGTTGAAGATGGCGGCCACTTTACTCAAATCTGACATCGGATCCGTGTTTGGAGTCCACGCGGACTCTCAGACATAGATTTTGAAAGCAATCCGTTGAAAAACAAAAAAGTTCAAGATGGCGGCTACTTTTCTCAAATCTGACATCGGATCCGTATTTGGAGTCCACGCAAACTCTCAGATGTCGATTTTGGAAGCAATCGGTTGAGAAACAAAAAAGTTCAAGATGGCGGTCACTTTTCTCAAATCTGACATCGGATCCGTGTTTGAAATCCACGCGGACTCTCAGACATAGACTTTGGAAGCAATCGGTTGAGAAACAAAAAAGTTCAAGATGGCGGCCACTTTCCTCAAATCTGACATCGGATCCGTGTTTGGAGTCCACGCGGATTCTCAGATATCGATTTTGGAAGCAATCGGTTGAGAAACAAAAAAGTTCAAGATGGCGGCCACTTTTCCGAAATCTGACGTCAGATTCGTCGTAGGAGATCGCAGAAACCCCCAGATATCGATTTTGGACGCAATCGGTTGAAAAACAAAAAAGTTCAAAATGGCGGCCATTTTTCCGAAATCTGAACGAATCTGTCATTCGTCGTAGGAGATCGCAGAAACCCTCAGATATCGATTAGAAGCGTGGACTCCTAGTCCACGCGGACCCTCATATATCAATTTTCGAAGCAATCAATTCAAAAACAAAAAAGTTCAAGATGGCAGCCACTTTTCGGAAATCTGACGTTAGATTCGTTGTAAGAGATCGCAGAAACCCCAGATATCGATTTTGGACGCAATCGGGTGGAAAACAAAAAAAATCAAGATGGCAGCCACTTTTCCGAAATCTGACGTCAGATTCGTCGTAAGAGATCGCAGAAACTCCCAGATATCGATTTTGGAAGCAATCGGTTGAGAAACAAAAAAGTTCAAGATGGCGGTCACTTTTCTCAAATCTGACATCGGATCCGTGTTTGAAATCCACGCGGACCCTCAGATATAGATTTTGGACGCAATCTGGTGAAAAACAAAAAAGTTCAAAATGGCGGCCACTTTTCCGAAATCTGACGTCAGATTCGTCGTAGGAGATCGCAGAAACCCCCAGATATCGATTTTGGACGCAATCGGTTGAAAAACAAAAAAGTTCAAAATGGCGGCCATTTTTCCGAAATCTGAACGAATCTGTCATTCGTCGTAGGAGATCGCAGAAACCCTCAGATATCGATTTTGGACGGAATCGGTAGATGGCGGGCGCCTCCTTTCCTAATTCCCTCATCGGTTTCTTGTTCAAAGTCCATGTGGACCTTCAAATATCGATTTTGGAAGCAATCGGTTGAGAAACTAAAAAGTTCATTATGGCGGTCCCGACCAAATACCTACAAACCTAGCAGCACCCGCCACCCACTCCACAACCCACCACCAAAACCCGCCACCCATCACCAGCCACCCAACATCCACCACCATCCACCGCCACTTACCAAACACTCACCAAATAACCACCAAACCAAAACACCTACTAACCACTTACCAACAGCCATCCATCCATCCATCCATCCACTACACAGTCAAGATTTGACCCAACCAGTCATCACGACTCCTTGCTGGTGCGTGGACTTTAATCGTTAATCATTAATCAGATTAAGGCTTTGATTACTTGATTAAGTATTTATTTTTAGTCGAAATGAAAACGATTCAGATTAGTAAATTTTATATCAACTTATTCCATTAAAATTTTAATCGTAAATTTTTAATTTTAATCAAAACAAAATTAACTTTGGGCCCACACTGCTATGAGCGTGTAGTCGCAAGCCGCAGAAAAAGCGAGAGTTCCGTTATGCAGTAACTACAAGAGATGGCGCTCGTTTTTTACTCAAATTAACCGGTTAATTCTGCTCAACAAAATTTAAATTAGTAAAAAACCGGTTTGATAGATTAACCGGTTAAAATACCGGTAACCGAAACCTAAACCGCAATCAATTCAGGTTTGGGGTCAATGACCAAAACCGGTTTCCAAAATTAACCGGTTTCCGATCCCTGAAGTCGGCAGATCGACTAGGACAAAAAATGGGACAAACTTTTTCTTTCCTTTTCAAACAAAAAACTTTATTTTTGTTGATAAGTTAATTTTTATCAGATTTTTATGATTTTTGTTTTTAAATATCTAGTTAGTTGCAATGAAACTGCACTAATACAGAAATAAATTGCTATTCGATTTTTGATCACTTTAAATATGGATCACAATAAAGAAATATGAAACACTTCATAAAAATTAAATCGTCAACTAACAGAAATATTTAAAAGTCACTTCTTTTTCACTTAATTTTGTTGTTGATGTTGTTATAAAGTATTTTTTTTACTAATTAAAATTTCCTTTTGCCTTTGTCATAATGTTAATTACCTATTTTTCTGATTGATGGCAATACTTTTAAATTTTGAAAGCATCCAATGAAAACGCACCTTCACAAAATTCTCTCTTTTGTACACCTATTACAGATCCTACTTTGACGACCAATAGAATGGCTTGATTTTCCTTGGGGTCAGCAAATCACACAACAGAACATTGGCGTCACCGATCGCCCGCCATTCTCTCGACGCCATCTTGAGCATATGATCATTGTTGTGAAGCTATCCGCTAAATTGTGCTAGAATTTGTTATTTCTCTACAAAAAACCTCAAAAGGTATGTATAATTGTGTACATTGAATCTGTCTTCAGCAATAAATAAAATGTTCTAATTCATGCGCTACGGATTTAACGTAAAATACGAAAATTTCTCAAGGCGTCCTACCACCCCGCTTTCGAAATAGTTGTTTATTGTCGTTAAATGTTTCCTAACTGAATTTTACTTTGCAGCAAACTATGGCACGTACCAAGCAGACCGCGCGTAAATCTACGGGAGGAAAGGCTCCGCGTAAACAGTTGGCCACAAAAGCCGCGCGTAAATCCGCGCCAAGCACTGGAGGAGTCAAGAAGCCCCATCGTTACCGCCCTGGTACAGTGGCGCTTCGTGAAATCCGTCGTTACCAAAAGTCTACCGAGCTGCTGATCCGCAAGCTGCCCTTCCAGCGTCTCGTGAGAGAAATCGCTCAGGACTTCAAGACCGATCTTCGTTTCCAGTCTGCCGCCATTGGCGCTCTGCAGGTGAGCATTAGCTTATTTCTAATTTTTTTTACCATGTGCTTAGGGTTTTTGAATCGATATTTGGTAATGAAATGCTTTTTGTTTAACAGGAGGCGAGTGAGGCGTATCTCGTGGGCCTGTTTGAAGACACCAACCTGTGCGCCATCCACGCCAAACGTGTGACAATCATGCCTAAAGACATCCAGCTTGCTCGGCGAATCCGTGGGGAGCGTGCTTAAGTTAGCCGTAGTGTACCTTATCATAAATTATTTGTAATTCAAATAGACATAAATTCCATAACATTTTATAATGTCTCACATTTAATTCATCTTAATAACATCATAATCATCTTTTAATGTAAGGATGCAGAACTGAATTTTTTTATAAATATGTTCTTTAACATAAGTTTTTCATGTATTTGTAGATTGATACTGCGTGTTCTACATTCAATCGTAACACATTTTGGATTTAAATCTCCAAGATTTCATTGTAGCGTGTTCAAAAAAAGCCATTTACCATCAATGGCGACAGTATCTATTGCAAAAACATAGTTTTTAGTGACTCGTGGTATGTTATGTCTAATTAGTATAATAGGCAATGTTGTCAGCCACATCAGTGTGAGAATTCTATTTCGGAGTAAATTGATGCACTTTCAAATGCTATGTGTAATGAGAATTTTGGTGTTAAATAAATTTAATTTAGAGTAATTTAGCTTTCTTTTATTCCATCTTTTCCAATGCCATTAAAAATAGTCATTTATGTTATGTATTTGATAACTCAATGATTTACAATTATTGTGCAATAAAAATTTAATCCATGTTCTGAGTTAGGCAACAGTAGTTATAAAAGCATTATTTCTCCTACATAACAAATAAGTTAGCCTTGGGTCATTCATCTGAGATCTATTTTATCTGATTTCATTATAATACATAGGTAATACTTTCAAGTTCAAGTTACCAAGATTCAAATTACATGTTCGAATGCTTAAAAACAAGTGATTATTTCTGGACCATTTTGGAGCCAGCATAGCCTGCTTGTTGTTGGTGTTACTAGATACTAAAGCAACGTGATTAGAAATCAACTTGAACCGAAAATGCGCTTTAAAGCCCATTTCTGACAATTTATGGATGGTCTGCCCGACTTGTTTCGAGATAGCTCATATTGACTTACTTGGCATACAAGACAAGGTATTCAAATATTTCTGAGCAGTGCTAATTTTCAATAAATTTTTTACAGCAAATGTTACCAGTTATATCTAAACGTGTCTTTTGTCATAAATATCGGAACAACATATTTTCGATTATTTCTTTACTATGTTATTTAAAATTGAAATGTATAACAACGGAGTAAGGTCTTTTTTCCTAAAATGCTCAGATGTTTATGATCACCCTGGATGTGTAGATAAATTTGATGTTCTAGGCGTTCAGATATTTTTGTGTAAAGAAATTATTGAAAATTAGAACTGGTGAAACGTGGATGTTCTGAGGTTTCAGAATATCTCTGACTACCCCCTCGGGGAATATAGTCGTGAGCATATGCTTATGCTAGAACTGGTTAGAAATATTTGACCACCATATTTGCTATGATATATCTGTTGGCAGCATGACACGCGCGTTAAAACGAGAAAGCCATCATGCTTTCATTTTGGCATGCTTAAGTCACAAGGATGCAGTCTTAATCTTTCTCTGGGTATCATGCTAGGCTCACTGTGGTTTGTGGGTACTTCTAATTTGACCATTTGTAATGGCTTTTATATTACGATGAAATCAAAATGGCTACTGTATTATTGGTTGTAATCTTTGATTAAATTAAAATAGCGAAAATCTAGCCTATAGCGCATGGACCGCATAAATTGAGCCCGTCGCCTATTAAACTTAGTCGCAATACGAGCAGCATAGCATGATTTTTATTTTAGGCGGCATAAATGAACCAAAATGCTTTCGGTGCTTTTACTTAAAAATCATTCAAAAAGAAAAACCAATCACACGGCATTACTTTTCAGTCATAAGTACATGAAAAGCAGGTCCATTGTTCAAGTATGTAATGTGAGAATGTCACCTATCTTCTGCGATGAAATAACTTTTACCCTAAAAGTAAAATAATGAATGCTACATTGTAATAAGTAATTTAAATATTATATTTGACTAATAATAAAACAATTCTACTAAAACAAGCAACTAAACTTAAATCTTATTCTATGCGACCAGCTTGGCTTCCTGATCCTCTATTTCTTTTAATCTAGCTTCTATATCTGCAACGCTTTTGCCATGTTCTTTGTTAAATTTATATGTTTGTAGCAGTTGCTCTTTCTCCAACCCTTTGATTCTCTCATACAGCGTCTTTGTAAATTCCTTATCAACATCATTTTCTTCTCTTAATGCACAGAAGTATATCATAAATACGGCAACACTGGCGAGGACTGTATAGGGCTGGTACCAGGGCATATCTACTTTAACCCTTCTTACGATTGGCTTAAGTGTTTTCTTTGCCGCCATACTCGTGGAGAATTTTATGGGTTCATTTTCTGCTGGTTCAACTTCGACTTTGCTGCTTCGTGTCCTGCATGTTGTGTTGAGTCTGGTGAACTGTCTGAAATAAAAGAAAAATGTTTAGTTACCAGCATCAATCAAAGTTTTTTTTAGGTATTAATTTCTCTGAATTAAAACAATTTATTACCTAATTATAATATAAGAGATGACAAGACATACTTATTGTTATCATCAAGGCTGATTCAGAATTCATAGGTTGTAGAGCATCTATGTGATGGGACAAGGTCTGCCTGCATAACTCCAGTCGGGTTAGGAGTTACAGCCGTTCAAAGGTCTGGTATGGTTGCAAAAAATCTATATGCATTAATATGCAGGTATTATTGTAATATGCACTGAAGCTATGATATGTGTCAAGTACAAAAACTGACATGGTATGTCGGTTTAGGAGATACAACCGTTCAAAGGTCGAACCTTTCCGGTCCGGACCGGTCTCCTAAACCGACTCGAGTTATGCAGGCATGTCCATCCCCATCATAGAGATGCTCTACACCCTATGAATACTGAATCAGTCTTGCAGCTGATGATAAAAGTACGTCTATCTCCTATAACATTATATTTCCCATGTTTTACGTAAATATGAAGTTGTTATTATAAGGAATCTCGACAAACCTACTGGACCCTTAGAACACCGTAAAGTTGCGCAACTAGTGGTAATCACATTACCAAAACAATTTAACATTTATAATATAACATATTGGGACGTTTATTACCTGAAACGTAATAGATTTCTATTCATGTTTATTTAATAATTTAGAAAATCCCCTGAGAAAATTGTGGCAAAATCATTTTTTGACAGCGAACCTGAAAATGACAGTGACGGAAAAGTCTTGTTTTTTTTAATTAATATTTTTAACGGCTGTGGATACTTAACCTTTTGAGCCATTCGTATATATCTCTATTTTTAAGAGGTCCATTCACACACAGTAGTCCTACTTATTACACATAAAGGACTGCGTGCCCACACTGTCCTGCAAGTAGAACTACAGACGCAAATTCATACATTTTGCTCAAGGTCATCGGACGACGTCATGCAGTACTGCAACACCATAAACGAACTATCACCATCATGCCAACAAACTGTCATGCAGTTTGGCAGATATAATTGTAAAGAAACCTTATTGTAATGTCTTTTGCATGAATAAATGAATTGAATTGAATTGAACCGACATTGGCGTAGGATTGGCGCAGTCCTACGCCAATATCGGTTCGTGAATGGCCCCTTTAATCTTAATAAAGGATAATAGATGAAGACAAAAACACGTTCACTGCTGGAAGGTATTTTTCACTGCAATGGCGCCAAGCCACGAAGGTGGCATAGGTATTGTCCGCCAAGCAAACTCAGAAAGGTCTGCTACAGGAAGTTGGAATAGGTATTGGTCTGCTACACAATATCTGGTCTGCTGACACGTATGTACATCTTCTTGGCTAATATGTGGCTAACACTGGAAAATGATGCCTATAATAGCAATTTCCATTCCTTTTAGTTACCTACGTAGACGACGTAGACACAGGAAGCTGGCATAGGTATTGTCGTGGATCATTCGTGGATACAAGGATTTTAGGTTCACTTGGTAACATCAACAATCATTGGATACAGACAAGAAGCTGGAAATAGGTATTCGAGTTTATTTCTGGAAATTAGTAGTCATTTCCACTGAATATCGAAGTGCATTCCTAATTCTGTGAAAAAAATAATTTCGATTAAATATTGCATGCCTTTTTTCACTGGCAAGGAACATAGGCCGAGATTCAGAGACGATTTTTAAGTCATAGTTCGAACTCCCGTATGTCAAAATCCATAAATTTTCTCCCTACTTAGCTCGAATTAAGACTAAACAAATCGTCCATGAATCTCGGCCAAAGTGCAATTTTGCTGCCTCGCGATTTGGCATTGGCAGAAAGCATGCGATCAGTTGCTCGTCTAAGGTGCTTTATAATCAATCCAACCAAGAAACTTGCCGCACAAATTCTTCCCCTGCGTTGGGTTCAGCCATCAAGCGATCTCGTTCAGCTCTAGCCTGATCTCGCCTCTCCCGAGCACTTTTCAGTCTTGTTTCATTCTGCATTGCTTGATCAGAATTTTCGAGTGGTTTTTTCACAAATCGTGGCAATAGCTCCGTCGATACGGGCTTAATAAGTAGAGCCCAAATATCACATGTGTCAGAGACGTCTTGAACTTCTTTTAAATAGTTTGAGCGGAGATCTTGAACTTCTGAATATTTTTCGTCCTACGAAATTGAAACGTTACAAACTAAACATTTTAAAGTAATATACAGCAAACTGATATGGCCAGGCATAGAAAGAATATAGGGTCCTTCTTAATATGCTGACACTTTTTAAGGGGATGATCAGACCATCAAACTGATGAACTTTCTCTACGGTACGAACATCGAAATCGCGAAAAAAAAATCAGCTCTTCCATACAAAACTGCAAACCTACTTGAGCCAAATGTATGGGACAGCAGATTTTATCCCGATTTTGATGTTGGTGCCATAGAGAAAGTTGTTCAGTTTGACGGTCTGACGGTCCCCTTCAAAAAGTGTCACCATATTAAATTGGACCCTGTATATATTTTTTTAAAGATGTGTGTTGTAGAGTTTCTGGCCGCATCTTCTCTACAACGGAACACCTTCCGACGCGCTGGTAGAGTCAAAAATGACGTCAGAAAGCTAACCATGTGATATTGTTTTGAATAAAATATTTTGAGTTTGAATTTGTTATACTTACAAGTTTTGCTCGTAATTCCACTAACTTTTTATTAGAATCTACAAGTTGAGCAGATAGCGCATCTCGACGAATCTTTTGGATGGACAACTGAACTCGAAGTTCATCCGTCTTCTTTGATAATTCTTCATGTTCTTGCTTATATTTGTCAATTTGAGCAAGTGTTTCGCGAATAGAACGCTCTTGAGCCGCTACTGCTGCTTCAACTATAAAATAATGAAATCATGTTTAAAATAAAATATAAGGTAACCTAAACGTATGTACCTAAATGTATAAAAGGGACTACAAAAACTATTAAAGCTAAAATAAAAAGATATTTATTGGATTACTAATCCTATACTTAGGTACTATTACAACACTGTGGTGTTGTTTGTGTGTTTCTCTTGATCTTGCCTAGTGGTCCAGTCTAACCCCTGTGAAATCCGATCCCAAGACTCCGTCGAAGGGCTAGGCAGGAGGAATTTAATTACTGTATGCATGCACTCATTATTGTTGTTATTGATAAACACTTAAATTAACTTTTCAAATAAGGTTATTTCTAGTTAAAAATGAAACTAAGCCCTGTAACTGTACTCTTGATTGCACTGTAATTAGTGTGTGATGACACTCACATTCCCGCTTCGCTTTTAGGTTTGCTTCTTTATTTTCTTCCTGTCGTTTTATTTCCTCAATAGCTGAACCCATAATTAATTTATCCATATTTTATTTAAGTAGTGCAAAATGAATAAATTAAAGTTTTAGCCGTCAAAATAATGTAAAATTGCCGCTTTTGCAACTATGCCGCCAATACCGTTCCAGCTTCCTGCTTCCGGTATGCCGATGTTTTTTTTTATAGTTTAAAGGGGCGCGTTCAGAGCCTACGCCCAGAGTGCACTCTGGGTGCAACTTTTCGCACTAACGCCGCGCCGTTCAGAGCCTCGGTGAAAAAACGCCCTTTGCAACTCGGTTGTCACAACTCAACCGTTCCGTACCTCTGACGGGTTGCAACTTTTAACCATCAAATTAGATGGTTAAAAAACACTCTGACGTTTTGATTATCTGTGGTTACTTGACTTTTTGCTCATTTTGAATAAAAGTTTGTATTTTTCAATTTATTTTTATTCACTCTTTGATTCTTTAGCATGGAAGATGAGTTTTTATTGTATTTGGAAATGATGGAAGCCCATATTACTGTCAATGTCAAAATTTGAGGTTATAAAACAACCGGGATCGCTCCGTACCTTTTGGCGAGTTGAAAAACAACTGTTCGTTCCGTACCTTAGAGTGAAAAACAACCAAACAACCGCACCCGAAGGTTCTGAACGCAGCCAAGCTCGCCAACCAATTTTTTTTAAATAGTTTAATGTGTATACTTTCGGAAAGGGAATGGGAACTAGCCCTTACAGCCGTAGTCTTTGGTTATATTTTTCTTTGGATTTAAACCTAATCTTAATACCTAACTCTTGAAATGCGAGGGTGGTACACACATTCCAATGTTCAGGGGAGTTTCACGCGAGGATCAATCCGAATCAAACGGGAGCGCCTTCTTTATTTCTCGGACTTGGCGGTAGGCCTATAAACTTTACAGTTGGCAAAAATTTTGTCTCTAAAATTAAATTTCAATTTAAATAAAACAAGTAAAGTTTTGGTTATTATTTATGTTTATAACCATTCAGTAGCATTAAATACCTGCCAGCGAGTGTTTTCCATTCGTTTCACAAAGAATTTCACCTCATCACCACACTTCACTTCACGGCTAGCCTAGCACTACCCGCACTATGGAAACTCTGAAGCAGTCCATGGCAGAGATGATGGCACACTTCAATGGGCAGATGTCAGCATTCCAGCAGGAGCTGCGTTCCCAGTCTTCAGGCTCAACTGCATCAAAACTCGAAACAGACTTCGCAGCATTCCAGAGTTTCGTCACCAGTGCCATAAACAATCTTCAGCAGCAGTTGGAGGTTTTGGCACTGGAGGTTGACCATATGGACGCGCGAGGCCGTCGTAAAATCCTCCTTGTGCACAGTGTGACTGAGTCGAAGGAGGAGGACACAGCAGCGGGGATGGTGCGTGTCATCCGTGAGCGGCTTAACTGTCCTGAATTCAATGCAGTTGATATTAGGCGCTGCCATAGAATGGGACGTGCCTCACCCAATGGCACCAGGCCGGTTCTAGTAAAGTTCCAAAGCAGTGCAACAAAAGACAAAGTCTGGTTCTCGAAAAAGATGCTGAAGGGCACCGGAATCACACTGTCGGAGTTCCTAACCAAGCGGCGGCACGATGCCTTCATGGCTGCGCGGCAGAAGTTTGGCGTCTCCCGGTGCTGGACCCGGGACGGGACAGTCTTTGTGCTGGGTGACGACGGTACAACCCGCCATAAGGTTCTCTCTCTCGCGGATCTGAACCGGATCGCGCCAGCCGATGGCGACTCTCAGAAGGACTCCCATAAGGACGCTGAAGCAGACCAGAAGCCGAAAAAAGCTCCTTCGAAGCCCAGGCAACCGAGGACGAAGAAGACCGGTGATACGAAGTAATGTTTGTAGGCGAGTCTGGGCAGAAGGTAATTGTACATTATTTGAATTTTGCTCGTAATCACGTAATATCATTGCAAATCTAAATATCGTTAGGTATCCATAGTTTCTGTAGTTATACCTTCACAATTCCGTTTCTTTAATAAAATTCTAATGTTCCGTTTCCGTTTTCTTTCTGCTTGTTTTGACGTTTTTAGGTTGTCAATTAGATTTATTATTTTTTTTTTTTTGCGTTTCGTTTATCCTTATGTTCCAAGTTTTTAAATGGATGCGTTCAATGATGTTACGAATGTTTGTATAATTGTTTTCTTTTTCTATTGTTCTGCCCAGACACTATTTTGTTTTCTTTAACGTCTATTTTTGTTTAACACACAGCCGGCAGGTGAACCACTCGAATTTTAATTGAATTTTATTTGCATTTTATATAAATAGTTACATACTTATATATTTTTTATAATATTTTATTTATTTTATTGTATTATGTTTAATGACTTATTTGCTAATGATAATGATAACAGTCAAAGTGATGAATACTTCTCGTTTTCTACGTCATCGGCCGATGAGGCTGGCAGCAGGGGCGCGTTCAGAGCCTACGCCCAGAGTGCACTCTGGGTGCAACTTTTCGCACTAACGCCGTTCAGAGCCTCGGTGAAAAAACGCCCTTTGCAACTCGGTTGTCACAACTCAACCGTTCCGTACCTCTGACGGGTTGCAACTTTTAACCATCAAATTAGATGGTTAAAAAACACTCTGACGTTTTGATTATCTGTGGTTACTTGACTTTTTGCTAATTTTGAATAAAAGTTTGTTTTGTTCAAATTATTTTTACGCACTTTTTGATTCTCTAGCATGGAAGATGAGTTTTTATTGTATTTGGAAATGATGGAAGCCCTGGAAGATCTGGAAGCCCATATTAACTGTCAATGTCAAAATTTTAGGTTATAAAACAACCGGGATCGTTCCGTACCTTTTGGCGAGTTAAAAAACAACTGTTCGTTCCGCACCTTAGATTGAAAAACAACCAAACAACCGCACCCAAAGGCTCTGAACGCAGCCCAGCAACTGTAGTTTCCAAAGTCTCCCATCTCTGCACGACACTCTAACGTCTCAATTTTCAGATTGCAGCAAAAATTTTAATGTCGTGCATATAAACGCTCAAAGTATTTCAGGGCACTACATGCACTTGTTAGCGACATTCGACATAAAAAATATACATGCCATTCTTGTCTCCGAAAGCTTTTTAAAGCCGAATGTCCCTTCCACATCATGTTCGCTTCCGGGTTTCATATTAATTCGCAACGACCGCATTGGTGCTGGTTGCGGTGGTGTTGCAATTTATCTCCGCTCTCATATCGCACACTCTATTGTCAGCATATCAGCGCAACCACCACAGAAAGATGCCGGTGAACACCTTTTCATCGAGGTAGAGCTTTCCCATACCAAAGTTCTCTTAGGCGTTTATTATCCCCCATCTTTACATGTCAATTACTTTTCATCTTTTGAAAGTCTCCTTGAAAAACTAGTCCCTTCTTTTAGCCAAACCATAATCATGGGTGATTTCAATACATGTCTTCTTAAAAACGATCATCGTTCTTCCTCTCTTCGCTCTTTGATAAATAGCAGTAACTTACATATTCTTCCCTCCAGCTCCACTCATCACTTTCCCAACTGTCAACCATCTCTTCTTGACCTTATTGTGGTATCTTCCTTAGCCCACGTCGTCAAGCATGGCCAGTGCAATGCCGACGGTTTCTCACACCATGACTTGATTTACCTGTCCTATAAAGTCCGTCCACCTAAACTTAGACCTAAAGTACTGCTGCAGCGTAGTTTTGGCGGTGTTGACATGGGCAAGCTTAGGGAAGATGCAGATAATGTCGACTGGGGCCTAATTCTGAATGTGACCACTATTGATGAGAAAATTTCACTTTTCAACTCCCTTCTCACACAATTATTCGACGAGCACGCTCCGGTACGAAAAGTTAAAATTAAGCATTTCCCTGCTCCCTGGCTCACGGAAGATATAAAAAAGCTGCTGGAGCAGAAAGTAGTTGCCAAATCTAAATTTAAGAGACGTCCCACAGATGTTAACAAGGAAAGGTACACTGCGGTTCGGAATCACTGCAACAAGGTGTGTAGGGATGCTCAACGACGTCATATCCACCATTCCGTCGAAAACGGCGACCCCGCCAAAGTCTGGAAATTTCTTAAGTCACTGGGTGTAGGCAAATCACGTCAAGATTCTATCCCAAGTAACATATACCTAAACCTTCTTAATAAACACTTTTCTTCGTCGTCTGCCTTCAATGATGCAACAAAAACTAAAACATTAAATTATCTTTCGTCTAAATCTACACCCGACTACCCTCCTTTTGTTTTTAGTCAACTCACTGCTTGTGATGTCAAGAAACACATACTCTCAATTACTTCTAATGCCGTGGGAAGCGACAGCATTAGTCGCAAAATGATCTTTCCCATACTAGATATCCTTAATCCTGTAATTTGTCATATCCTGAACGCGTCCATATCCACGGGCGTATTTCCATCCACATGGAAAGATGCCCAAATAATACCTTTACCAAAAAAACCTAATCCCTCATCCTTTTCCGAATACCGTCCTATCTCTATTCTCCCATTCCTATCCAAGGTTCTTGAGCGAGCCGTCCATCATCAACTGAATCTTTTTCTCACAAAAAACAGTCTCTTGAATCCTTTCCAGTCTGGGTTCCGTCCCGGTCATAGCACTGTGACGGCCCTGGTAAAGATCACTGATGATATCCGTTTAGGCATGGAAAATGGTCAACTCACTGTCCTAACACTGATTTCAGCAACGCATTCAATACTGTTGACTTTGATGTACTCTTGGGTCTTCTGTGTTCACTTGGCATATCTCCATCGGTGATTGACTGGTTCAGTAGTTATCTTCACGGACGTCGGCAACGTATACGTATTGATGATACATTGTCTGACTGGTGCAACACGACCGCCGGTGTTCCCCAAGGTGGCGTCTTATCTCCCCTCCTTTTTGCAATTTTTATCAATACCATTTCTAAAAACATCTCTTCTTCCTACCACCTTTACGCAGATGATCTCCAGATATACACACAATCGTCTTTGGATGACCTTGCACAAGCCATTCATACGACCAATGTCGAGTTGAAATATATAGCTGAGTGGAGCAAGGAATATGGGCTCAGGGTTAATCCGGACAAAACCCAAGTCATAATAGTTGGTAGCCAGTGGTTTACATCTAGGATTGACTGGCAGTCGCTGCCCCAAATTCAATTTGATGGGATCCATGTCCCCTTCAGCACAACAGTAAAAAATCTGGGAATTCAAATAGATCAATGTTTATCCTGGGTTTCTCAACTTGAGATGGTTAAAAGGAAAATGTTTGCTTCAGGAGGTGCATTGAGAAGACTCCGTAATTTTCTGCCGACTGCTACCAAAACTGCGCTTGCCCAAACTCTTTTATTACCAGTCCTTGACTATGCCGATGTTGCCTATCTCGATCTTAATGAGGAGCAACTAAACAAACTAGAGCGACTCCAGAATTTCTGTATAAGGTTCATATTTGGCCTTCGCAAGTATGATCACGTCTCTGAATTCCGTTCCAAGCTAAAGTGGCTTCCGATTCGTCTTCGTCGCAATCTCCATATTCTTTCCCTCTTGTACTCTGTTCTATTCCTCCCCTTAACCCCATCATATCTAAAGGACCGTTTCAAATTCCTTCATGCCACCCATGACCGTGTACTGCGCTCTGCTCAAAATTTGTTACTGGCTGTTCCACGTCACACATCGTCCGCCTATGATCATTCGTTTACAGTGCAGTCTGTCCGATTATGGAATGATCTGCCTCTTATTATAAGACAAGCTCCTTCCCTGCCCATTTTAAAAAAACGAGTAAGAGATCACTATCTCACCTTCTGACTCATTATTATTAATTTGACATTTTGATCCATTACCTATTATATGTTTATTAATGTATTCATTATTCATTGTTAGATTTTATGTATGTGTATATATATATATATATTTATGTATGTATTATAATATACTCGTATGTATTGTAAGCTATTTTTATTTTATATCTTATTTATTACACCGCCATAGCAAGTTTTTTTACTTAAGAGTTCTTCCATCCTATGGTTGTCTGGAAGAAATCGCTTTTAGTGATAAGACCGCCATTTGTACCCTTACGTTCTAGTATTCTGTTTTGTTGCTGTATGTTTTTGGTGTGCAAATAAAGAATATTTATGTTATGTTATGTTATTTCTCACTTTTACTGTACTGTTCTCCATTAATGGCACATTATTAAACTAATTACACCACAATTAACACAATAATAGCCACGAAAAACTAATTTAAAAAATTAAGAAACAGAGCCCGTCCTTTTCTTCACGATTCCCGCGCAAAACTCTCCCGGTGATGATTGATGGGATGATAGATGAGGATGAAATAGTGCTCGATTTTGTAAGCTAAAGTAAAGCCAAAATCACCATGTATACACGGCGACAGATCAACCTACCCATAGTTGAACTCTATGTTCATGAACATAAGGTCTAACTATGGGTAGGTTGATCTGTCGCCGTGTCTACGAGTAAACTTGCACCAAAACTTTTGTTCTTTCTTGGTATATATTTGAACCCCAACCAATTTTTTTTTCCAATTCAAGGTAAAGGGTTATATATCCATACAGCCGATGCCTGAAATAAAATTCTCTTATTTATAGCAATTAAAACGTTGGTGTTCGACGTTTTGACGCTTCTTTGGAGTTTTTGGAGACAACCGAAAGACGAAGGAAACGCAGAGAAGTCCACAGGAAAGAGTTGAACCGACCGCTTTGCCGCGCTACAAATGACGGAACACTTTTCCTGTTTACGACCCATACACCATCATATTTCACAGAACTGTATATTGTTCACTTGCACGACACTTTGTTACGCAAAACAACACCAATTTAACGAACCAAAAACCACTATAAACAATAAAAATTCGATTTAATATGAGGACTCCAAACGTAGCTGACAAATTCCCGCCAAAAACTCTCGCCGTTTTTTTTTTAAGTTCAAGGTAAAGGGATCATAGCCCATACAGCCGATATCTTCAATTGTTTTTTTCCCCTATATTGGTAGGCTTAGTGAATTAAGTTGGTAGCACTGATCTTGGAACCACGCGCGTTGCCGCCAAAATCAATGTACGATTATTTGAGTAATTATTTTTAGGCTATCCGAAATTGCATCTGTGGCGCGGCCAGGAAGTATCCTGAAAAGAAATTGAACCAGGTTCAATTTCTTTGCGGTTTGCACACGACCTAAGAGGAAGGATCTCTCTTTAAGACTAGAGTGAGCCATACCAATTGTAAAGTGTCCAATTTTTTTGACGTTTAGGTTTGAGTGTGTGGTGTCAAGTAGTATGGACAAAAGGCACCCAGTGACATATGGCCTTATGTTTACGGTCACTTTTCACACACACTAGCTCAAAAAAAAGTGGACAGCCGCATAAACAAATATCTATAGTTCCATCTCCTTCTCCTATTAAAGGTACGTCATAAGACAAAAGAGACTAACTAGAATCGTAAATTTATGCGGACTCTATGGAGAGCCTTCCTCTTAGCACACGACGGTAGTCAAAGAGAATACGGTAGGAACATTTTTCCGTATGTTAAACTCTCAGGCAAAGAGAATGGAATCACTACGTTTTACTCTCAGGTTAAACTGTAGACTTTGGTAACATTAATATCATTGCATATCACAACATTATTATTAATTTCAAAATATATATTCCAACCAAATTCCAACAACGAAGCGTAACTAAGAATCGGAACGTTATTGTTTCGTCGATTCGGTTGCCCGGGGAAATTCAAATCAATGACAATAAAACTCCGATTCAATTCAAGTGAATCAAAAATTTCTTGAAATACCGATTCCTTTCACTTTTCTAGAATTTTATTTCCGTTTCACAATGGAAAATCCTGATGCCCAAGGGTTCGTCAATATAACATGGCCTAGCAGAAATATACCACATGGCGGAGTCTTCCACACTCGCATCGTGGAACCATCATTTGAACAACAGAAGTTTCTTAAAGGTTGGTAGACATCTATACTCCGTTCCAAATAGCAACGAAATTTTAAGCCCTTTTTGATTGAATTATACATATAGAAACAGAGATTTGAAACCACATATTAGTGCCTTTTCACCAGTTCTGGATAAGTTCTTGTTAGCTTATATGACACAATTTCATAAGAAATATGTCAAATTTATCAAGAAGTGGTGAAAGAACAGCTTTTTAGTAAAACGTCAAGATTATGTCGGATACGGATAGTATATCTTTCTGATAAATAAATTATATTTGCTAATCAGAATTGCCCAGAAAGCCAAATAGGAATCTAAAAATCTTTTCGTCCTTATTTGGAATTTATAGTAACTACTTGGATAAGTAGAGATAGTATATCAAGATTGACAATCGAAGATAAGAAAGCGTCGAAAAAAATTTCAACCAGTACTGGCCTCTAAACCCTATCCATATACACGCACACAGACATAATTTGTATGACGTCTCACTCACCCACCAACCTAAGAAAGTTGACCCGTTTTGTTTTATACGGTAGAAACGTTAGGCTCATTCTAGACATTTACATGCTGACACTTTTTTAAGGTGATGATCAGACCGTCAAACTGAACAATTTTCAATATGGCTTTGGCACCAACATAGAAATAGCGACTAAAAATCAGTTGTCCCATACATTTGGCTTGAGTAGGTTTGCAGTTTTGTATGGAACAGCAGATTTTTTTTTCGCGCTTTCCCATATAGAAAGTTGTTCAGTTTGACGGTCTGATCATCCCCTTAAAAATGTGTCAGCATTTTAAGAAGGACGCTGTATACTTTTTTTAAGAGCAGGGCTTTTGACCCATAATGTGCTGGGCTGCACCCCCTTTTCCAATAAAAAGAAATGTTGGTAACAAATTTTAATTTTTAACCGACTTCAAAAATACCGAGTTCAATTTAGCGCCGAAACTTGCGTGAGCCATATTTGTAAACATAATTGGTGCCTATATTTTAATAGGTATAACTAGAGTTTACCCGCGACTCCGTCCGCACAAATTATCAGCTAAGACAAGAAGGCAAGGCTAAGACAGGAAGTTATGTGGCGACGGGCTCACCCCCGTCATACAGGACAGAGTTTCGGTGCTACTGGTGAATCGTGGATGTTCTGAGGTTTCAGAATATCTCTGACTCGGGGAATATAGTCGTGAGCATATGCTTATTTTAAGTCAGATCATAAGCGATCAAACGCGGTTCAGTAGCTTTTGCGTGATGCTGTTACAAACAAACAGACAGATAGACAAAAATCTAAAAAAGGTTGATTTGGAGTCCGGGATACCTAAAAACCATATCGTAATCTTTTTCATGTAAATATCTTCAATGTACAGACACACTTCTATTACAGTTTTATAATAGTAAAGATGAATGTTTGTTACATTGTTTGTTATTTTCAAAAATAACAGATTACGCAAGGTATGTGCATAAGGTTGACCCCTTGCACCCCCGGGTAAAGACGGCCCTAACTATAATAGACAGGAATCGTCATCGCAAAACTCCTTCGAAAGGCTAGAGTTATATCTCGTTCCATTAATTCTCTCTATCTTCTTTCTTCCTCTGCAGTACTTATAGAAGAATCCAAGCTGAGTATAGCACAGCGTCGTAAGTCCGCTTTAAAATTACGTGAAGAAGAAGAGAGCGAGCCGCAACCGCAGCAACAGTACACGCGCCTGGTGCGCCCGCGCACATCGCGACGAAGATCTCTTTCTTGTATTAGAGAATCTGGCGTTTACGACATGGATCCGTGAGTTTTATAGGCCCACCACACATTCCACCGCACTGTAAACCAGGTTCAACAGCGGCGGGGGATAGCTCTTATCTGTCTTGGAACCCACAATGAATTAATCAAAGAAGATGGGAGGATGGATCCGTGAGTAACATGAATACAACAAAGATACAATAGAGTGCCACTGTGTGTGATGGCTCATCATCATCATCTCAGGCGATGGATGTCCACTGCTGGACATAGGCTTCTCGCAAGGATCGCCACAACGACCGGTTCCGCGCTGCCGTCATCCAACGGGTTCCCGCCGCCTTCACCAGGTCGTCGGTCCGCCTTGTGGGAGCTTACTGCCTAGCCACGCTGCGCTTTCTGGTACGCGGTCGCCACTCGGGAACTCTCTCCCATCGGCTATCAGTTCTGCGAGCAATGTGGCACATGGTGTAGCAGCCATCACACCGCAGAAGAACCAGAGTAGCTGACATAGCCCAAAGAATTGCGGCATGCTGCAGTGCGATTGCTGCCGCTGAAAAATTAGATGGCTTCAACGACACAAGAGTTTGGCCATCGGTTCTGTAAGCAAGAGTTTGCGATTTGCGGGAATACAGGGTGAAATTGATATCATTAGCATCCTTTTAAACTAATAGTCTACCCATCAAACTGAACAACTTTTACTATAGGAGCAGTTTAGTATAGAACAGCTGAATTCTTTTTGCTCCGATCGGTTTGCTCCCATAGTACAAGTTGTTCAGTTTGATGGGTAGACTCTTTAGTTTAAAAGGATGCTGATGGAGCACGGAGATCGTGGGTTCGATTCCCACGGTGGACACCTAGTGATATGTCACTTTGTGAATTTTTCCCCAGTTGGCTAGGACATTGCAGGCATTCAGCCTGATTTTCTGAAAAGAATAATGATTACGTGCTTCGGATGGCACGTTAAGCCGTTGGTCCCGGCTACTATCTTAGGTGGTAGTAGTCGTTACATAAAAACCACGCCAGAGGCCGTAAGACGGTCTGTAAAAACTCTGACACCAGGGCTTGCTGCCTACACGATAAGAAGAAGACTGCCGGTGCTGCCGCGTGCGGTCACATTCTCGCTATCTTCTTCGCTCTAGTAAAAGGCGATTCCGTGCTGCCAGATGACTCTTATTTTCATAGCCTGCTGTGCTTTTTTGGCATGAATGTTTCCTCACCACTATTTGATATCCCAGATACAAACCAGTAAAGCGCGGTGAAGACCGAGAGAAACTAAAGGATAGGCTGGCCAAGAGTATGCAGTACGGCGACAGCCAGGACCAGGGGCCGCCACCGCCGCCTCGCGTCGCCAAACCGGCACCTAAACTACCCACGGCTAAGGAGACGTGGAATGAATGTACGTTTTGATTCCGCCTAGCCGTATTGTCTAGCACACTGGTTCCCAAAGTGTGCGCCGCGGGGCCCTGGGGCGGCGTTAGAGTAAGCAAGGAAGCCGTGAGGAAAATTCTCATTCCCATTGCAACATCACATTTGTGCAAAACCGGATTTTCAGCTTTAGTTGTAACTACAGTTACCCCATGACTTCGTCCGCACAAATTATATATCAGATCATAAGCTATCAAACAAAAAAGGTAAATCAAAATCGGTTCAGTAGTTTTTGCGTGATGCTCGCACAAACAGACAGCCAAAAATTCTAAAAAAAAGGTTCATTTGGAGTCGGGGTCATCTAAAAACAGTAGTTTTTGCGTGATGCTGTTACAAACAAACAGACAGATAGACAAAAAACCTAAAAAAGGTTGATTTGGAGTCCGGGATACCTAAAAACCATATCGTAATCTTTTTCATGTAAATATCTTCAATGTACAGACACACTTCTGTTTTACAGTTTTACAATAGTTAAGATAAAGGGCAAATATCGCTCAAAAATAAATGTATCAGCAAGCTCACACGTGGCATTGACTAACTTGTCTTATCACTGAAAGTTTTTGCCCTTTGTATTTTCGTATTTTTCTAAAGTTGTTTTGGCGCCGTGGCGTGGCAAAACACTGTACCTCTAAGTGCGCCGTGATATGAAATAGTTTGGGAATCCCTGGTCTAGACGTTTACATTTTTCTGATTCGAATGCTTGACCGTTGTTCGGTAATTAAATATTTTGCAACCGACACACGACCGCCAAACACACGCTTGAGCCACCACAAAGTGTAGCTTCGCGACAGGCCGGAAAGTAGGCAACCGACACGCGACCGCCCAGTAACAGACAGACGATCCACTTGTGTCCTAGTTGTAATTCTAATGCGATTCTACCGAAACATGGGACAACATCAACTGAAAAGAATTTGAACAGTTTATAAACATTGACAACGACGGGCTCACTCCCCGTCACACTGTACAGAGTTTCGGTACTAGTTAAACGTGGATGTTCTGTGGTTTCAGAATATCTCTGACTACCCCCTAGGGGAATATAGCTATGCTATAAACATTGACTATTTTACAAAGAATCCTCTAAGTAAAAAATGCATACCTACATTTTTTCGTTTAAAGTCGTATCTTTCCCATAAGACTTATCCTTGGAAATCATGGAATATTATACACACATACAACAATAATCTCTTGAAATTAGCTTTTACTAACTTACCCACGTCATTGAGGAACTATCTTCCGTTAAAGTAGCGACTTAAACGTATGTACCACTTTTTGTTACTTAGTCTAATCGTAAGCTTTTAAACACAAAGTATCGTCACTAAAACCAAACAGACAAAACATCCGAAAATCGGTGTTTGAGAATCGGGTATGACACCTATAAAAACAGTATCGTGCCTTTTTTTACCCGACTGCGCCAGAAGGAGGGTTATGTTTTTCGAGCGTTTGTATGTTTGTATGTCTATTTCTTTGGCACGGCCTACAGCCTATACGGTTAGATGGATTTTAACGTCTGAGGTGTCATTAGATTCTTAAAAATTGTGAGAGTGTCATATTGATATATTATTTTAATATGGCGTCTGCGAAATAAAAAAGAGAGGTTAAAAATTATTTTGAAAATCTTCAATGTACAGACACAGTTTTATGATAGTGTAGACAGTTAAGATGAAGAGTGAAGACTAGGTTCAATGGTTTGTCTTAAACTTAGTTTAACAATATCTAAACCGTAACATGAGAATATGACATTTATTTCAGTGTTAACGCAAATCCGTGAGCGTGCCGAATGGCTGGCGGAGATGGAAGACCTTGGCCAAGCTGGTCCTCACAGAGAGATAGTTCAGGAGCAGATAGCGGAGCGGTTGCGAGCCCTGGATGCTTTGGGAATAGACAGCCAGTGCTCGACTGCAAGGTCTACCGCTTCAGGGTTCAGTACCCTGAGGAGTCGAGAGGTGGTGGCGACTGTCCGGTCCAAGGGAAGCTCGGCTAAATCCGGTTCGTATTTAAGTATTTATCATGACATCCTATACAGGTTGTAAGTGACAGCCTAGCAAATACTGAAACGGTGCACTCAGATCATCAAACTGAACAACTTTCACTATGGAGCCTACCTCAAAAACGCCAAAAAAATCAGCTGTCCCATAAATTTGAGTCGGTTAGGTAGCTGCTAGGCTGTCTCTTACACCCTGTATAGGATCTTTGTTAATACGCTAACACTTTTTTAAGGGGATGATCAGACCGTCAAACTGAACAACTTTCTCTATGGCACCAACATCGAAATCGCGATAAAAAACAGCTGTCCGATTTGGCTCAAGTATATTTTGCAGTTTTGTATGAAAAAGCTAATTTTTTTTTCAAAATTTCATTGACTTTGTTTAGTATAGAAAATATCACAAGACTTTGTTTGTATGCAGTCTCTTAACTTAGAAAATCTCATTGGTTCATGGCATGTCATCTGTGACTCTCCATAGCTCTCCGTAACGCGCTACAGACGCTCTATTTAAGTAGTAAATTATATATTTATTTATTTGGAACACCAGAAAAATGTGCAATGAGCTTATACTATAGTAACTACCTCTCATACTGTACAGAGGTGAGGCAATGCTCGTTTACCCAAATAACGTTTATTTCTGATAAGTAATCAATATTAGGTAATGCAGTTTAGGCACAGATTATTCGAGTTGTTACCTTTGTAGTGATTTCTCACTGCATCGAATTCTCTCTGCAGTGATTCTCTCATAGTAATAAGTTTAGGTATGATTTTGATTAGTTAATCTGAACTTTATTTTCTACCAAATCAAATTTCAGAGCATTCAATGGGATCTCGAGGGAAGCTCAAAGAAGATTCTGCAAGAAATCGGAACAAGATTGAATCAGTACGCGCTAAAAAAGATGAAAATGTTACCGCTTATGGTAAATTTACGCCATTGCAATACACGCCCAGACGTAGAGTTTAAAAATTATAATTTTGTTACAAGTTTTAAATAAAACGTTTGTTTAAGATTATTGTTTATTCAATCAATCACAGTTCACAAAAGCTATGACAAAAGGAAATCAAGTGAATCATCATTATATACCATTGCTTTTTGTTTCTTAGGTTGTGATTTATCTTTTTCATTTGATTTCCTTTTTATTACAGAATCATTTTTATTGTTACTTTTAATAATCTGTGAAAGATCAACTTTTGCTACACTTTTATGTTTACGTTTTGATTCATCTGGTGTATTCAATTTTCTTTTATGGGAATCTTTTTCTTCATCTAATGCTTTTGAATTTCTTTTATCATATTTTTGATCCTTTTTTAATTGTAGACATTTGTCATCTGATTGTATTTTCTGAGAATGATTGTCTTCATCACTTTCTAATATTATAGGATCATCTATTACTACAGTTTTCAATTTCTTTCGTTTTGATTCATCGGATGCATTCAGTTTTGTTTCACTGCATTTTTCATCATCAATTTGAGTCATAGAAGGTTCTTGATACTTTGGAGGTAAAGTTTGTAATTCAAATGGTGCATACCTTCTAACAGGCATTTTCAATTTGAATAAAGGGTCATATATCAAATCCATATTAGGTCCATTCTTGATGTAACTGATCGTCGACATGGAGGTGTAATGGAAGTCTTCTACAAGGTAACTTTCTATCAACAGGTATGCAATAATGTCTTCAGCTAAAGATCGACTTATATTTGGCTCTTTTTCCTTATGTCTTAAAGGTATGGGTCCTTTCAAGAACCAAGCATCTAACAACTTTAGAGCTGTTAATTTAGTAGTTTGTTTCTCAGCATTATGTATAATAGAAGCAAGTGTTTTGCAATGATTTTCGAGGGATATTTCTTTTGGATTGCTGTTGGTATCTGTGCAAACATCACACATGTTATTGCAGTCTTGACTGCCCCAGTCTTCATCGAAATGTTCAGCAATTAATTTCCTTCTGCACAGAGCTCCGTTGAGGCAATATTTGACCATGCCATACAAGAAGTCCAAGCTCCCGATTGAAGAGAACACCATTGTGCTCACTTTGAAAATGTCCTGCATTCTGTACATTGTGATACATTCTGCTCTTTGTCCATCACGGCCCGCTCTTCCACTTTCTTGATAGTAATTCTCCATAGATTTGCCTATTGTGTGGTGTATGACAAACCTAACATCTGGCTTGTCAATTCCCATTCCAAATGCGACTGTTGCAACAATCACTTGGTACTGCTTATTATGCCATTTCATATGGACTTTGGATCTCACGTCAGGCTCTAATCTAGCATGGTAACAGGCAACTTTGAGACCTCTTTTTCGTAAACCTTCAGTTATATCCTCAGTATCTTTAATACTGTGTGCATAGATAATACCACTTTCATCCTTATATCTATCTTTTATGAGTTTCTCTAAAATTGTTATACAGTCTTCATTGGAGGAAGGTTTTTCCATGATTTTGTAAAACAAATTTGGTCTATTGAAAGTAGATTTGATAGTTAAGCATCCTTGAATGTTAAGTATTTTTTGTACATTAGTCAAAACATGAGCCGTAGCGGTAGCAGTTAAACCTAATATCGGTACTCCTGGGAACATGTTGGTTAAAATATTAAGATATTTGTAATCAGGTCTGAAATCATGTCCCCATTGCGAACAGCAGTGTACCTCATCTATTGCTATTCTCTGTAAGCTTCCATTTTCGAAACATTTTTGTAAATTGGACATGAATAGTTTACTTTTTGCAAATCGCTCCGGGGTCACATAAAGTAGTTTTATTAATGGATCTTTGTCTTTTAACAAATTCAAAGCCATTGTAGTATCTGTTCTAGAAGTGGAGCTTGTAATTAGAGTGGCTCTAATGTTTTTTTTAGTGAGGGATCTGATTTGATCTTCCATCAGAGACACTAACGGAGACACGACAACTGTGAGGCCGGGTTTGATCAGAGCCGGCAGCTGGTAGCAAAGACTTTTACCAGCACCGGTAGGCATTACTACGATAGCATGCTGGCCAGATAAAGTAGAATTTATAGCACTTAACTGTTTAGGCCGGAACGACTCGATCTTGAAAATGTCTCGTAGAGTCTTCAGGACATCGTCTGACCATTCGTAAGTAGTCTGAGTCCAGTCAACTTTGGCTAAAGTATCAGATTTTAATTTGTTGATAGTATTGTTCAACTTCGTTTTCTTCTCTTCAAGTTGGCGCTGGATATTATTCCATTTAGCAATCTCTCCTCGGACTTTCACTAGTTCTCTCTCTACAGATTTGAGTTCTTTTTCCAATTCTTCTTTACTGTTCATTGTGGAGAAATACAATTTCAGAATCACAGAGTACTTTCTTATTTCAGAATTTCAGAGAAAAAAACATCGATATCCATAAGTTTGGTTTTTGGAGTTTGACATTGACTTTTTTTTTTCGATGTTATTGATTTTTTTTTTTTTTTTTTTTTGGTTCAATTCAAGGCAAAGGGTTAAATATCCCATACAGCCCATGTCTTTAATAAAATTCTCTTATTTATAGCAATTAAAACGTTGGTGTTCGACGTTTTGACGCTTCTTTGGAGTTTTTGGAGACACCCGAAAGACGAAGGAAACGCAGAGAAGTCCACAGGAAAGAGGTGAACCGATCGCTTTGCCGCGCTACAAATGACGGAACACTTTTCCTGTTTACGACCCATACACCATCATATTTCACAGAACTGTAAATTGTTCACTTGCACGACACTTTGTTACGCAAAACAACACCAATTTTACGAACCAAAACTCACTATAAACAATAAAATTCGATGAAATATGAGGACTCCAAACGTATCTGACAAATTCCCGCCAAAAACTCCTCGATGTTATTGATTTATTTTTCCTTCCGGAAAGGCAAAGGGTACATAGCCCATGCAGCCAAATCTTTTTTTTGTTTTTGTTTTGTTTCCCTTCCCTTCCCTTCTGAAAGGCAATGGGATCTAGCTCGTACAGCCATTGTCTTCCGTATTCGGTTAAAATGATTCGTCAATAATGAAATATTCCATTAAAACCATTAAAAGATGCATTGGCATCTTTTTGATCGTCTTTCCCCTTTATTATTTTAAAGAAACACATTTTGAACTTTATTCGAGCAGACCGTAGCGCAAAACGCTTGTGGGGGAAAAGTTAAAATAACCTTCTTGGATTGATCTCAGCTCAGTCAAAGTAGAGAATAGAACAAAGTCGTCCGCAAAACTATGATATTAGGGTTCCGTACCCAAAGGGTGCCAACGGGACCCTATTCATAAGCTTACGCTGTCCATCCTTCCGTCTATCTGTTTGTCGGTTATAGTCCCTATAAAGAGCTGTATCTTTTGACGTATTATAGCTAGATGGATGAAATGCTAACTGAATCTGCGTTAGTATACTCGGACTTGCTAATACGGAACCCTTCGTCCACGAGACCGACTCGCACATGGTCGGTTTTTTAAATTGTTGTTTGTTGATTTCAAAATTTTCTACCTATAGCAAAACAGTACCTAAATTAAGTAGTTATAATACCTACCTAGGTACATTAACTTAGGCCGAGATTCAGAAACGATTTTTTTAGTCTTAGCTGGAGCTAAGCTGGGCGAAAATGTATGGATTTTGACTTACGGTAGTTCGAACTATAACTTAAAAATCGTCTCTGAATCTCGGCCTTACCTAAGAGGAAGACTAGAGTGAGCCATACCAATTGTAAAGTGTCCACTTTTTTTGACGTTTAGGTTTGAGTGTGTGGTGTCAAGTAGTATGGACAAAAGGCACAAAGTGACATATGGCCTTATGTTTACGGTCACTTTTCACACACACTAGCTCAAAAATAAGTGGACAGCAGCGTAAACAAAAATCTACAGTTCCATCTCCTTCTACTATTAAAGGTACGTCATAAGACAAAAGAGACTAACTACAATCGTAAATTTATGCGGACTCTATGGAGATCCTTCCTCTTAGGGCCTTACACTCTAACGATATATTAATGTACGTACTGGTACATTATTAATATCGTTGGGTAGGTACTCTATTATACTTAATGTCAAGTAATGTTATCAATTCAATGAATAAGTTACAGAAATATAAAAACCAGCGAGTCGGAGACACGCAACGAAGGTTCCGTACCAGCATACTGACAAATATATTTTTTCCGGGATTCTTAGTGCCAACCCGACACACACTTGACCAGTATTTAATATTTTTTGTTTTACTTTCGAGTACGTCTATGCTCTATAATCACAATAAGTTTGACGCTTGTAGGTCTTGTAGTATTGTATATTATGTGACGTTTTTACGATAGAGCGGAATAGAGCAAAAAAACGTTACTTTTATGGGGACTGGGGCCCCCTTAATTTTTAAGTACTTAATTTTTTTAAATAATTTGCAAACCAGCAAATCCGAAATATAAGCATAAGCATATGCTCACGACTATATTCCCCGAGGGGGTAGTCAGAGATATTCTGAAACCTCAGAACATCCACGTTTCACCAGTAGTACCGAAAATCCGAAATATTCTGTGAAAATTTTAACTCTCTACGTTTTAAAAGATACAGCGGTGCCCTGAACATTCCGTCCCCATCAAAGGGATTATGGCAGGACCGTAAGAATAGGAAATTTCAAGGTAGGGTGTTGTCCCACGATGCCATGCCCAGAGTTACGGCCCTGGATTATGGTCGTCAGTTAATGTATCTATGTATGTAGATACCGCCCTTTGGTTACGGAACCCTAACAAGAATAATATCGTCTCATACGTAAGACAACGTAAATACTTAGCAGTAGCGTAGTGAGGTGGGGCTGGGGGGCAAGTGCCCCGGGCGGCACTTTACTAGTGGCGGCAAATTGGGGAAAAATATAGATTGATCGAACTCTGTCCATAACCAATTAGAGCCAGCGCAGAGCATAGAAAAGTCGAACTCGCTACGTTCGCTCTAAGTTTCTGTTTTAATTACTGTGTCTACACAGTCATAATCCTAAAGAGTTCTGACCACAGTTAAGCCGTGGTGCTAAAACTGTGCTTGCTTTGCTCTATCCATAGCTATTACTTAGGTTACTTTGCATATGTTTTGTACGTAAAAAGCTCGGCTCTAACCATAAAGAAATTACAAGCTCCCCTAAGGCCCTAACCGATTCTTATTGAGGAGAAAAGTCGAGCCCACTTAGATCGCTCTATGTTTATATTTTTGCATGGATACCAAAATATTGACCGCAACCTGAACAGATGTGCAAAAAAATTTCGAGCTCGCTATATTTTGTGTAGGTCTTCTTATAAAGATAAGGGGCGGCAAATACAGTCTGTGCCTCGGGCGATAACAGTGTGCCCCGGGCGATAACAGTCTGTGCCCCGGGCGATAACAGTCTGTGCCCCGGGCGATAACAGTCTGTGCCCCGGGCGATAACAGTCTGTGCCCCGGGCGATAACAGTCTGTGCCCCGGGCGATAACAGTCTGTGCCCCGAGCGATAACAGTCTGTGCCCCGGGCGATAACAGTCTGTGCCCCGGGCGATAGAAACCCACGCTACGCCACTGATACTTTAAGTACGCACCTATTTACATTGTTATATTGAGAGGAAGTGACAATAAAGGGGACCTTTCCACTTTATTCTTGTAGGTATCGTTGTTTGTCTGGACTGGACACACGCGAGAGGTAAACATGCGGATTATATTACTGTTTCTACTAACAACGTGAGTCCTTCTCTACTTGTGATATTATTGTGTGTGGTTTTGCGTATTTTGCAATGTTTATATCTATTACAGCTACAGTTATTATGTTGCTGGACATGTAGAAGCTCTCATCCTCGCAAGAGGTGGCTCAAAGGGATTAAGATTGAAAAATCTTCAAACAGTGGGCGGCATAAGTTTGCTTGCTCGCGCAATAAGGACTACCAAATTAACCGGACTTCAAGTTACTGTGTCTACTGATAATCCGTTTATAGCTTTGGAAGCATTGAGATGTGAGTAGTTACTTTAGTTGTTTAAATGTTTGCTAACTATAAATAAATGCAAATGCAAAAAGATAGTTTGTAGTTGAAACAGACATGCACCTCTACTATGATATCTTTACTCGCGCGCGATGCACCTTATCTGCATAGAAAATGATCTCAAATTGTATGGGAAAAAAGTGAAGTCGTGCACAACTGCGCAAGTAGAGAAATCATACTAGAGAGACTCAAAGATAACGTCACGGACGTGAGACATAGGTACGCACGGCGACAGATCAACCTACCCATAGTTAGACCTTATGTCTATGAACATAGAGTTCAACTATGGGTAGATTGATCTGTCGCCGTGTGTACATAGGGTACCTATGTATTACGCAGCAATAAACTTTAAAACAGAAACTTCAATGTTCTTCAACATCTTGTTCTGATTTTTCAGAATATCTCTGACTACCCCCTCGGGGAATATAGTCGTGAGCATATGCTAAGCTATGAAATTCAAATGTAAAATTTTATTTTCGTTACTTAGATGGCGCCACAGTATTCCAGAGGAGCAGAATAACGGCCAGTGATTGGGCGCCTTCAATTTTGGGTGCGGCCGAATTTCTGGCCTCAAAGCCTGCAGTTGACACATTGGTTTTAGTTCAAGCTACTTCTCCTTTTATTGGTGCTGAAAGTATAAGAGAAGCGTTGCAAAGAGTCGAACACCCAATACCTTACGATTGTGTTTTTGCAGTTACTAGGTGATGTACCTACGTGATACGGCTGTATCACATCTTTTATCTCGTTCGTTCGTGCGCAATTAGAAAGAGAGCGAAGGTGTGATAGCGCTATATCACGGTGCCATGCTACCTATGCAGATCTTCAACTAATATAATGTACCTATTTAGTTCCTTCTGAGTTAGTTCTATTAATTTGATGGTTGAAAATTCTTTGCAGAAGTTACAAATTACGCTGGAGATATACAGGAAACCGTATTCAACCTATAAATTTTGAAATTAACGCTAGGCCACGACGACAAGATTGGAGTGGTGAATTGTTGGAAACCGGTGCATTTTATTTAACTAGAAAGCATCTTATCCAGAAAGGGCAGTTTCAAAATAATAAGTGAGTGAATTCCTTTTTCATACAAGCAAAAACCAAACACTTTAGATCAGCAAAAGTAAAGCCCTACGCAGATGTCAGAGCGTGCGAGCGGCCGGCCGTGGACGATGTATATACTACAGTGTCCAACTTAATATGATGTCAGTTTTTCAAGAGGATGATCAGACTATGAAACTGAACAACTTTCACTATGGGACCAACATCGAAATCACGAAAAAAAAATCTGATGCCCATACGAAATTGCGATCCTACTTGACCAAAATGTATGGGGCCAGCTGATTTTTTTCGCGATTTCGACCTTGGTCCCATAGAGAAAGTTGTTCAGTTTGATGGTCTGATCATCCTCTTAAAAAAGTGTCAGCATATTAAGAAGGACCCTGTATATTTTTACTATTTTACTTGTATTTTATTATCTGCGAAGTTGCTCATCCCTGTTGCGTCACCACCATCTATCGAACTTTTGCTTTTTAATGGATTTTGGAAAATCCCTCATTCTACCATGCTCACAACGTGACCAGCTTATAGGTTCACTATAATCTTAGAATATCTTTTTAGCATTAAAGTAACTTGTACATATTTTATTTTTGAAAAATAAATTATTGTTTTTTATCTGTGGATTTAAAAAACGCGGGCGTTCATGATTGAGCATCGTGTGACGTCACATTTCAGGCAATAAAACGTTATGTGAGTTGAAGCGACGTAGTTAGCTTTACTTTGTTTATTGAAATATGACGTCACAGCCAGAAGCGTCACGTGGTCGGCTGTTTTCGCGCGAAAGTCGAATTACTGAATGAAAACTATTGTTATTTCGAACAAATAACGTTTTTTTAAGAAAAAGATAATTGAAAGAAAATTGGTATAAAATAAACCTACGTATAATTTAAATATCTTTCCGAAAACTGGCAAATATCCAATTGTGCATCGTCTGCTTAGGGCTTAACTACAAGTGCCGTAGCTATGCGCAAATGAAACGCGATTTGATTTGGATTTGACTCGACCACCGGAAGTTTTTGGCGGGAATTTGTCAGCTACGTTTGGAGTCCTCATATTTCATCAAATTTTTATTGTTTTTGTTTTGGTTCGTAAAATTGGTGTTGTTTTGCGTAACAAAGTGTCGCGCAAGTGAACAATATACAGTTCTTTGAAATATGATGGTGTCTGGGTCGTAAACAGGAAAAGTGTTCCGTCATTTGTAGCGCGGCAAAGCGGTCGGTTCAACTCTTTCCTGTGGACTTCTCTGCGTTTCCTTCGCCTTTCGGTTGTCTCCAAAAACTCCAAAGAAGCGTCAAAACGTCGAACACCAACGTTTTAATTGCTATAAGTAAGAGAATTTTATTAAAGACATCGGCTTTATGGGATATATAACCCTTTGCCTTAAATTGAACAAAAAAAAATGACACGACCACCTTTTGGACCAGTCGCGATTTCGAAGCATTTTTATTGACTTTTTCTCTCACAAGGGGTGCGAGCGAGATAAAGGCAATAAAAGTGAAACAAAAATAGAGATAAATAGAATGATTGACAATCGCGACTGATCGTCTTACTACCTGTCAATTTTTCCGAGAGTGCGTGTCCAGGGGCGCGTTCAGAGCCTACGCCCAGAGTGCACTCTGGGTGCAACTTTTCGCACTAACGCCGTTCAGAGCCTCGGTGAAAAAACGCCCTTTGCAACTCGGTTGTAACAACTCAACCGTTCCGTACCTCTGACGGGTTGCAATTTTTAACCATCAAATTAGATGGTTAAAAAACACTCTGACGTTTTGATTATCTGTGGTTACTTGACTTTTTGCTAATTTTGAATAAAAGTTTGTTTTGTTCAAATTATTTTTACGCACTTTTTGATTCTCTAGCATGGAAGATGAGTTTTTATTGTATTTGGAAATGATGGAAGCCCGGGAAGATCTGGAAGCCCATATTAACTGTCAATGTCAAAATTTGAGGTTATAAAACAACCGGGATCGTTCCGTACCTTTTGGCGAGTTAAAAAACAACTGTTCGTTCCGCACCTTAGATTGAAAAACAACCAAACAACCGCACCCAAAGGCTCTGAACGCAGCCCAGGGCTACGGAACGATCCCGGTTGTTTTATAACCTCAAATTTTGACATTGACAGTAATATGGGCTTCCATCACTTCCAAATACAATAAAAACTCATCTTCCATGCTAAAGAATCAAAGAGTGAATAAAAATAAATTGAAAAAAAAAACTTTTATTCAAAATGAGCAAAAAGTCAAGTAACCACAGATAATCAAAACGTCAGAGTGTTTTTAACCATCTAATTTGATGGTTAAAAGTTGCAACCCGTCAGAGGTACGGAACGGTTGAGTTGTGACAACCGAGTTGCAAAGGGTGTTTTTTCACCGAGGCTCTGAACGGCGTTAGTGCGAAAAGTTGCACCCAGAGTGCACTCTGGGCGTAGGCTCTGTACGCGCCCCCGTGTCATGTCAAAAAAGTTTTTCCGATCGATATGGATGAGGAAACTTTATTTTTTGTTTCTTAGTTTTACGTAAACTTTTATCTTCTCTTCCCTTCTTATTATTTGCAGCTGTACCGTTGTGGAAGTGTCGCAAACAAATAGTTTAGAAGTCGATTCTCTTCATGATCTCCGAGTAGCAAATGCTTTACTTAGTTCTAACTTAGTATAAACTTACGATCGAAAAGGTAAGAGTTAGCGATTTAACCCTTTCATTACGTAATTGAAACTGTGTTTTTATTTAGACGTGGAATGGTGCTACTGCTTTACAATCTATAGAATAAACGATAAAACTTTTAAGTTGTTAAGTAGGACGTAAAGTTCATTGCCATTTGCCTATGACATCAAGAGCAGGTAATTTCCGATGATTCAATTTCTACTTAGTTATAAATAATACATTGTTGGAGAAGTAAAGAATTCTAGTATCTTTAGAAAATACAACGTGTTAATGAATTTACGCAAAACTAGAAAGTAGTTTGTTTAGAATCGAGAGCAGAATCGAATTATCATGATTTCAACATAGGTAATTTTTAAAAAAATATTAGATAATTTGTTTGTAAAATTTAAAATTTACTGAACTCTGCCTCAACCCACCGCTTGGGCACTACTTACTACCAAAACAAGATTCTTAAAATGTATCCATGAGCATGTTAGCGCTTTCATTCATTGCTGAAATGATAACAAATCAATTATGCCTCAAAACTTAAAATGCAAATAGCTTAAAATTTTAAGTATCATAATAATGAAATTATTGTTTCAATCTAATTATTTTGTTATAAATCAGTTAGGGATGAGGTTTTGCGCTATTGATTAAAACATTGTATAAAAAACGGTTGGTTCATATTTATGTAGAAGGCAGGATTTCATTTAATGTTTTCTACATATTTGCATCTAATAAATGTCAATGAGTATGGCATGAAATCATAAATGCTTGACTTAACTGCACTTTTAAATTTATCTACATACTTGATCAGTTGTTCCAAGTATTAATGTGAGTCAGTAAATAAGCCATTCATTTAAATGTGAACTTTATGGCATTGGTAGTAAGGAATAAAATGCAGTGTAATTTTGAGGACTCAGTATAGAAGTATGAAATATGAAACAGTCACATTATATCTAATATGATAACATGTTTTCTGTTTGAACAGATGCTATCCAGAACACACATGTCTCTGTTACATTGTTAATATACCACACCACACACCAGACACCAGGGCTTTGCCCACACAATAAGAAGAAGATTGTTAATATGGTGATGGCAGTAGGTTCAAAATTGTAAATTGTCCAGATTCTTATTTCTCCAAATTAAAAAAAAACCATCATTTTAAAAATACTAGCTGTTGCCTGCGACTCCATCTGCGTTGACATTAAAAAAGTATCCTATGTGTTAATCCAGATCATATTCTATCTGTGTGCCAAATTTCATTAAAATCCATTCAGTAGTTTTTACGTGAAAGAGTAACAAACATCCATCCATACTTACAAACTTTCGCGTTTATAATATTAGTAGAATTATTTCCACTTACGACCGGGCCGTATTCCTTTTTTGGACCATTCAGAAACTGTAAAATCGACACTCCCTAGGAATAACATTGTAATCTAACTTTAATATGTAAATTGTAATCAAATATGAACGAACCAGTCATGGTTTATAGTGCGTTGATGCTTGTTAATTTACTAAACATTGTATTGTCAATTATCATTTATCAATAAAAAAGAGTTTAGTTTTATCGACTTTTATACACATGTAAGTCCCATCGTACCCTAATGGATGGACCACATGTAAATCAAGTAAATGATTGAATGTTATAAATTATTCTGTATTCTAAAATGTGTCTCTATTTAACACTTTCGCTGCTAATCTCAAAATAATGATCCTCCCGCAATGCTAAAGTTGACCCCCCTCGTAGGTTGTGTGCACAGTCGTAATGTTTAAACGATAAATGTGGATTATGTCGTGGGTTACCCACAGCGTGCAGGCATATGGTTTTCGGTGACTCGCGCGGTAGGTAATGAGGGATCTTCTGTCGTTATGTGGGATCTTCAGCACTGCGGCCCATTTGTCGCCGACCTACGAAGGTTGTCAGCAGCGAAAGTGTTAACTTGAAATAAATTGATTCGACACAGCTAGAAAGTTAGCTACAATGCTGTTTCTAGTGAGTGTTTAAATCTTTCACATTACTGTCTGAAACATCCTAGAGTTAATTCATACAATTTTCTGAGTTTTCATACGTCTGCAATAGGCCACCAATGTTCTATTCTGACCAAAATATTAAATTTGTTCTTTATTCCCGTAGCAATGTCATCCAATACAGAACCAATAACATTTGAGGACCTGGAGTCAACGGATGTGATCAGTGTGGAGCTGGTGCCGGAACGCAAGGGACTTATATTGAAGCATTGTGAATACTTTGTGAGCTCGAGACGGCACGGGACTACCGTGTCCAGGAGGTACAACGAGTTTGTACAGCTACATGATGTTTTGTTCACCAAATATCCTTATCGGTTAGTATTCTTACTGATAATTTTAAGGGTTCCATACCCAATGGGTGAAAACGGGAGTCTATTCATAAGCCTACGCTGTCCGTCCTAACTATTTAGGGATGTTACTTTTGAACCGTAATAGCTAGACAGTTGAAACAGAATATGCGTTATTTATGTATCGTACCCACTGTCCATTATGTGGCGACGGGCTCACCCCCCGTCACACTGGACATAGTTTCGGTACTACTGGTGAAACATGGATGTTCTGAGGTTTCAGAATATCTCTGACTACGCCGTCGGGGAAAATAGTCTTGAATATATGCTAATAAAAACCGGCCAAGTGAGAGTCGGTCTCGCGCTAAAAGAAAACAAAACTTTTTTGAAAGTTAAAAGGTTGTGTAGTGGTGTGGTACGGAACCCTCGGTGCGCGAGTAATCCGACTCGCACTTGACTGATTTAATTTTTAATATAGTTGGTTTTACACAATATGAACTTTGTAAGACAAGAATGCTGACGCCTGCTTTGAGACCATATCATTCATATTTTATGCCTGTGGGTAGGGCATGTGCAGAGAAACTTATAAAGGCTGATGATGATGATGATAATGCAAGATTTCTTGCATAGACTTTGTTTCCTAAGTTCCTTGAGAAAAATTATCTAACATCTACTCTCATCTCATCTTTTGATTCATACAAAGGCACGACAGTCTTTGTCTCATAGTATAGCCAACTTTTCGGCGCCATTCCCGCAACGAGATGAAAGGAAGCGGGATAAAATGGCCGGATGATTTTATTATCCACTATTATCTAACGTTGTGTACGTAGCCAGATGCTGTGTGGTTTAAGTTAGAAGCATAAAGCCCTATCAAATCAAAACATTTTTATACGCGTATTCCGGAATTGAGTTCCGGAAATTCTCCTTTATGTCTTCTACCTAATGAAAACGGGTGCCACGTTGTGGTAATTTGGATTTAGGAAAAAGAAAGAAGTCGACTGGAGTCATATCTGGTGAATAAGGTGGTTGCTCGATGGTATTTGTTGAGTTTTTGGTCAACAATTCGTTCACAATGATGGCCTTATGCGAAGGCGCATTATCTTCAACTATCAAAAATTTCGAGTGCACAACACCGCGATAGTCAAAGAAAACAGTCAATGATCCATTCCCGATACTTTCTTGACTGCATGTATCCTTTGTGACAGCGATATCTTGGCGGCAAAACGCATGTGACTCCTCGGCGATTGGTACCCAAAACCGGGAGATCTTAGGTTTCTTCCCCTCAACAGTATCGCCTCCTTCATTAACCATTTATTTAAAGGGTAAAATAAGAAAAAAAAGGGGCTAACAAAAGATCCCACTGGGTCGAAGCGAAGGGTGGAAGTGTTGCTGGGTATTATTCCCGGCACGCCGCTTTTCCCTTACGCCCCTTCTCCTGGCTTGCCAGCCCCCACAACAAGATAAGATAAGATAAGATGGATGGAGGGATGAGATTCACTCGATCAAAGGCGATCGACGGATAGGATTCCTTTTCAACGTTTTCGTGAGCGTAAAGCCTAAACAAACCAAACCACTTGAGTTTATGTCAGTTTGTCAGTTGTACCACACTGCTGTAATAGGACCAACTGACGACCTTGTGCGGACAGGACACACAGTATCTAATGCAATGCCTGATGCTATTTTTATCAAAATACGCTCATAAATTGTGAGTACACACGGCGACACATCAAGCTCTACAAAACAAACATAGGCTGGCCGCGCGACATTATACGTTACTCGACCTACGCGCGGCCAGCTTATTTTGGTTTGATGTGTCGCCGTGTGTACATTAATATATTTGAAAAAATAAGTGAAGTTGAAATGAACGCCAAGTTTCAGCTACATAAGTATGTCTTATACGGTCCCAGAGTAAGACGCGTGTGACAGACGTACGGACGGACACACCAAAGTGATTCCATAACTGTTCCGTTTTGCTAATTTGGTATGGAACCAATCGCGGATCCAAGAGTGGGATATACAGGGTGTAAGGGACAGCGCTTCGCAAACTGAAACGGTGAACTCAGACCATCAAACTGAACAACACTATGGAGCCTACCTCAGGAAACGCGAAAAAAAATCTACTGTCCATATTTGAGTCGGGTAGATACAGCGTACAGCAGTTTTGTATGAAACAGTAGATTTTATTTCGCATTTCCTGAATTAGACCATAGTGAAATTTGTTCAGTTGATGGTCTGAGTTCACCGTTTCAGTCTGCGGAGGGCTGTCCCTTACACCCTGTACATAGCTATAGTACCTACATACAGTTATTACAGGGATTTCTTTGTCATTGTTTTTTCTATGAAAGTCCCCGACCATGAATGTTCCCCCCGAACCAAAAATCGCGAGGAACGCCAAAAAAACCTGCAGTAATATTAATTTTTTGTTTCATCGCAAAAATTATTGATAACCTTGTAATAGCTTGTCGAATGTCGACCATAAATGGAATGTGTACCTATTCATGTTGATTCTATCCGGTCTTGATTTTATTGCTATACCTACAATATTTATCACATCCTGTGCAGTTTTATTTTATATTATTCTTTTCATAAATCATTACTTGTACTCTATTTGTAAAATCATAAAATCCTTATATCTGCTATATAATCATATAACTACCTGCACGTTTAGTATGATTTCTCTTCACGCGCGCGACGCGCCTTTGCTCCATAGAAAATAACCTGTTCCCGCGCTTTTAGGAGAGCGAAAGCCGCGCTTGCCGCGACAAGTAGTATGGAATAAATCCGAGTCGCGCGCAAGAAGAGAAATCATGCTAGACGTGCTGGTGGTGATATGCCACTTTGTGCGTTTTCCCCAGTTGGTTAAGACATTGCACGCTGAATCACCTGATTGTCTGAAAAGAAAGCAAATTCCGTGCTTCCGATAGCACGTTAAGCCGTTGGTCTGGTGGTAGCAGTCTTTACATAAAAACCACGTTAGATGCCGTAAGGCGGTTTGAAAAAACTCTGACACCAGGGCTTGCTGCCCACATGATAAGAAGAAGAAGATGAATGTACACATATACATAAACTCACAACCGTAATACCTTTCAGGATGGTCAGAAACATCGACATATACCAACTTTCTGTGTAAGAACAACTCAATCGTATCGTAATGTGTTTAATATATTTTATCCAGGTCCGTCTGTCGTCTTCCCCCGAAGCGCGTGGTCGTCGGCGGGGGCAGCCCGCGCTTCTTGCAGCGGCGCCGCGCTGCGCTGCAGCGCTGGCTGACGCTGGTTGCGAGGCACCCGGTGCTGGCCCACGACGCCGACCTGAGGATATTCCTCTGCGAGACCACAGCCAGGCTGGAAAAGCCGAAGCACGACGAGTTTATATTGGCTGGTACTCAGGATGATACTGCGGTGAGTGTTACAAATTTGCAAAAAGTGGCCGTTGTGGCTCGGCAAGATGTAGAGTTTGCTCTATAATCACACCAAGTATGATGCTTGTATGTATTATCGTTTTTACGATAGAGCGAGTCGAAAAAACGTTGATAAAAACTACTTCCTTGTATGAGGACCCCTTAAATTTTAACTTTTTGAAATTTTCCGCCATAATAAAGCATATTCTATGAAAATGTCAACTGTCTAGCTATTACGATTCAAAAGTTACAGCCCTAAATAGGTAGGACGGACGGACGGACAACGTAGGCTAGTAATAGGGTCCCTTTTTCACCCTTTGGGCACGGAACCCTAAAAAGACAAAAGCATATTTGAAACCGAAAAGAGTTGACTTACAGATAGACATTACATTTTATTGTTGATTCCTTAGCTGTGGACTAATCATTTTCTATCGAAAACGTTTTGAATATTATTTATTTCTTACGTTACAGATAGGACTGTCAATAGATGAGATGCAAACTACCTTCGCGTCGGAACAGGAGCAGCTTCGTCTAGTGCAGCTTGGCTTGGGACGCCTATACCAAATATTTGAGAGAGGTTGGTCCTTCGAGCCGGATACTTAATGCAAATACAACGTGTTAATGAATAAGCGCAAAACCTCAAACACTTCAACTGATTTATAACAAAATAATTCGATTGAAACAATAATTTCATTATTTTGATGGATAAAATTTAAAGTTATTCGCATTTTAAGTGTTGAGGCAAAAATTATTTGTTGTCATTTCAGCAATGAATGGAAGCGCTAGCGTGCTCATGTATACATTATAAGAATCTAGTTTTGGTTTGGAAGTGTGAGTGTACCTGTGCGATGGGCTCACATCAAGTTTAGTAAATTTTAAATTTTACAAACAAATTATTTAGTATTTTGAAAAAAAAATCCTATGTTGAAACCATGATAATTCGATTCTGCTCTCGATTCTAAACAAAATACTTTCTTGTTTTGCGTTTATTCATTAACACGTTGTAGATGGTTATTCTTAAGGGGACAGATAGTTCAATCCACGAAGACGCGCTACTATGTCCTAATAGTTTACAATGCAAGTGGGCAATGTACTGTGTAGTGTATCAGTTTCATGATTAAACACAAATTATTTGTAGTGCGTAACGATAGAACTAACACCATAGTATAATAAAAACTAATAGTGGTTAAGCGCAGCAGTCGCGACAGGGCAATCGCTTGCGGAATTTTTTCAACCGCTATCCTTTTCCGGCGCTCAGGAACAACATTGGCTAGAGCGAGAAAGGTGGCAGCACTTCCGGTGCGTTCGCATTCCCGCTATCTTTCTCGCTGGAAAGGATGGAGCTTCAAAAATGCGATTCCGTGGAGCCAGATGAGATTCAACCCTTATCAGCCTTGACTGGTTGCAATTTTTTTCGACGCGTTCGTATACAACGTGTTAATGAATAAGCTCAAAACCTCATACACCCCAACTGATTTATAACAAAATAATTAGATTGAAACAATAATTTCATTATTTAGATAGTTAAAATTTAAAGTTATTTGCATTTTAAGTTTTCAGGCAAAAACGATTTGTTATCATTTCAGCAATGAATGAAAGAGCTAGCGTTCTCGTGGATACATTTTAAGAATCTTGTTTTGGTAGTAAGTAGGGTGAGTGTGCCCGTGCGGTGGATTGAGATTGAGTTCAGTAAATTTTAAATTTTACAAACAAATTATTTAATATTTTGAAAAAAAAAAAAACCTATATTGAAAACATGATAATTCGATTCTGCTCTCGATTCTGAACAAACTACTTTCTAGTTTTGCGTTAATTCATTAACACGTATAGCTTCGACTGTCTATCTTGACATATAAATTTATCAAAGCAAAACGCATGTTTTCAGCGGAAAGTCGTAGCGAAGCGGAGAGGGCGGACATCCGTGAGCTGGGCGCGGGTTTGAACGCGCTCTCGGCTCCCGCCCTCGCGGACACTTCGCGCTGGACGCACGCGCGACACGCTTTGAGATCCGCTGCAGAGTAAGTATCACATCGTCTATTAATAGTTATTTGTTATACAAGAGTGCAAAGTTGCTTTTTAACCGCGTGCTCAATTTTAATGACCGAGCGAGCGAAGGATTCTAAAATTTAATCACGAGCGCAGCGCGTGTAAAAAATTTGAATCCTGAGCGTTAGCGAGGGAATCAAAAGAGCACGAGGTTAAAAATCTTTGCACTCGAGTGTAACACGTAACTTTTCATCCCACCTCAGCGAGGAAAAGATTAAATATAAAAAAATAAGGTTGTAAGATAAATTCGGCACCATGGAGGGAGAAGTAAATAGATTTAATGATGTTTTGAATTCACAAACTTTATGCACACGATGTTCTAAATTCAATTTACTTTATCCTCTAGTGGATAAAAACGGCTTTGGCACTCGGATATCGAAGAGCAAGAATATTCTTTCCGAGATGGGGGGATGAAAAATTAATTTATAGCCTGTAGAATCCCACTGCAGGGCAAAGGCCTCCTCTCACGAATAATGGTGAGCGGGAATGGGCCATACTCCACCACGCGGGCCCAGTGCGTGTTGGTGGAGGCAAGTTAGTGGTCAACTTGCTGTCAGATAATTTTTAAGCCACCTTAATACGCCTCTGACCTGGCTTAAAATAGTTACAACGCCATCTGACGGAACTATCCGAGACCAACTGCTTAACGTGCCTCCCGAAGCACGGAAACGCACTTGATGAAATACCACTAAACGGTCACCCATCCAAAGACTGACGGGCCTTACGTTGCTTAACTTCGGTGATCGTTTTCAATACCGAAGCTCCACTACGGCAACGAGCGTTTCATCTTCTATTAAATAACTCGCGACTGCGTCCGCACAAATTATATCAGAGTTTAAGTCAGATCAGAAACTATCAACCAAAAAAAGTTTGATCTAAATCTTCAGTAGTTTTCGCGTGATGCATGCACACAAACAGATAAACAGACTGACAAAAATTCTAAAAAAGGTTGATTTGGAGTCAGGGACACCTAAAAACCATATCGTCATCTTTTTTTTTAAATATCACACTTCTGTTATAGTTTTATAATAGTTAAGATTTCATCCGCAGATTGGCAACGGAAGTAGGCGAGTCGACGCAAGACGAGCTGGACTTCACAGAAGAAGGTCCGGGCGGCCGAGTGCTTCTCGCCCTGGATGCTCTAGGGGCCTACAGGGAGCTTTGTACCAGGTAATGCAGTATTTGTCAGTTAAGTGGTCATCATTTTCAGCCCGTATCCACCCACTGCAGGGCAAAAGCCATGTCCCTATTTTGCCATCCTTCTCGGTCCTGTGCCAGTCGCATCCAGGTCTTGCCGATACTTTTCCGGATGTCGTCAACCCAGCTGGCTGCTGGACGAACCACTCCTCTTTTGCCTAATCTCGGCCACCACTCTGTTAAGGCTTTGCTCCACCTGCCTATACCTGCTAATACCCTCCATATCGTCGGCTTAAGTGTCAGACCTCGTTGGAGTTATCCATTAGATCAAATTTTACAGGAGGCACAAAAAACGTTACCACGAACAATGGCCGCCCAGAGTTATATGGTTTTCTATTTATCATTTTAAATTGTAACGGCTTTTTAAAAGGAGTTTTGCCATGGATGCATTCAGAAATTAGTAATTTTATTTTATAAAAAATGTTATTTGAAGAATAAAATGGAGTTACGAGGTTTGACACTTTAGACAACGATATATGAATAGTTACGCGGTCACTATCCTAAAATTATACATTTTAGCGAATGACAATTTGCCAGGTATTGAATCGTGTAATAAAAAAGATATCAAACAGGCTGCTGCCGAAGAGTTAAGCATGTGCGATACTGAGGAGTGCAAGCGAGAACAAAAATTAATTAAAAATTTCTGTCAGAATAAAAATTTAATAAAAACGTTTATTTTCGTCGTTGGATTAGAAAGGGACAAACCAGCAACGACGATGAAAACGTACGAAAGAAGGTTGAAATTTATCGACCGCCACGGCCAATTTTCGTGTTTGTTCCCATGAGGATTGGTATCCTTAGTTGCTCTCAAGCTGTCTCGTTCATATCTCTGTCTATGTACAGTGCGGGCAGGCCTGTCTCACTCCATGTTCAGGTACGCTTGACAGCCGATCCCCACCGCGGGGGTGAATCGTCGCTCATTGACATAAGACCCCCTAGACAAAGTGACATTCTATTGGCGTTGACGCTAGAAAATTTACAGAATGTATGGATTTGACAATAGCGATCGAAACATTTTGATGTTTGCTTTCGTTACCATACAAATGTTCTAAATTCGAAAAATCGGGTTGAGTGAACTATCTGTTACGGTAGCAACTATTAAGTAATCTGCACAGCCTAATTAGAAAGTAATCTGTGGTGCGGGATAGAGTGCGAAAAATAATCAAACTGCGCGACCATGGTTCTTTTGTTTGACAACCTATTTCGCTGACAATACGATCAGTGCCCGCTAGGGTAGCTATCTTTTTTCGACCAAATATAGTATTTCGAGCCTACCGGCCCGAAAAAATATAGTAGATCAGGGAAAAATAAGAAAATATATAGTATTTTTCCAATTTGTTAATGTAATATTTTCAAAACGATAATTGTTTGCTACTTTTTCGTTTGAATACCAACTTTTTATTCCTAAGGAACAATCATATCTCCATTTCGTATTCGTAATAGAAAATAATGCACTCTGTAAACGCAAAATCGATGGATTCGATAAATAAATATTATAATTTAAAAATGTTTTGATAAATCTGACTTTAGGAAGACTTGTTGTCATTTTGAAGCAGTAGATTTAGTAGAAAATAGTTCAGGAAATATGTACATGGTCCACTCTAGATAAAATGGAACAAATGTGAAGAGGAGAGAGCAAATTGTTAAAATTATGATAAGTTATTGGGCATTTTTATTGGACCTAAGTATTTTGAATTTAAGTATATTGGATACTTAAATTCTCTATAAATTATTTGCTCATCAAAATATAGTAGTTTTGCCTACTATATATTTTTCTTAGAATTATAGTAGTAGGGCCCCTAATATAGTAGGATACTATATTAGGATACTATATTAGGATACTATATTATATAGTAGGGTTGGCAACCCTAGTGCCCGCAGCCATTTATACATGGTCATTTATTGAGAATATCCAACATCGAAATCGCGAAAAAAAAAACTGTTGTTCCATACAAATATGAAAACTTACTCGACCCAAATTTATGGGAGAACAATTTTTTTTTTGTGATTTCGCTTCTTTAAAGTTATTCAGTTTGATGGTCTGATCATTCAAATATGTCATCAGCATATTTAGAAGGATCCTCTTTTATTGTTTCTTTATTGGCAGTACCGACAGTAGACATTTCAAAAACTCAAAACTCTAAATTTTGTATTCCGAATAATATCACATAGATAGCTTTCTGACGTCATTTTTGACTCTACCAGCGCGTCGGAAGGTGTTTCGTTGCAGAGAAGATGCGGCCAGAAACTACAACACACATCTTGAAAAAAATATACAACGTGTTAATGAATTAACGCAAAACTAGGAAGTAGTTTGTTTAGAATCGACAGCAAAATCGAATTATCATGGTTTAAACATAGATTTTTTTTCAAAATATTAAATATTTTGTTTGTAAAATTTAAAATTTATTGAGCTCCATCTCCGTCCACCACTCGGGCACTCTCACCCTACTTACCACCAAAACAAGATTCTTAAAATGTATACATGAGCTAATTAGCGCTTTTATTCATTGCTGAAATGATAACAAATCATGTTTGCCTCAAAACTTAAAATGCGAATAACTTTAAACTTTAACTACCAAAGTAATGAAATTATTGTTTCAATCTAATTATTTTGTTATAAATCATTTGGGGTGCATGAGGTTTTGCGCTTATTCATTAACACGTTGTATATGGTCTAACAAAATTAGCTGAAACTATTTTAAGGGGAGTATCAGACCATCAACATTCTCTATGGGACCAACATCGAAATCCCGAAAAAAATCTGCTGTCCCATACAAAACTGTCAATATAACTCGACCCGGCTGTATGTGCCAGCTGTCGATATTGGTCCCATAGAGAAAGTTGTTCAGTTTGATGGTCTGATACTCCCCTTAAAATAGTTTCAATAATTTTGTTAGAACTTATATTATACAAAGTACACTTACAAAATACAATTTGAAATACATAGTGTAACATTGTCAAGAACAAAAATTTTGGTCATTCATATGATTCATATAATCATCGAGTTTATAGTAGCATTTTTTTCAGAGGACTTGCTTAGCATGGGACTTAAACTTTTTGTCTGGCAAGTTTAGAATATCCTCTGGTATCTTATTATAATAGCGTATACAGTGCCCCATGAAAGAATTGTTGACTATACTGAGTCGAAAATGTGGGAATACTAATTTATTTTTATTTCTTGTATTGTAACCTAAGTCTTTGATTTCAATGGAAATATTTGGCATACAAGTCACAAAACTTTAAAAGCAACACCAACAGGACAACATCTAATTTATTGTATGCTACAGCAGCAAATCTAAGCACAACAGACTTTGCTCAAAAGCAGGGTGTTGATTTTGAGATGAATTATAAGCATATGACTATATTCCCCGAGGGGGCAGTCAGAGATATTCTGAAACCTCAGAACATTTACGTTTCACCTGTAATACCGAAACTCTGTCCAGTGTGATGGGGGGGGGGGGGGGGGGGTGAGCCCGTCGCCACTTATAATGGACAGTGGGTACAACACATGCCTCGAAATTGAAGCATGCAGGTTTCCTCACGATGTTTTCCTTCACCGAAAAGCCAGTGGTGTTACAAAGCCTACATAAATTCCGAAAAACTCATTGGTATGAGTCGGTCTGGACGGGGATCTAACCATCGCCTCCTGCACGACAGGCAAGGTTACTCGCCACTGGACCACCACGGCTTTTGAGATGAATTTATGATGATAAAGGGGCAAGTCGATCGCCTTATACACATACCATGCGTTGACTGCTAGTTTTGATATTAACGTAATAAACATTCATTATACCTCATGCAGGTTTTGGGAACATTCGGCTTGCTCATTTGCGACTATAGCATTGTGTAAGTGAATGTAGAACTTATTATATTAACAGAATTAAATTTTGTTGGGAAGGGGGGCGCAGGCTGATTCTCGCACCCCGGCGCTTTATGCCCGGCGCATATGGTTAAGACGGCCCCGGATGATGAGTTGGCGTGTGCCCTAGCAATAGGGACGTGTAAAGGCTGATAGTGAAATAGTTACAATAGCAGGAAGAACTCGTTCAAACATTATTTTATCTTTTCAACACACTTGCTTGTAAAGTGGCTCTTACTTCACTGGTTTGGTAATAAGTGTACTATTGTTTTTCTTAGTCGTATCCTCATGACTGAGAAACTTGACCATCGTGGGCTGCTTGTGATAATATCTGCGCGCGCAGCACTAAATCTGAAAAAGAAAACAACCCGCCATTTTTCACAAATACTTGCCCAATCCTATTTGTGAAATTTCAAAAACTTTTTCGTGAAAGTCGTATGAAACGCTCACGGCGTTGGTCACGAGAGTCTCGGCTGTTAACCGCTCTCGCCTTCGGCTCGAGCTTGCAATCCAGGCTCGACTGTAATGACCAAGTCAGGCCACTTGTATCATAATGCACTATTATCCACTAGGTTGACTAGAGGGTTGCACGCGGAGCGCGCGGCCGCCGCGGCCGCCTCGCCGCACACGGCCGCCTCGCTCGTGCTGAGGCAGAGGCACCGCTACGCGCTCGCCTGCTCCATACAGGTTCGTTACCGTTTGCTGCACGCCTTTAGGCTGGCCGCACTCGTAAGATATTCGAATACGGAATACAGACTCGGCGATATTTCGAGAACCTAGTGCAACTTTTTTGTCATTTGGAATTATAACTGCCCCTATATACTGCCATTACCCCGAGTTGTAGTTACTATTTACAATGTACCGTCGCTAAACAGAGCACCGTCTCGCAGGAGGGTCGGCTGGGCCGCGCGTACGGCCTGGCGGCGCTGGAGTCGCTGCCGGAGCTGTTCCGCACGCACGGCACCGCGCACGCGCGCGTCGCCGCGCTCTGGGCCGACCTGCACACCGCGCTGCGCCGCGACACTAGGCCTGGCAAGTGACTCCACTACATATACACTACACTATACACTACACTATACACTATACACTACACACTACACTATACACCCGGAGCTGTTCCGCACGCACGGCACCGCGCACGCGCGCGTCGCCGCGCTCTGGGCCGACCTGCACACCGCGCTGCGCCGCGACACTAGGCCTGGCAAGTGACTCCACTACATATACACTACACTATACACTACACTATACACTATACACTACACACTACACTATACACCCGGAGCTGTTCCGCACGCACGGCACCGCGCACGCGCGCGTCGCCGCGCTCTGGGCCGACCTGCACACCGCGCTGCGCCGCGACACTAGGCCTGGCAAGTGACTCCACTACATATACACTACACTATACACTACACTATACACTATACACTACACACTACACTATACACCCGGAGCTGTTCCGCACGCACGGCACCGCGCACGCGCGCGTCGCCGCGCTCTGGGCCGACCTGCACACCGCGCTGCGCCGCGACACTAGGCCTGGCAAGTGACTCCACTACATATACACTACACTATACACTACACTATACACTATACACTACACACTACACTATACACCCGGAGCTGTTCCGCACGCACGGCACCGCGCACGCGCGCGTCGCCGCGCTCTGGGCCGACCTGCACACCGCGCTGCGCCGCGACACTAGGCCTGGCAAGTGACTCCACTACATATACACTACACTATACACTACACTATACACTATACACTACACACTACACTATACACCCGGAGCTGTTCCGCACGCACGGCACCGCGCACGCGCGCGTCGCCGCGCTCTGGGCCGACCTGCACACCGCGCTGCGCCGCGACACTAGGCCTGGCAAGTGACTCCACTACATATACACTACACTATACACTACACTATACACTATACACTACACACTACACTATACACCCGGAGCTGTTCCGCACGCACGGCACCGCGCACGCGCGCCTCGTCGCGTTCTGAGCCGACTTGCACACTGTAAAACTGGATAACTCTGAAACCGTAAATTTCAGATTTTAGATCATTCTGTATAGAACCACGGAGTACTATAATTACTAAAAAGGTTGATAACGATGTCCCCTAGCCCAACTTTTCCTTTCCATCTTAGATCGACCACTAATAAATGAAAAGCTGTAGTTTTATAGAAATTGATTCAGATTTCCTTTTTGATTGAGGTTTGGGTGGCAGCTGGCCCGTTGAAATTATTTCCGCGGACGATTTGTATTAAAAATATTATTATATTCTTTTGTCCTTCTCGAATTTATTATGTTAGAAAATTAATGTATTGTAAACATGTTTTTGCATAATTTTACAAATGCTCAAATATTTATATTTATTTTTAGGTATATCTGTTATTAGAATATAATTAAATAGTAATACAAATATTATGTTTACCCAAAACATTTATCATTCTGTGATATGAAATTAATATCATAGCAAATGTTATAATTATTATTAGTTTAGAAATTATTAATTAATTTAGAATTATATTTTCCGTACAATGTAACTTCATAATTCCGTTAGAATTAAATATTACATTCCGAAGCGTAGAATATAAAATTTGTAAATAACATTTATAGCATAAATATTTTTGTTATACTAATTTAAAAATGTTGTTAAGAAAATTTGTATTTTTGATTAAATATTATTAAGTATCTGTTTAACTATTTGTTTTATTTGCAACTGCGGTAATATTATTTTCCAATACAACTTGACAAAAAACTAACTAACTCCATAACAATAAAAAAATACAAATATGTCATGCAATAAAATGTTGGTGCGCTGCCCTGCCCCCCTAGACATAAATTTTTGCCTTCCTTAGCTCGAGTTAAGACTAAAAAAATGGAATTTCGAGCTCACTTCGCTCGCTCCAGCCTATGAAATTATGTGCATAGGTCGGCTAATGGAACTCATACCAACACCATTTTGAGTCCTCGAGTGTGAAATTTCGAGTTCGCTTCGCTCGCTCCAGCCTTTGAATGGTGAATTCGGGCCGACACTGTTTTGAGGCTTAAACTGTAGAATTTCGAACTCGCTTTGCTCGCTCCAGCCAAAGATATTATAAGCGTAGATAGGCTAATAGACCTCATGCCCTCAGCGTTTTGAGTCTTGGAGTGTGAAATTTCAAGCTCGCTTCGCTCGCTCTGACATATTACAATTATGAGCATAGGTAGGCTAACGGAACTCATACCAACACCGTTTTGAGCCTTGCAGCTGATGGTTACCAAAATTCCCCGTATCTCTTATACTATCAGGGCGGTCCTTGTATCAAAACCTGTTGAGATGAACACACTTAGTGAATGAACATACTTTACTATCATAATTATGTATAAGTAGGGATTGTATTGTGTAACATAGGTAATGATGTTAGTGAAACAATGGAAACTTAAGCAAAAAAGACAAAACGATTCGATCACCGCAATTCTCACCAACCAAAATAGCGTAACTGTTTACACTCTAGCTTTTACTAGGACAATGATCCAATCCTTAGAAAGGTGCGATAGTTTATAAACATTCTATTGTTATCATAGAATCTCTCTAGTCCCGAACTATTGCCAGTCGTTATTCAAACTCTCTCGAGAATGGAACTGTTCACATTCCTCGCGTGGCTGAGCGTTGCCCTCGCTCAAATATCCAACGAACTCCTAAACTTCGAAGCGTTCACCGAACAACGGAAGTTCTTAGCCAAGAAGAAGTACCGCCCGTTTTACCACATTACCGCACCCGAGGGCTGGCTGAACGATCCTGCCGGACTGACGTACTTCAACCATCAGTACCACATCTTCTACCAGTACCACCCTTATAACGGAGCCTGGGGCCACATCCACTGGGGCCACGTCGTCAGCAACAATCTCATCGACTGGGTCTACTATCCCCCTGCGCTGATCCCCAAGGAGTTCTACGAGAAACACGGCTGCTTGTCCGGGACCGCTCTCGTGCACAACAACTACCTCACCCTCTTCTACACGGGGTCAGTGGTTATCAACAACATGACGCAGCAGAACCAAAACGTAGCCATCAGCTCAGACGGAGTAACCTTCCAGAAGTATCTGTACAATCCAATAGTAAAAAAGTCGCCGTACGCTGGACTAGGGTCCGGAGATTTCAGGAACCCGAAAGTGTGGCGGTTCCATAACAATTGGTACATGCTGCTCGGTGTGATGTCGGACAAACGACAAGGTCAGCTACTTCTCTACACGTCCAAGGATATGTTTAATTGGAAACATCACCGCAAGGTGGCAGAGTCGTTCGGAGACATGGGCTACATGTGGGAGAGTCCAGATTTATTAGAATTAGAAGATCAGCACGTGCTCATAATATCCGTCCGAGGGATACAAACGGACGGGTATCGATTCAGGAATTTATATCAGACGGGGTACGTGCTAGGAGCATTCGATCACCAGGCGGGGAAGTTCGACGATATGGAAGTGTCTACGGCAACTTTCAACGAGCTAGATTACGGGCACGACTTCTACGCATCACAAACGATGCAGACCCACGACGGTAGACACGTTCTACTCGCTTGGCTCGGCATGTGGGAGAGTACTTTCGAGGAAGCTAAGGATGGCTGGGCGAGCATGCTGACCATACCGAGAGAACTGAAGTTGGCGAGCAGCGGCCGTATCCTCATGACCCCTATAAAAGAATATCTAGATTTAAGAACAGAAATAATGGAAGACGCGTGGTACAGTCCGGGGGAAGCTTTCTACGCTGGGACCAAATCGTTCGAGATGGTCGTGAATTCTAGTACAGGAGTAAACGAAGCTGCTCTTATACTGGAATGGAGCGGCGATAAACAGTACAGTATAGAGTTTTCTTCGTCTCGTGGCTTCGTGAGAGTGGACCGGGGAGGTGTGGATGGCGTGATGCGAGCGGACTGGTCCCCCCGCGGGGACCACGTTCACTGGCGCATCTTCGTCGACAACAGCTGCATCGAAGTCTTCTGCGGCTCCGGTGAAGTTGTATTCTCTAGTCGTATTTACCCTAAGAAAGCTTTGCGTATAAGAATAGGTGGTGACACTCAACTGCATATTACTCAATACAGATTAAAACGCTGTATGAAACAGGAGTATGACGGTAGGGTTAAAAAGCATTTGGACAGGTCAAAATGGCAGTTGAAAGATTTTTTAGTCACACAAGCAGCTTCAAAGGACTTTCAGAACTAGAGAAAATCCAAACTTACTAAAGTCTAACTATAAAATTTAAGGTCAGAAATTATTTAACATTATAACCAACATAGGATCGTGATTATGACAGTGAACACATGTATTAGGGAAACAATCACTAAGTCACATATACAACGTGTTAATAAATTAACGCAAAACTAGAAATCAGTTTGTTTAGAATCGAGAGCAGAATCGAATTATCATGGTTTCAACATAGGTAATTTTTATTTAAATATTAAATAATTTGTTTGTAAAATTTCAAACTTACTGAACTCGATCTCAACCCACCGGTCGGGTACTCTCACCCTACTTACTACTAAAACAAGATTCTTAAAATATATCCACGAGTACGCTAGCGCTTTCATTCATTGCTGAAATGAGGACAAATCATTTTTGCCTCAAAACGCAACACTTAAAATGCGTATAACTTTATATTTTAACTATGAAAATAATGGCATTATTGTGTCAATCTAATTATTTTATTATAAATCAGTTGCGGTGTATGAAGTTTTGCGCTTATTCATTAACACGTTGTATAATAATAGTTACGATCCCGTACTTTATGTCACAGACCAAAGAGTATAGTAATTATACCAAAAGGAAAAGAGAACCTACTTGCGCGGTTTCTGGTAACCCAAATTGAAATCGTCTATCCTTATTACAAATTACCCCTTCAGTTGATTGGTTGGTAGTTAACCAATGGACGGTTGACTGATTACTATATATATACGTAGGTATAGGTAGGTATGTATTCCTAATATTACTTTCTTTCAATGGATATACTGCCTCGGCTTTGAAATGTCTCTTTAAAATACAATAGGTACCCTTTAAAGTCACATTTCGAAACGAGAAGCAGAAACAGGACTCATTCTTCGAAGAATCACAAATAACTTAACACTATCATTCCACACGCAACACGCAGCTCCGCCATCTTGATACAAAGAGAGTTGCCAGTAGCTGGGATCAAATTTACTATGCTATTGTATAAATTACCCTTAGATGCTTTTTAAAAAAATATTTTAAAGTATACAAATACTTTTATTTCAATAATAAAAGTTGTGCTGAAAAAATTATAGTGTAATTTCATAAACATACTCTCATAGCGTTTTAAGAGACGGTCCTTTTTAATATTAAATCATTTGTGTTTTTGTTTATTTTAATGTTAATCTGTCTACTCATGTTTATTATTAGAACAACTGATTAAAATACAATAAAAAACGGCTTATTAAAGTACCCCTACTAGGGGAATTTTACCCCAAAAAAGCCGAATACCCATACTTGCACTTTAACGACATCTACTGTGTTGAAGAAGTACCTGGTTGTCAGATTTAGGTTCGGGAAAATTCCGTAGATGACGTCGTTTTCTACGTAACTTTGACACATAAGGTCACTGTCCCGCCACTGGTGGTTTCTAATAATAAACATGAGTAAACAGATTAACATTAAAATAAACAAAAACACAAATGATTTTAAATTAAAAAGGACCGTCTCTTAAACGCTATGAGAGTATGTTTATGAAATTACACAATAATTTTTTCAGCACAACCTTTATTATTGAAATAAAAGTATTTGTATACTTTAAAATATTTTTTTAAAAAGCATCTAAGGGTAATTTATACAATAGCATAGTAAATTTGATCCTAGCTACTGGCAACTCTCTTTGTATCAAGATGGTGGAGCTGCGTGTTGCGTGTGGAATGATAGTGTTAAGTTATTTGTGATTCTTCGAAGTATGAGTCCTGTTTCTGCTTCTCGTTTCGAAATGTGACTTTAAAGGGTACCTATTGTATTTTAAAGAGACATTTCATAGCCGAGGCAGTATATCCATTGAAAGAAAGTAATATTAGGAATACATACCTACCTATACCTACGTATATATATAGTAATCAGTCAACCGTCCATTGGTTAACTACCAACCAATCAACTGAAGGGGTAATTTGTAATAAGGATAGACGATTTCAATTTGGGTTACCAGAAACCGCGCGAATAGGTTCTCTTTTCCTTTTGGTATAATTACTATACTCTTTGGTACCACCACTGTCACAGACTCAGACCTAGTGAACATGCCGTCACATTGGACCTTGCGCGAGCGGCATTCATCGCAGCGTGTTATTAACTTATTACTAGTTTTTTATATTTATTTCACTTTCTGAAAATATTAGAGCAATCAAAACGTTATGGATATATGCAATTATAATGAATTTTAATTAATATTGTATACTTTCAATACTTGAAAAATATCGACATTATTTAGTCGCCGTTTCAAAGTCACGTCTTTTTTTGTTGTTGTTGAATGGCTTCTGCTGTAAAGCAATTTAGCAGAACTCATCTGTCATAATCATGATCCTATTTTGGACGGATTATAGTAGGTATATCGCGCGTCAGAGAAGCTGGCAACAATGCATTTCCTATTAGGACGAAATAATATATTTTTGATATCAGATAATTCAAGAATGAATTTTCGCACCAGCTTTTGTGGGCGGTATTCTTAGTTTTGTTATACAGGGTGAAATTGATATCATTAGCATCATTTAAACTAAGAGTCTACCCATCAAACTGAACAACTTTTAGTATGGGAGCAAACCGATCGGAGCAACAAAACAATCAGCTGTTCAATGCCAAACTGCAATGCCTAGTTGCCTACTCGACTCAAATGTATGCAACAGCAGATTTTTTTTCGCTTCGATCGGTTTGCTCCCATAGTAAAAGTTGTTCAGTTTGATGGGTAGACTCTTAGTTTAAAAGGATGCTAATGATATCAATTTCACCCTGTATACAGAAACACAGGCACGTAGCATAGCATATGCTCACGACTATATTCCCCGAGGGGGTAGTCAGAGATATTCTGAAACCACAGAACATCCACGTTTCGTTTCACAGAAACTCTGTCCTGTGTGACGGGGAGTGAGTCCACCGTCACTTATAATGGACAGTGGGTACAATACATGCCTCGAAATTGAAGCATGCAGGTTTCCTCACGATGTTTTCCTTCACCGAAAAGCCAGTGTTGTTACAAATCGTACATAAATTCCGAAAAACTCATTGGTACAAGTCGGCCTGGAGCTGGACGGGCCATTCACCGCCGACGGAATCGAACCATCGCCTCCTGCACGGCAGGCAAGGTTACTCGCCACTGGACCAACACGGCTTAGATATTACGAATATGAAGTGGGCTCTATTATATTTTGAGCTGTTACAGCTTTCTCATAATAAAAAAAAAATATTTTTCAAAAACTTATTTAATTTAATAATTTCACTTTTTCGTCACAATTCTCCAACGAGCTCGTTGAAGACGTACCTGAACAACGTACATCTATCCCTCTCCCATCCGTAAGACTAAATTGACTTCCTATATCTTCCTTCCTATATCTCTTCTTCCATCTCACTTCACTATCCATCCGATCACAAATATCTACAACATTATCTCTCAGTTCTAAAGGTATATCTTTTATGATTACTTCTCGCAGTAAAGAATTTCTTACATCCGAGTCTGTTGTTTTGAGTTCATAATGACCACCTGATTCCCTTCGCTTTCTTAATTTCTTCGTAAAATCTTTCCACCATTTTTGTATGTTACCCTTTGACAAATTTTCCTGAAGCCAAACTGATGTGCGAACACAGCAAATGAAGAAGAGCAAAAGGGCACTAATACTAGCTATGTAACATAATATTTTATAAACAGCATCGTTGCAGCATTCACTGTATGCAGACGTATCTCCTTGATCAATGGGATACAAACTTCCATCCATTATATCTTTAATTAATTTTAAATTCTGTGATATTGTAGTACAGTTCGATTTCAATTCTACTTTCACCTTTATTCCGCCTTTAAACGCTTCTGTAGTTGAATATATTCCTTTACTAAGTTCATATATATCTTCGCTAGTTAATGGGCTTTCTAAATCTCTGCAAACATTACTAATAGGTATGTATACTCTATCTGGTAAATCTTTGTCCGGGTCTCCTTCACAAATGGCTGCCTCAACACATCTCTGAAGATTATAATCGAAAAATAACCTTCTACTAGAATATTTAATATTACAATTGATTGGTTCACAGTTATTCAATGAATCTTGGTCTATAGATTCACATTCTTTACTATTTTGATCTGCTATGTAATTTATTAGTATGTTTTTTGCATCCCTTTTGCCACGAGTTATTCTTGTATCAAACGGGACGTTAATAACCTCTTTGTGTCGTGCGTTACTTCTACCACATTGAGATTCTAAGATGAGATCACAATACCCCACTTGGTCATGTTGATGTATACAAGGGTAAACATATATCAGAGTTTCTCTGTCTTTTGGCTTCACATAATCAACGTCTACACCATATACTAGCATCGTATCACAGTCCTCCTTATCTGAGTCTGTTAAACAACACTTTTTAGTCCAAGTTCTAACAACACAACTGTTCCATCTATCCTCGTTTTCAATGTCCAGGAAAAATTGTATTCCCACAGATTTTTTCTCTAATGGTAATATACCATTATCAAAAACTTTTATTGTAGCTAATACTTCGCATAGAAAGAGATATGGGAATAAATAAATAAACATTACTTGTTAATAATTTCATTTTGACGTTTTTAACACTACTGTGACCAGACTGTGACAATATTGACAATTTAACATGATCGACGTCATTCTAAGTTTTTAATAATGAAGTGTCAATCTGTACTAATTGATGTAAAAAGGTTCGAGTTATAATAAATAAAGTTTCTATTCTATTATAATCTATTTTATTGTACCGTGGATTGTACCCAAAAATCTTTAGTCTAGACGGACTTGAAGAAGTCGTATACCCAGCTCAGCTTATAAATAATTCAGTTTTCATGCAATAGTTTACTATTCGAATATGCGAAAGAACTTGGTCGGCCCCCCTATCCTGGTGGGTTTTGTGCAGGAGGGTGACTAGTAACCTCTCTGAGACGACACTAATTACCCATCGAGCTTATGAATAAAATTATGCTTATGCGATTGGTTTTGCCGATTTGAAGTGATGAGCGTACATACATTTCAGCGGTGCAAATTAGGAATTGTACGAACTGCCCGGGAAGGTATAAGAGTTTATCGTTATGTCATCGACCGTACATGTCCTGTCCAGTTGCTAATCTGTCCAGCTGAGAATCTGTCCAGCTAAGAATCTGTCCAGTTGAGAATCTGTCTAGTTGCTGCGGAGGGTCCGTCGGTATACTGTCAAAAAATTATCATTTTGTGTTTTATTGTCCTAAGGTTTTATCAGACAAATATAAAAATCATAATGGTATCGTGTATTGTGTTAGAATGCAGAAAACTGTAACTTACATCAGCAACTCAAATAAAGATACGTTTCACAGGTTAATACGATAAGTGCAATACTACTTTCATAAGGCTTATTTTCATTATGTTATTCTTAAAATTATTATTATTTATGCAGTAAACATCCTATTTTCTAAATAATATGGCATTTTAAATAATTATGTGTTAGATAAAAAATATTGTGTACGTGGCCGTTTAGCCTAGAGATTGCACAAAATATACCGGTATTTCGATTATTTTGAAATAAATTTTTCTGTACTACCTAGCTCACTCCGTTCATGTCACGTGATATTATTATTATTATTGTTGGCTGGGCTATTGCAAGCAAGGGTAGTTATATAACACTGCGACCATCGCTGGTCTATTGTGCTCTCCCCAAGCTCACCCATGTTTTACACATACATCCGAACTAGGTATTATTTTCGGGTATGCAGATTTCCTCACTATGTTTTCCTTCACCGCCGAGCTAGTTATAATGATAAATACAACCGTACATAAATTCCGAAGAACTTAGTGGTACAGGCCAGGAATCGAGCCTCGTGATTGAGTCGCTAGCTCTCTTCCGTATGGACTATCATCGCTCTCTATCACGTGATATAGGCCTACCACATAATATCCGGGATCGCGTTACGGAATAATGATAAAAGGGGAAGTGAAGGGTGAGAAAGTGACCGAGGATGTTGACTTTTGGGGGCGGAGGCGCTACCCCACGATCAGTTACGGTTGGGGCGGGCCATATCGCCTGGAAGCCTGGTGGACCTGGTCTCCGGGGTCAATCTGCCTGCAAATCGAGGCCGCAGGCCGAGCGGGACGCTCGGTTTTTCATTTCGGTTTCGGTAATCCGGTAATGAGGAGATTGTTGGTCTACTAGAGTATATAAGTTTATGATTATTTCTATATACAGGGTGTCCCAAAATTCAACGTCAAGCCGAAAACAGAAGATAAGTGAGTTTATAACTATTCAATGAAAAATACAAAAAAAATCCAAGTTTGCCAATTGGGTCGACTGAAAAGTTTATTCAGAATTGCGTTACAAGTATTTTCATAAAAAATTTACAAATTTGTAGTAACTACATCTAAAAGTTGAGCGCAGGGTGGTGAAATTTTCAAATGTTAAAAAATTTCAAAATCTCAAAAACTATCAAACTTTGATTTTTTTTTGTATTTTTCTTTGAACAGTTATAAACTCACCTATCTTCTGTTTTTGTCTTGACATAAAATTTTGGGACACCCTGTAGTTTCATTTGTATGCACCGGTGTTTCTTTGGAAACCTGGCATTGTCTTTTCCATTGCATAACCACTCATTAAGTTATAAATATTCTAAACAACTATTTATCTAATTGTAACATAATTATTCCATTAATTACTGCCGGAGTACTATAAATTAAAGGGTGCTATGATTACTTATTTCAATTTATTATCGCTCAGTCTAATCAAACAACTCTTTTGCTAACAGTTCAGTGTTACCGACCGACACCATGAGTCCAATCTTAGAGAAGATTAGTCAACATTTTGGCTACGATTTCGAAAAGATGATAGAAAACGTGTCATACATGTTCCAACTACTTGCAGTCAATATTGACAGCCGGAGCACTAAACGTATGGATTAAATGCTTTAATGTAGCTAATTCGACGTGGTTATGCAAAACCTTTGACTATTTATATGTGGACTGGTTACGCGTGTAATTCTACTAACAAACATTTCTGCCACTTTTTGCGGGGGGCGAGGTAACATGAAATCCGCAACTTTGGATTTTATTCCCCATAACTTTAGATTCTAATTTTGAATGTTAAAAATCATGAAAAGTAGTCTCGTGTGAACCCCAAACGTTCTAAGTTCGAAGTTATTATTTCGCAATTATAGGCTGTCTCGTTTAGTGATAAGGTGTAAAATTGAATGTAAATGCACAAGATCAACTGTGCTTATACCGTGGCAGAGGGGAAATGCTACCGCAAGGCTAGTCCTTATAATAATTACTCAAAGTGCAAAATAGATCCAACCCACACTTTTGGAATGTGAAGTACAAATGTGTTCTAATATGATGTACGAAATAGTTCAGTGGTACTGTAATACCATTTTCTTCACATTTAAAAAGTGTGGGTTGTAAATGTTTTGCATAACCAGGTTCATTAGAATTAAAAAATATTTTTTTTTTGTCTAATGTATTTATTTATCCTTTATCATATCAAATTGGTCGCGTCAGTTTTTATGTTAATATCCAAGCTATACTCCATTCCAAATAGGGGCGAAGAAAAGGTAAAAAGGGTTCTTTATAGTACACACTTTAAAGAAATACGAATATTGTATCAAACAACAAAATGGCGATGTTGAAAGACCTAAAGAAACAGTGGTGTGCACATGTGGTTCGTCTTTAAAATCATTCTGTCATCAAACACTGACATTAGTCATCCCTTCTCATTCTTGTTTTAAATTGTATTTTTCTATTCTTGGTGCAAATAAAGAATATTTATCTTATTTATCTTATCTTATTAGTGTCTAGAATTTTGTAAAAATGATTACGGTCTGAAAAGGTTTCGTGGTCCTGCTTCTGTGATCTTCTTTTTTTCGTCTGTTTTGATAATATATAGTATAGAATCCAGATAGGTACGACCGGGAACAGACAGTATAAATTTTTCCTAAATAAATTACCGATTTCATGGCATTATATCTCAGTCTATCAATAAAAAAACCGGCCAAGTGCGTGTCTAATGAGAACAACCCACACATTTCACTCATTACGTTAATCTAGTTTTTATAGTAGCACTGTGGAACCAATAGTACCGCTTTGAAATGTCATATCTCTCTCTCTGGTTTGGGGAGTTTTTGGCGGGAATTTGTCAGATACGTTTGGAGTCCTCATATTTCATCGAATTTTATTGTTTATAGTGAGTTTTGGTTCGTAAAATTGGTGTTGTTTTGCGTAACAAAGTGTCGTGCAAGTGAACAATTTACAGTTCTGTGAAATATGATGGTGTATGGGTCGTAAACAGGAAAAGTGTTCCGTCATTTGAAGCGCGGCAAAGCGATCGGTTCACCTCTTTCCTGTGGACTTCTCTGCGTTTCCTTCGTCTTTCGGGTGTCTCCAAAAACTCCAAAGAAGCGTCAAAACGTCGAACACCAACGTTTTAATTGCTATAAATAAGAGAATTTTATTAAAGACATCGGCTGTATGGGATATTTAACCCTTTGCCTTGAATTGAACCAAAAAAAAAAAAATCTCTCTGGTTTTTTCTGTAATGGAGGTGTGTTGTACTAAAATGTTTTAGAATTGATTTATCAAGAATAAAGTTTGGTTAATGAAGATATTGTTGTTTATAATGAAGAACAAGTTGCTGCGTCCCTCTACAAATTATTAGTTATGGGCCCAGATTGTTTTCCATGCAAAAATATTAACACAAGAAGTTTCGATTTCAAAGATGGCGTTCAATGTGAGTAAATTCAATATTGTGCCGTTCAATGGAGAAGGATTTAATGCTTGGTCATTCAGAATAAAGAGTATACTGCGGGAAGGAAACTGTATCGACGCAATTACGAATGAAAACTTTAATGAGACGATTAAACACTGTGAAAGATAGATTATTGGCAGAGGAAGAAAAGAGAAAGAAGTTTAATGAGAAAAACTATAGCGAGACGAATACAAATGCGTTTAACTGTTTTATTTGTGGGAAACAAGGACATAAGAAGCATCAGTGCAGACAGGCGGTCCGAGGACAAAGTAACTGGAGACAAGGACGTGGAGATAATACTGGACGAGACTACAATTCAGGACAAGGACGAGGTTACAATACAGGACAAGGACAAGGCTACACAGGACAAGGACAAAGACACACCTATGGACAAGGATATAGCTATGGACGAGGACAACATCATGGTCGAGGCACGGAACATGGATGGAGCAATGGACGAGGACGAGGACAAGGTCAAGGTAGTTCAAATTATATGGAACAAGGTGAGCAAAACTTTTCAAGTGCATTTTTAAGTGGTGGTCAAGTGGAAAATAACATTAAAAATTCGGTTATTACATTTTGCGTTGACTCTGGGTGTACTGATCATCTTATGAATAATAAAGACTGTTTTGTGGATTATATAGAACTGAAAACACCAAGGAAAATTACTGCTGCAAAAAGTGGGGTTTGTCTGGAGGCTGTTGGGTTAGGCAATATTGAAATTATATGTAAAATTGGTCAAAAAGAAAACAAATGCTTATTAAAAAATGTTTATTATGTCCCCGACTTGAGTTATTTGTTAATGATAGGAAATAATGAAGGCACATTGTACACTGTAGATGTTCATACTGTTGTTAACTCCTGCAATTATTCGAACAAAGCAAACCAAATAGATTGTGAATTGTGGCATAGGAGATTTGGTCACTTGGGTTTAAATAATTTAAATTTATTAGTGCGAAATGTTCAAGGTTCGTCACAGCTGGAAAATAAAATGATTGATAATTATTTATGTGAACCATGTTTACTTGGCAAACACACTAGACTACCTTTTAATAGGACTGGCTACAGGGCAAGGAGACCTTTAGAAATAGTTCATACAGATGTTTGTGGTCCGATATTCCCTTGCACTTGGGATGGTAAAAATTATTTTGTTACATTCATTGATGATTTCACACACTTTACAATGGTATACTTAATTAAAAATAAATCAGAGGTTTTCGAAAGATTTCAACACTATTACAATTTGGTAACAAATCACTTTAATTTAAACATTTTGAAATTGAGAATGGATAACGGCGGGGAGTATCTTTCAAACGAGTTTAAGGAATTTCGTAGTAAGAATGGGATTGTCATGCAACACACAGTACCATATAACCCTGAAATGAATGGAGTCGCGGAGAGAATGAATAGAACACTCATGGATAAAGCCAGAACTTTATTGATTGATTCAGGAATGGAGAAAGAATTTTGGGGAGAAGCAGTTTTGTTTTCAGCATATGTTACGAACAGAAGTCCAGTTGCAGAAAGAGACAAGACACCAAGTGAATTATGGGAAGGAAGAAAGCCCGATATATCAAATTTGAGAGTTTTTGGAAGTATTGCGTATAACCATGTGCCAAAGGAATTAAGGAGAAAGTTAGATGACAAAGGAAAAAAGATGATAATGATTGGGTATAATATTGGAGGATACAAACTTTTTGATGAGAAAACCCGCACTGTAGTAACTGCAAGAAATGTTGTTTTTGATGAGAGACCTAAGAAGATGGAAGAGTCCGTATACATTCCTAACTATGAAAGACAAGAAGAAGAAGCAACAGGGAATCCCGAAAAAGACAAGAATGAGACAAGTGAAAGTGAGATTGATGATGTAAGAAGAGAAGAAAGGGAAGAAAGAAAATACGAATCTACAGTAAAGAAACAAAATGAGAAGAAGCAAAATAATGGAGAAAGAAGTGAAGAAACAGGAAGAGTAAAAAGAAATGTTCAGAAACCGAAATGGCAACAAGATTATGTGGTTGACTTAGAAAGTGATGAAGATGATGAAGAAGTACTATGTGCATTAACTGTGTAACTATGATGTTCCAATTGTATTTGATGATATTGAAGCAAGAGAGGATAAAGAAGACTGGAAGAAAGCTATCAGAGAAGAGTTGAATGTTTTAGAAGAAAGTGAAACTTTTGAAATTGTTCCCGAACCAAAAGACAAGAAAATTTTAGATGCAAAATGGATTTTTACAAAGAAAGAAACAGGAAATGGAAGTATATGTAAGGCAAGGCTAGTAGTACGAGGTTTTCAACAGGAAGAGAAATTTGAAGATGTGTACTCACCGGTATTGAGACTCCAGACTCTAAGAATACTTTTATCAGTAGCTGCAAAGAAAGATTACCACATCCATCAGATGGACGTGAAAGGGGCGTTTTTATATGGAAGGATAGATGAAGATGTTTACCTGAAGCCACCAAATGGAATGAAACTTATGGAAGGATATGTACTTAAACTAAAGAAATCACTTTATGGCTTAAGAAAATCTCCGAAGTACTGGTACCAAAAATTTCATGAGACAATCACATCATATGGGTTTATACGTTCAATGAATGATTATTGTTTATATAGTAAAGGGGGCTTATACATACTCTTATATGTTGATGATCTTTTAATTTTGGGTTCTAACTTGCAAGAAATTGAAGCATTAAAAGGCTTTTTGAAAACCAATTTTAGAATGAAAGATTTGGGTAGTAATAATTTATCTTATTTGGGTATTTCAATTTAAAAAACTAATGAAGAGATTGCAATTGATCAAACAAAATACTTGCAAAGTGTACTGAAACGTTTTAACATGAACGATTGTAAAGGTTGTGATACACCAATGGATGCTAATTATACATTTGATGAAAATGCACCTGTAGACATGTCATACGAGAAACAATGTCGCTCGTTACTAGGATCATTGATGTATGCCACTGTTGGCTCAAGGCCAGATTTAGCTGCCTCTGTGTATTACCTATGTAGGTTCCAATCAAAACCTAATCAAGATTTGTGGAGAGCTCTTAAGAGATTACTAAGATATGTGAAAAAGACTGTTAATTTTGCATTATTTTATAGTAAGGATGATTCTAGTATGCCTCTGTTGGGATATGCAGATGCTGATTGGGCGAGAGGCTCTGATAGGAAGTCGACATCTGGATATCTTTTCAAAGTTTTTAATAACACAGTTGTATGGAAGTCCAGAAAGCAGAATACAGTTTCATTGAGCACTACTGAAGCGGAATTTGTAGCTTTGTGTGAATCAATAATGGAGGCTTGCTGGATGATAAAATTTTTATCAGATTTAAACATTAACATAGAAAATGTTACCATATATGAAGACAATCAAAGTACAATTAAATCTATTAAGAATCCTGACCAAAAAAGACTTAAACATGTAGATGTCAAATTTAATTTTGTGAAGCAAAAGGTTGAAGAGAATTTAGTTAACATTAAGTATATAAATAAGGAACAAATTGCAGACATATTAACAAAACCATTATGTAAAAATCTGTTTCAGAAATTGGTTCAGGAGTTAGGTATGAAGAGAAATGTATGTGTTGAGGAAGAGTATTGAGAACAACCCACACATTTCTCACTCATTACGTTAATCTAGTTTTTATAGTAGCACTGTGGAACCAATAGTACCGCTTTGAAATGTCATATCTCTCTCTCTGGTTTTTTCTGTAATGGAGGTGTGTTGTACTAAAATGTTTTAGAATTGATTTATCAAGAATAAAGTTTGGTTAATGAAGATATTGTTGTTTATAATGAAGAACAAGTTGCTGCGTCCCTCTACAAATTATTAGTGTCGGGCCACGCGCAGGTTTTTCGTAGTTTCCCGTCACGACTTAGAAGGGGGCTTTTTGTTACATACGGCTTATAAAAGCATCGAATAGTGCACCAAAACGTCAAATTTATCAAAAGGACCAGTTCCCCAAATCGTCTAGTCTCAAAATGTCTGGTATCCTAAAACGACTAGTGGCCCATCAGGTCTAACGAGTGAGATTGTCCGATATACCATATGGACAAGTTCCCAAATAGTCTAGTCCCAAACACAACGAACCCTTATACTTTCGTCCATTCTATCTGTCTATCTGTATGTCCCGACTCAATAACTCGTCATTTTATCACCTATTGAAACGTGGCAACAATTTTTTTCGACCCTTTCCATACAACGAAAGAGGGTTCGGAAAAAAATCTTGACTAATAAAAATTTTCACTTTAAAGTTTAATATTTCGCTAACGGATCCCTAAATCGACATATGGTTTTCCCACACCTACAATATTTTTAAAAGACCGATCCAACGATATCCCACATCATGGGATAGACGAGAAAACAAAATTTCATCCCCACTTTTCGTGTAGGGGAGAGGTACCCTAAAGAAATATTTTTACGATTTTGTTTTACCACTTTGTCGGCGTGATAAATATGTTACCCATGTCATATTACAGCTTTCTAGTACTAAGCGTCTCTGAGCTAAGCTGCGGACAGACGGACAGACGGACATGGTGAAACTATAAGGGTTCCTTGTTGACTACGGAACCCTAAAAAACGAAGTCCGAAGGTCTTGTTGGACTTAAAACGAAGTTAGGGCTTAGTTTAAACATAAAACGAAAGGTTTTACACAATCTAGAAATGAAAATATCTGTGCTTTACACTTGTCAGATTTCCTTTTAAATATTTCGTTCTAAAGATACCGTGGCTCAAAGTTTTCCATACAAATCTTAAATTAATCCTATTGAAACTATATGTATGGTATGCCTGGGAAATACTGAAACGGTGAATTCAGACTAGCAAACTGAACAACTTTCACTATGAAGCTTTCATTGCGTTTATGGCGTATATGGCGTATCCTAAAATCAGCTTCTCCATAAAATCTACTCGACTCAAATTTATGAAACAGCAGATTTTTTTTCTCGTTTCCTGAGGGTAGCTCCATAGTGAAAGTTGTTCCGTTTGATAGTCTGAATTCATCGTTTCAGTATTTGCCAGGCTGTCACATACACATAGGGTCCTTCTTAATATGCTGATTTTTTAAGGGGATGATCAGACCGTTAAACTGTACAACTTTCTCTATGGCACCAACATCAAAATCGCGAAAAAAAATCAGCTGTTTCATACAAAACTGCAAACCTACTCACGCCATATGTATGGGACAGACTTTTTTCTTCGCGAAAAGTTCTAAGTTATCTTCATTACTAAAGTTAACTTGAATATTAATAAGTACCTTTTAAGGAAAAAAAAACTAAAAATAACACAATGACAAAAAAGTTAAATTATTGTTACAAAAAGAAAGAATAAAGAATAATTTCAATAAATTATTCATATTTATCATCATGTAAGATAATTTAAGCATCTTAAAATTAGTTTTTTCGACAAAGAAAGCTTCTTCGTCTCTTAATTAAATGTATGTACAAATGACTTACGAACGCTACCCTTTTGAAAAAATAGTCTATGTTTCAGATGTCACACTAGAGTTGGGATTTTTTAATAATTGGCTTCGATGAAGGTTTTTTTTTTTTTGGTTAATTATGTAACACGTTGTATACTGTACAGTACACGATCCATTGTGCCCACAATGCCCCAATTTTTCTTCGCGAAAAGTAAAAGCGCGTAGAGAAATTTGTTCAGTTCGACGGTCTGATCACCCCCTCGAAAAATGGATCAGCATATTAAGAAGGACCCTTGTATTTAAAAGGAAATGTGACAAATGCAATGCACATACATTGGTTTCTAGATAGTCTTTTAAAAATTTCATATACTTTAGTTGGTTAATATAGAAAACAGGACGGAATTCGTTTCGTTTGTATGTAGCACGCTCGGTAGCTTTCGGAATAAAATTTCACTTAAACATAAACATCAAGTCGATCGGACTATTTCTCAAAAACAGTTGGTTCTTGTTCGAATACTTCACCAAGAAGAGCGTAGCTCTTTTAAGATGATGATTGTTCTTTATATTTAACAATCGTTCGTTATCCTATACAGGGTGTTACATAAATACCCCTAAAGAAAAAAGGGTGTTAAAGGGTTGTAAAGAGTCTATTGACAATGTATGACCACCGTAGTATAATATTATTATTTACTGAAAAATTAATTATCGATTCTAAAATAATAAAATATTTATCGTCGAAGCGCAGCACTATTTTGCTGCCTGTCCGCTAGTTCAAAGACTAAACAGATAGGTCGTAAGGCCACTGCGATGTCACCACTATCTTGTCATCCTGTCCCTCCTCTACTCTATCCTATTTAATCCTTTGACTCCCCCTTACCTCAAAGAACGCTTCATCTTTAGCTCCCTTACTACTGGCCGTCCCTTACGTTCCTCTAAGAATCTCTCCCTCAATATCCCATCCCACTCATCCGACTTCTACACCCATTCCTTTACAGTCCAGGCTGCGCGACTGTGGAACTCGTTGCCAAAGTCGATCAGACATGCTCCTTCCGTGGATGTTTTTAAATCGAAGGTCAAAGCATATTTCCTGGACCTCTGATCTTGATTTTTCTTTTCCCCCCTTGTAGTTTCTATCTGGATCAATCCGGTATGTTTATTTGTGTTGTTGTAGCATTGTATGAATATGTATTATTAATAGTATATATATATATATATAATATGTATTATTTATCCATGTACCTCTAATTATATGTAGTATGTGTGTGTATTCTGTTGTATTGTATTCACTTCCCTCACATTATTACTATTATTGTTTTATTGTAACACCGACCCGTTCTTTGTTATATTTCCTCTACCCTAAGGTTGTCTGGAAGAAATCGCTTTTTAGCGATAAGACCGCCATAATCAGTGTACGGTGCAACCGTGCATTTTTATTATATAGTCGAGTCATCAATCAACGCGTGGTTCGATACTTTTATTTTACACAATTCAGTTCACGATTGGTAGCCGAACCGCGTGCTCTCATAGCAATCATTTCCATACTAGCATAAATCAGTTAATTCAATAAACTCTTCTTTTATCATATTTTCGGCATTTTACTTTACTATCAACTATCACTATCAACTACAGGTGTAGCCCGTACATCTTTATGGTCCTTCGAGCCTCCGGAAAGGCGGGATCACTTCACAAAAGACTGTATTATTCGGAACATTCGAAATCGCGTCAGTGAAAGTGTTTCTAATGCGCCCTCTGGACAGCAATCCACAGAAGACAGCACCCTCACGCACAGCAGCGCGAGGTATCTTCAACTTTCGCCTACGGACACCAGCAGTCCGGCGTCACAGACAAGCAGCCAACGACTCAGCACAGCAGCCGAGACACGTTTGCTAGCTATATAAGCATCAAGTAAGATCTTTCCTTTTTACTCTTATCATTTATCAATAACTCCAAAGCAGCAGGATGGAGAATATCATTGCAAACCAAGTCCAAATACTGGATGCTATCAAAACCTTGCTCACAAACTTTAAAAAGGATGGAAAAGATCGCAAAACTCCTGAATCAATCAACAGGAAGCTAAAAACTTTGGACTCTTATTGGCAAGAGTTCGAAAGTAATCATGATCAGCTGAATCAATTTGAAGAACAAAATCACGACTATTTTACTAGCGATTATTATCATAAAACAAGAAGTTTCTACAATGAAACAAGAGCGTTCATAGCAGGACATCTGACGCTGGAGCAAAAGCCTACGTCTCCATTGATAAAGCCTGCTACTCAAATGGGACCTCCTACAGGCCCCGCTTCACAGTTCCCTAGCGGATCTAATCCGCAACCAACATTTCATCATCAACAGCCGCCGAAGTCGAACACACAACAAACATTGGTAGAAGCATCTAAGCTAGATGAAATGCTTCGTAAACAGCAAAGCAATTTTAAAGCTTTTCGTTACTCCATGTCAACCATCAACTTCGAAGAAGACGCAGAGAAATGGGAACTTGAGGATACATTGCGAACAATTCAATCAAGATGGTCGGTTATTGACTCTCTTCACTGGGAGATCGACACAATATCTACGGAGGACAACACGGATTATGAAGCACGATTTAAGGATTTAGAAAAAACATATAGACTCATCAAAAAGACCATAAATAGCAAGATTTGGTCTGTATCACACAAGGAAAAATCAACCCCACAGATGGACATTCCCTCCTTCAATGGGAATTATCACCAGTGGTTATCCTTCAAGGACTTATTTATTGAGTCCATACACAGCAATAGATCCTTAAACGATGCTCAAAAAATGCAGTTTCTCAAAAGCAAGCTCAAAGGAGAAGCTGAAAAGATAGTTCAACATCTTCACATCACCTCCGAGAACTACAAGGTCTGTTGGGACATCCTAAACCACAGATACAACAACACTAAGATTATTTTCTCCTCTCACGTTAATATCCTCATGAATTTGCCTGTTATGCAGCAACAGTCAGCAGTGAACATAAAGAAAATTCATGACACAACGAAGGAATGTATCTATGCTATAAAAAACCTTGGTGTAGATACCTCAACATGGGACCCTCTCGTTGTTCACATTGTAGCACAAAAATTAGATTCCAGCAGTTATGACAATTACATACAATCATTAGCAAAGCCTAGGGACTTGCCAACCCTAAAGGATTTTTTAGAGTTCTTAGAATCCAAATTTACGGCCCTAGAAGCATCAAGGCGTAAACAAGAACCATCTAAACCGTCACAACATTTCAAATCCTTCGCGAGCAGCAAGGATAAAGGATCATCATCATCACCTCCTATCAAAACATTCAAGCAACCATCAAATAAAAATCGTTCGATGAAGTACACCGGATGTCCATTGTGCAATAAAGCGCACGGATTATTCCACTGTAATGATTTTTTGAAATTGCAATCGAGCGAAAAGAAAAATTTAGTTGCGAAATTAAAATATTGCAACAATTGTTTATACAACCACAACGGAAATGATTGCATTTCAGAAAAACTATGCCATGAGTGCAAAGAACCCCACAATACGTTGCTACATGAGGCGTTCGCAAAGTCACCAAAATCTGATGGCAACCCGCGACAGCACGAGAGTCACGTGGCACAAAATCCCAAAACTAGCATAGCCGAAGTCCTCCTAGCAACGGCATTGATCAAAGTGCAAGCGGTGGACGGTACCTTTCAAATCATGCGCGCCCTTATAGATCAAGGGTCGCAAACGTCGCTGATATCAGAGAGAGCGGCACAAAAACTAGGTTTACCTCGCCAACGTTGTAAGGGTGTGATTTTTGGTGTAGGAGCTAAAGAAAATAATTGCAAGGGCATTATACATATTACATGCTCATCAGCGCAGGGCGACTATACATTCACGACGGAAGTCCCTATTATGAAAAGTTTAGTAAACAACCTACCTAACAACACATTTCCAAAGCCAACATGGCAATTTCTACAAAATATACACTTAGCAGATCCAGAATTTAATGTTAGCAGCCCCGTCGACTTATTATTAGGTGCAGATATTTACTCATCAATAATTTTAAATGGTATAATCAGAGAAAATGACTCATTACCTATAGCACAGCAGACCCGCCTGGGATGGATCCTATGCGGGAATGTAAAGTCTTATCAGTGTAACGTTGTACTAAACAACGTGGAAGATTTAGAGCGATTCTGGAACACAGAAGATGTTATCACGGAGACCACAAGCATGTCACAAGAAGACGATCAGTGCGTCCAATTTTACAAAGCAACAACCACACGCAATGATGAAGGTCGGTATATCGTGAGACTGCCCCTGAAACCAAATCATAAGGAGCTTTTAGGAGACTCTAAAGCAAAATCAGTCGCACAGTTTCGACAATTAGAAAACAAATTTGTACGAAACGAAAATATAGCTCGTGACTATAAATCATTTATTCACGAATATATCGAACTAGGTCATATGCAGCGGTCATCGGACTCGAGCGGTAACAAGACACCAAACTGCTATTTACCTCATCATTGTGTGCGGCGCGCGGACTCCACTACTACATCGCTTCGAGTCGTCTTCAATGCGTCAGCGAAAACATCGACTGGCCATAGTTTGAATGACGTTATGTACAGGGGTCCGAACTTACAGCAAGATTTATCAAAATTAATTTTGAAGTGGAGACAATACGAGTTCGCATTTACAGCTGACATTGAGAAAATGTTTAGGCAGATCGAATTACACCTGGAAGACCAGGTGTACCAGAAAATCATATGGAGGGACTCTTCTAGGGATGTTCTGCAGGATTATCAATTAGCAACGGTTACCTACGGCACAAAAGCAGCGCCGTTCTTAGCCATGATGACTCTTAAACAGTTAGCAAGTGATGAGGGTCACAATTACACCTGCAGTCCAGCTGGTAAGGTCCTGGAAGAAGATCTGTACATGGATGACCTATTAAGCGGCAGCCACAGTCTTCAAACAGCAAAGCAGCTTCAATCTGACTTATCAAAACTCCTGAGATCTGGTGGCTTCAATCTAAGGAAGTGGAACTCTAACAATCAAAAACTATTAGAAGGAGTTGACACAGCACAGCAAAATTATCAACAGGTCTTCGATTTCAAGCACGAAGAATCAACAAAAACGTTAGGATTGCGTTGGTGTCCTAAAACCGACCAATTTGAATTTAAATTAAAAATCGATACGTCTCCCGGTCAAGCAACAAAACGGCAACTGTTGTCAGATATTTCGAAAATATTTGACCCTCTCGGATGGTTGTCACCCGTCTCCACAAAACTTAAGATCTTATTTCAAGAAGTCTGGCTTCATAAAGAGCTACAGTGGGATAGCAAATTACCTGAAAAAATCAACAAAGACTGGGACACAATCAAAAGCGATTTAGAGCAGATAAACGATATTAAAGTTGCAAGGTGGCTGAAAACGAGCAAAAATGACAGTATAGAGTTGCATGGCTTTTGTGACGCATCGATCAAAGCATACGCATGCGTCATATATTGCAGAATTAAGAAAACTCATAAGCCATCATCATCAGTAACGTTAGTAGCAGCAAAATCAAGGCTCATCTCTCCAAATAAAACAGTATCATTACCCCGCCTTGAATTAAATGGTGCCTTCTTATTATCAAAACTGATGAGCAACGTACTAGCATGCCTGCCTGAACACAACGTCAGGATTTATGGCTGGTCAGACTCCACGGCCGTTCTAGGTTGGCTCCAAGGGGACCCCGGGCGTTGGAAGACATACGTAGCAAACCGCGTCGCACAAATAACACCAATCATACCAGCCGATTGTTGGAATTACGTCAACACTACTGAGAACCCGGCAGACTGCGCTAGTCGAGGTATTACAGCAAAACAGCTTAAGCATCATCCTCTCTGGTGGACCGGGCCAACTTGGTTATCAACGTTTGACAATCAACCAACATCGATCAATTATGAAACAAATCAAGAAGTCAAACAAATAAAGCAAACGCTCTTATCAATGACGCCACACAGTGACGTGAAGAACGCAAACGCCTCGACAACGTCATGCAGTACTGACATAGTAGGTGACGTCATACGTAGACATAGCAACCTGACGCGCGCAATCCGAGTACTCGCTTGGATTTTACGTATTGTACGTCGAGACAATAATAAGCCATCGTACCTTACAATAAGCGAATACAGAAGATCACAATCGACTATTGTAAAAAATATTCAGCAATCAGAATTTACCGATGAAATAAAAAGCCTAAAGAAAAATGGTACTGTCGATTCAAAAAGCAAAACACTGTCTTTAAATCCATTTCTCGACAAAGAGGGGCTATTACGAGTCGGTGGTAGGCTTAAAAATGCGAACATAAGCCAAAGCATGATGTATCCTCTCATCATCCCACACAGCAGTCATTTTACAGACATTTTAATTGATCATGCGCATAAAATGACTTATCATGGAGGCCCACGTATTACATCAGCATGGTTACGCCAAACTTTCTGGATTATAGGAGGGAACCGAGCTGTAAAGAAACGACTTCGATCGTGTGTAACCTGCAGAAGACATAACCCAGTAAAAGAACACCAACTAATGGGCGATCTACCCCAATCAAGGGTGACCCCAACGAGAGCTTTTTATCAAACAGGCGTCGACTATACTGGATACGTGGACGTCAAGTCAAACAAGGGTCGAGGGATAAAGACCACTAAAGGCTATATTGCAGTGTTTGTTTGTATGGTGACGAAAGCCGTACACCTGGAGTTGGTGTCGGACTTATCAACATCAGCATTCCTGGCAGCATTACGTCGCATGGCAGCTAGACGAGGTGCCCCGAAGCATATATGGAGCGACAACGGCACTAACTTCATCGGAGCAAACAACACTATACAAAGAGAGTTTACGGAGTTAAAATCAATAGTAAACGAAGAATTCCTATCAGAGATCAGTATGATGGACATAGAGTGGCACTTCAACGCTCCATCTTGGCCGAGCGCTGGAGGACTCTGGGAAGCAGCAGTAAAGAGTCTTAAATATCATCTACGTCGCGTCGTAGGAGAACAAAAACTCACCTACGAAGAGTACAGCACGCTCTTAGCACAATTGGAAGCGTGTCTTAATTCTAGACCTTTATGTGCCCTCATGGAAGACCCAGACGATTTGGATTATCTCACTCCGTCGCACTTCTTGTCCAGTGGTCCTGTTTTGAACATCATCGAAACAGAAAGGGACGCTCGTACAAGATGGCAGTTAACACAAAAAATATTCCACGACATCTGGAAACGCTGGAAATCGGAATATTTAACACAAATGTCGACTAGATCAAAATGGCAGACATCTAAATCCAATATCAAGGAAAACGATATTGTGCTCATACATGAAGCCAACTTACCAGCAGCAAAATGGGCACTAGGCAGAGTTGTCATCCTTCATCCTGGACAGGATGGATTAGTCAGAGTTGTCTCCGTCAGAACTAAAAACGGAATTATGAAAAGACCTATCACAAAATTATCTATCTTACCCGTGAACGACGAGCAACCAAGTAGCAAACAATCAAAGGAGGACACAATTCATGCTGAAACTGTATCGTCGCCTGAAAGGCTAAAGGTACCTAAAGCAAGGCCTTCAGTCAGTCTCTTCACCACGGTTTTAATGCTAATGACTATGTTAGTATCATCAGCTTCCTGCGCCTACAATATAACTAACATCAACTCAAATCACAGTATCTATTTCGACAAAGGTGCAAACATGCACCTGATTCGAGATGTGTGGAAGCTTGTAGTATATTACAACTTAGAGCCATATTGGGAGAGCACAAATTTATTAGATAAATATATAAATAATCTAGAAGACAGGTGTCTAAAGACAAAGAGACGTATTCATTGTGACGTGATCCCCTTACAATTACGTCACAACTATATCGAACTACAATACTACAATGACATGTTCCTTAGTCAACACTTTGGCTCACATGTGCGATTACGTCGTGGCCTTATCGATGGCGTAGGATACGTGGCAAACAGTCTCTTCGGCGTTTTAGATCAAAAGTTCGCCGATCAGTATCAAAAGGATATAAAATTAGTGAGGGAAAATCAAAAACATCTTGGAGCACTATGGAAGAACCAAACTTCTGTACTCGAAGCTGAATTCAATTTGCTGAAACGTATGGAAAGTACGATGGTAAAACAACATAAGATCTTCAATCAACACCTTAACGAACTGGAGGAAACAAAGAAAGTACTAAGCAATGCCGTACAGCAAGGCGCGGAGACGAGCGACTTTGCAATTTATGCCATCATCGCTAACAATCTGGCGATGAACTTAAAAGGGATCCAAAAATCTCTAATTGACACAGTCACTAATATTTATCATGGCCAGTTCGACCTACATCTTATAACACCGAATCAGCTGAGAGAAGAATTAAACATCATTTCCCAACAGATATCAAAAGAATTATCACTACCTATTCAAAATGTTCAGACAGACCTTATCAAGATATATCAATTATTAAAGGTCCGAACTAGAATAACCAAAGACTACCTAATATTCGAAATTAGCATACCGCTCATTGACCGGGATAGTTTTGAAATTTATAAAATGATCACAATACCGCAGCAAGTGGGAAACAATATGATCAGCATCGCTACTATCGCGGAACAGGTAGCAATAAACATCCACAAGGATACTTTCGTGCCGCTATCAGATAAAGAGCTAAATACATGTATATCCTTCGATCCCGTAACTCAACTATGTGAATTACAAACACCAGTTTATCACATGAAGTCGGACAAAAACTTATGCCTCAGAGATCAAACATCGAACGAATGTATTTACCATACTACTCGTTGCTATGACAAATGGATACAATTGAGTAGTATAAATTCGTACCTATACTTTTGTTGCGGTCAATGCCCACTTCGGATCATATGTTCAGATCAAGTTACTTCTGAACGAGTCAGCAAGGCCGGCATTATCAGTCTACAAGAAAGCTGCGTTATCAAAGGCGAGTCATTCACCGTACCGTCACAGCGGCGTCAGATGTCCCAAGTGCAAACGCAAGCAGAAATCGTTACGCCGGACATTCCTTCTATTAATAACATTATTAATTTAACCATCCCTGTGAGCAAGGTAAAATCAGAAATAACAGACAATCAAGAGTATATGAAAGAGATAAATGATCAGATACAGAAACTGAAGGCGCAATCGCCTGAAGTGAATCAAATATCATATCACGACATACACCACTACACGGTGATCTACGTGCTGGTGGGAGCGGCAGCTGCAGCAGCAGCAGCATGCATAGTGTGGCGCGTGCGACGCGCGCGGCGCAGATCCGTGCACCTTGCCCTGCCCACCCCCCGTCCGCGCGGATTGACCGCCTCCCGTGATAGTGTTAGTGCTAATGTGATGTGCAAGTGTACTTGTAAGTGTACCATTGAACGGGCTGAGCCCTCTAGTGCAAGTGTAAAGTGTACAAGCGCGAGTGTTCTTAATAAACAAACGCTACCGTTGGCATTTGATTTTAGTGACACGGGTCTCTAATAGCATAAGAATCATCATAGACATAAGGCGCATTGTTCAATCACCTTGTTAGTAGCATAGTCTCATCACCATCAATATCATTTCATCATCTATCCTCTCAAGCCTCCCTTCTTTGGCCTGGGAACATGTACGGTGCAACCGTGCATTTTTATTATATAGTCGAGTCATCAATCAACGCGTGGTTCGATACTTTTATTTTACACAATTCAGTTCACGATTGGTAGCCGAACCGCGTGCTCTCATAGCAATCATTTCCATACTAGCATAAATCAGTTAATTCAATAAACTCTTCTTTTATCATATTTTCGGCATTTTACTTTACTATCAACTATCACTATCAACTACAGGTGTAGCCCGTACAATCAGTTTTGTTTCCTATTGTGTATTGTATTTTGCTTTTGGTGTAAATAAAGTATATTTCATTCATTGTTACTACTTAATTTAAAAGATGATTATAATCCAAGTTATCTTTATTACTAAAGTTAACTTGAATATTAATACCTTTTTATTGAAAAAAAAACTATAAATAACACAATGACAAAAAAGTTAAATTATTGTTACAAAAAGAAAGAATAAAGAATAATTTCAATAAATTATTCATATTTATCATCATGTAAGATAATTTAAGCATCTTAAAATTAGTTTTTTCGACAAAGAAAGCTTATTCGTCTCTTAATTAAATGTAGGTACAAATGACTTACGAACGCTACCCTTTTGAAAAAATAGTCTATGTTTCAGATGTCACACTAGAGTTGGGATTTTTTAATAATTGGCTTCGATGAAGGATTTTTTTTTAAATTATGTAACACGTTGTCTAGATACATTGTGCCCACAATGACAAAGCTGTAACGTTAAATAAAATATTAGTTATCTTATAAAGACCTATTGACTTGACTACAATCTTTCGCAAGGTATGCCCCTGATCGCTATCGTGCTGGTGCAAGTGACCGCTATCTGCAACATCTACACCTTCATGGTTTCCATGGGGTGGTTCGTCTTATGGCGCTGCCCGCGCTCCTCCTGCGACCTGTTGACTGCCGTCGCCAACTTCTCATTTGGACTGGCTAGCAACACTGCCTGCGTGAAGCTTATCTTCATTTTGATGTATCAGTAAGTTTTAATTCGGTTGGTCAAGTTAATGACTTGCTCTTGTGAGCGGGAGTAGATTAGTGGCTACCGGGCTAGGAAACGCTTAAAGGGATACCTTCCACATCCAAGTGATTGAATTCCCCATGGTGTTTGAGTAGGCATCTTTGGGGCGAACGTGTTCAAGCGTCGGCTTCGCCCAGTGGCGGATTTACCAGCAGGCTGAGTAGGCTCGAGCCTAGGGCGGCAGATTTTGGGGGCGGCAAATTTGGGGACCGATTTTATTTTACTTCATAGAAATCAAAAAGATTTTACAATGACGGTTTTCTGATGTCTTACAGATAGAAGTCTGCAACAAATTTTGCCGATGACTTTTCTCTCTCACTTGTCATTGCACATTCAGAGAGTAGCAAACTTCCATATTCTAGAGTAAAGCAGCTAGTTCGCCGCCCCTCAACCAGTAATTGAAAAGAGCGAAATTGTAGAAAATATATTCCCCTCTTCCCACTAACAACCCATCCATGCTAGTCCTACTACTGGTTGGAGGCTACGAACTGGATGGTTTGTTTATAATTTTTCGATTCTTATTCGAATATAATGAATAATTTAGTGAATAATTTTACCGATTTCAATCTTATGTATCGACTATTATGTGTTTCAAATGCACTAGCTTCAGAAAAAGGTTTGCCAAGAAAAATTTAACGCTTTAGCTCTTTTGTGCATAGAGTCGGAATTAATGAACAATTACGACGACATCATCGATGATTTTGCCAACAAAAAATCGCACAAAAAGGCATTGTAACGAACTTCTATAACTTGACTGAGTCGATTATTTTTAACTGTTTGTAAGCGCAATAAAGATTATTTGATCACGTTTACCAAATGTTCATTATTTTGTAAATAGCATACATTACCCCGCCCATACATGATTGAGCTCCGATTAGCTAAAAAATATACCGAAAAATTATTTTACGTGCATTTTCAACGAAATTGTTGCATTGTAAAAATGATGTATGATACGACAATTGTAGAGGCAAGGGCGGCAAAAACTATTCAGCCTATACCTTGAAAATTTGTAAATCCGCCACTGGCTTCGCCATTAGGTACGCACTTCATATTAAAAACGTGTTGTAAGAGTCGTTTCAAGACTAAAATTTCATGCGACTCAAGTCTTTGACTTGGCTTAAGAGAAGTTTATTCCGAATGCGTAAATGCGCGCTGCATACAAACGAAGTCTGGTGATATTTTCAATACTAACCAATTAAATTCAATGAAATTTTGCAGAAACAATCTAGGAACAAATCTCTATGCCTGTATCGTGTCCGATTTTTGTTGAATTATACAGTTTCAATGCTAGGATTAATTTAAGATTTGTATGGAAATCTTTGAGGCACTGTAACTTTAAAACTGTACATTTTAACGAAAATCTGACTTCATACAAGCTGTCTCCACGCCCCAGTTAGTTATTATATTGTAGGCTATAAACGATGGGGCGTTTAAGGGACGTTGCGATAGTTTAGATAACAAAATTAAGAATTATACCTGGGAGATCTCAGTCCTGCGACGTGAAGTCTCGAACCTGCTCTGCTCCATTCGGCGGATTCCGTTCACACCTGTAGAAATTAATATAGCCCGATTACACCGTCTGTCTCGGTGTATCGAGCCCAAGAGGGACGACGTCCATCGCAATGAACGCTGTCTCGGGACACCTAAGTATATAGAAGCAATTACACAGAGTTTAAACTAATCATGACAACACATCATCTATAGGAACATTCATAGAACTCTAAGGACGCTTCTGTAGGACAGACAGGGCTTTGCTTAGTGGGCCTCCGTCTCACCGGCAGGGCTTATCTCAGTGCGCCTCCGTATCACCGGCAGGGCTTATCTCAGTGCGCCTCCGTATCACCGGCAGGGCTTACCTCAGTGCGCCTCCGTATCGCCGGCAGGGCTTACCTCAGTGTGCCTCCGTATCGCCGGCAGGGCTTACCTCAGTGTGCCTCCGTATCGCCGGCAGGGCTTACCTCAGTGTGCCTCCGTATTGCCGGCAGGGCTTACCTCAGTGAGCCTCCGTATCGCCGGCAGGGCTTACCTCAGTGTGCCTCCGTATCACCGGCAGGGCTTACCTCAGTGTGCCTCCGTATTGCCGGCAGGGCTTACCTCAGTGGGCTCATCATAATCCCTCCATACTATTTAAACTATATTCGTTCCAAGTTCGAGAAGGTAAACAGACACAGCGTAACGTTAATTGTAAATAGATTAAACTTGGACACATATGATAGATTCAAAATGTTTAGTAATGAAGACAATCAGAATACCCCTTAGTACAATCACATAACACCACTTAGCTCTCAATCATTGTGGCCGCTCCATCCGGGCTCCGCATTATCTTAAAGCACCACTTTGGTATAGTTACTTTACTTCACACATTACAAGAAAACATTTTATATGTAAGAAAAAATTTGTCGTTATTTCCGAAAAATTGTGATGTCCATAATTACAACACTCGAAACAAAAATAAACTGATATCTCCACACTTTCGGCTTAGTAGGGTCAACACGTCTTTCATGGGTCACTGTATACGTTGTTATAATAAAATCCCCGAGACCATTTTGAATCTTTCCGAAAACATGTTTAAAACTCAAATCAAAAAAGTCCTTTGTAAAAAAGCATATTATAAACTGGATGATTATTTAAATGATCAAAATGCTTGGGTCTGAGGTCACTAGCTTATAGTTTATTTACTTTACTGTATAGTATCAATTATTTTATTAAATAGAATATGTATTATTGTATACATAACTTTAGCTTAAGAATTTATATTGTAATAGTTATTAAGTCGTGTTATGTTGTAGAGTTTCTGGCCGCATCTTCTCTACAGCGACAACACGTTCCGACGCGGTGGTAGCTTTAAAAAAGATTTGACGTTTGATAAGTGTGCTGTAAGCTCCTATATTGAATAAATTATATTGACTTTTACTTTGACTTCACAAACTAATTAGAAGTTTACTTCTTTGAATCGTTTGACTACACTTGTCACCTAACCACAACCAAGATAAACCATAGACGTAGTCTTTGCCATAGACTAAGTTAACGACTTACCCAAGAATCACAGTAGATGGCGCCACTTCACTTCCTTACTTCGACAGGTGTTGCTAGTTTTTATATATTTATAAATTAGGAATATCGCGACCTAGCTGTCGCGACACAAGCATAGAGATTTGTTTCTAGATTGTTTCTGCAAAATTTCATTGAGTTTAATCGGTTAGTATTGACAATATCAACAGACTTCGTTTGTATGGAGCGCACCAACAGTAATATACCCTTAACAAATACTGCCATCTATAAAATTGTTACTGTTTCAGACATACAATCAAAGATATTGTAGATGGATACATGACGTGCAATGCCGCTGTTGTACCAGGAAGCCGATTTTCCAACAGCGTACAAAAAACGATGACGGATGTCAAGAAAAGGATTATATTTCTATGGATTATAGTCTTGACCAACTGTATCTCATTTGTTTTCATAGCACCGCTTATGCCCGGAAAACATCTGATACAGGACAAGCAAGTTCTGATAGGTAATTACCAATATTAGATCTTTATTTAGCATTCTAAAATTAATTATTGCCATCATCCTACACTCATAGAAACAACAATGTCTACGCAATGATGATGATGATGATGATGATGATGATGGATACCTAGAAGCAGTCAGGTACGCAGGATATTTGGAAGTGGATACGAGCTAAACACAGATGCAATGTCTCGTCCTTACCGTCCTATGTCTGATGGAATGGGAGACCGATACGATCAGAGTTAGGGTCTCAGATACATGGCAGCCTCACGGTTTGGGCGACAAAGATATCGTAAGTTGCCTGCATGCATGCATATGCTCACGACTATATTCCCTGAGGGGATAGTCAGAGATATTCTGAAACCTCAGAACATTCACGTTTCACAGTGTGACGGGGGTGGGCCCATCCCCACTTATAATGGACAGTGGGTACCATCCATGCCTCGAAATTGAAGCATGCAGGTTTCCTCACGGATGTTTGCCTTCACCGAAAAGCTGTTACAAATCGTACATAAAATCCGAAGAACTCATTGGTACGAGTCGACCTGGACAGGGATCGAACCATCGCCTCCTGCACGGCAGGCAAGGTTACTCGCCACTGGACCCCCACGGCTTCAGATATGTAAGGCGCGGGACAAACATAAGCGGCTATGGGCATGGGCAAGGTGCCGTCGAGGCGCGGGCCCGACGCCGCACGGTGGGCTGAAAATCGACTTTCATAGACATAGGGATAAAAAAAAATATGTGTCGTTTTTTTCATGGATATGGGTTTGGTTTATCATTTCTATGCTCAAATATTCACAAAAGGTTGATTTAGCATATAAATGGATGACTTATAATTTTTTTACGAAAAATTTGTATGGAGTTCGTGTGAAAAATCCGATTATCTTTGGAACAGCAAGTTAAACCGTAATATCCTTACAGGGGGTTTTAGAACTTATTATTTATGATTTATTGACATACCGCGTATGACGGTTACTGCTGCAGAAACTAAGTAAAAAAATAAAGAAATATAATAATTTTTTTAAATTCTTTCACGAATCTTTTTAAAGCGTCTAGTCAAAATACCAAGTATTAATTAGCTAATAAACCTAAATAAGTGATATTTAATTATTATTATTTAGTACCATGACCATCATGCGACAACACAAAACAATAACTATTGATTGTGATTAGGAGTTCTAGATGAAGATTTTCAAGAACTTCAGCCAATGCATCTTTAATGAGCGTAGTTAGCAAAGGGAAATCTCTAATGAGGGTAGATTAACAAAAAGTAAATTTGCTAATCACTATAGTTTTAATGATCAGTGGAAAGCAATAAATAAGCTAAATTTGACTTTAATAATTTAGTGTATTCCAAACTTTTGAACTACATACGTATTCTGTGACCGTAAAATATTATTATAATGGAAAGTCTAACCACCAACTTAGACTTGTTTGTTTTTCTAAGAAGTGGGAGTACTTCATTTGATCATGAAGTATTGTTCAGTGCAGTGGTAGCTCGTCTAGGTGATTGCTTCTCTGACGAAGACCGTGTAACACTCAAGGAATTTTGTCGAAGATTTACAAGAGCTGCTTCACAGAGGTGGCAGAAATCTCACCGTATCCTTGATACATTCAGAAAGCAGTACGAAAATTGGCTTCAGGCTAATGTCGATTGGCCAAGTTGTGTGCCAACCGGTTTTGTCATCCAAGAATCAAATGATGAGAGACCTAGCGCACATTTAATCTCTCCAGAACCGTCAACATCGTCGTCTATTGGTACTATGACAAAAAGACCTCGAAAGTCATTCGAAGATCTGGGAAGCAAACAGAAGAAGAGAAGGTCTGAAGATCATAAATGCGAAGATCCAAACGAATTGGCCAGTTCAGCTGCATTACATTTAGAAGAAGATGGTCGTGAGGATACCGCATTTGTTATCAAATATATGCTGAAAAATCCAGAAGCAGCTGCAAAAATTAGAGAAATGCTTAAGAAACCAGTTCAAACTTGTTTATTTACACCAGAAAAATCACTAGGGTTGCTCCTTTCATTGAAACTCTCTAAGTGGCAATACATCACGTTGCGAGAGACGGCCATTCGGGAAGGTGCTAAGGATATTTACCCGTCTTACTACAAAGTGCAACAAGCTAAACTACAATGCTATCCTCCGAAACAATCAGTCACTGTAATGGATTCTTCAGCTAGGATTACACTTCAAGCATTACTTGATATCACGGTGAAGAGGATCATTGAAAGTCTTTCTGAAAATGTGCAAAATAAGGATTTGAAGCTAGTATCTAAGTGGGGATTTGATGGTGCTTCCAACCAAAGCCGATACAAACAGAAAATGGAGGGGCAACAAGATGATTCCAGTATATTTATGACCTCGTTAGTGCCACTCAAGCTGACTGCTGGAGATGATACTTTATGGACGAATCCAAAGCCATGCTCAGCCTTATATTGTCGTCCAGTGCAGTTCACTTTTATAAAGGAGAGCGAAGAAGTGGTCATCAGTCACAAAAGGCAAATGGATAATGAAATTAAGGATCTTATCCCTACTGAGTGCGGTAGTAATAAGGTGAGTCATCAACTTATGATGACAATGATCGATGCTAAAATTTGTACATATCTTTCTGAAGCTAGATCAAACGCATCGTGCTACCTGTGCTTAGCCAAACCTACAGAAATGAACCGTTTAGATGTTGTAACATCAAAGACTGTGTCAACTGGCGTATATGAATTTGGCTTGTCATCACTGCACGCTCGTATAAATTCTATGGAATGTCTTTTGCATATTTCATACCGACTCGACTTCAAAAAGTGGGCTGCAAGAGGCAATGAGTACAAGGCATTGTTAGAGGCAAGAAAAAAAAATATCCAGGATAAATTTAAAGACGAGCTCAATCTTTTGATTGACATCGTAAAACAAGGCTCAGGAACCACTAATGACGGGAATACGGCAAGAAGGTTTTTCGAGTTTCCTGATAAAACTGCAGCCATTACTGGATTGGATGAAGAGCTTGTTCGAAGATTTGCCGTGATTCTGCAAGCAATAACATCTGGGGAGCAAATCGATGTCATCAAATTTAAAGATTATGCCCGCAAAACAGCAGAAAAGTACGTGGAGCTATACGACTGGTACCACATGTCTTCAACCGTCCATAAGCTTTTGATACACGGTGCAGACATAATCGCCAATAACGATATTGTGCCAATCGGAAGCCTTTCAGAAGAAGCCTCGGAGGCACGCAATAAAGATTTTAGAAGGTTCCGGGAACATCATTCGCGGAAAAAAAGCAGGCAAGCTTCCAATGAGGATATCCTCAATATGCTTGTTCTTTCGTCTGATCCTTTGATTAGTGCACGAAGACCTAAGTTAGATACTAAGAAAAGCCAGGATCTCTTTGCTGAAACTAAAGAACTAATCAAGTGCCAGGAAACTCAGTTCGAGTTTTTGGATGTATCTAATTTGGATCCTGATTCCGAATTGGAATCCGACGATAGTGATGTTGAATATTAATAATTATGTTTTATATTTTTTTTGTAAATAAGTTATTAAGTTATTTTTAATATTATTTAAGCTTTTTTATTATTATTTAAGTTTTTTAAGAATTACGCAAATACTAATATTTAATATATTTTAATACAAATATCAAAAGAATTTTTTTTTATTTTGGTTTGGTGCATTAAAACGAGTCGTAAAAGAATTTAAAAATACAATATTTAATACTTTTATTAATCACTGTAAGTGATTAGCAAATTTACTTTTTGTTAATTACCCTCATTAGAGATTTCCCTTTGCTAACTACGCTCATTTAAGATGCATTGGCTGAAGTTCTTGAAAATCTTCATCTAGAACTCCTAATCACAATCAATAGTTATTGTTTTGTGTTGTGTTGTCGCATGATAGTCATGGACTCATGGTACTAAATAATAATAATTAAATATCACTTATTTAGGTTTATTAGCTAATTAATACTTGGTATTTTGACTAGACGCTTTAAAAAGATTCGTGAAAGAATTTAAAAAAATTATTATATTTCTTTATTTTTTTACTTAGTTTCTGCAGCAGTAACCGTCATACGCGGTATGTCAATAAATCATAAATAATAAGTTCTAAAACCCCCTGTAAGGATATTACGGTTTCACTTGCTGTTCCAAAGATAATCGGATTTTTCACACGAACTCCATACAAACTTTTCGTAAAAAAATTATAAGTCATCCATTTATATGCTAAATCAACCTTTTGTGAATATTTGAGCATAGAAATGATAAACAAAACCCATATCCATGAAAAAAACGACACATATTTTTTTTTATCCCTATGTCTATGAAAGTCGATTTTCAGCCCACCGTGCGCCGCTCATTAAATGAAATGTATAGAAGCGGCAAAGCGCGGGAGAGGAAGCGGTGTGCGAGTGGCGTCCGAACCCCGACAGCACCCCACCGCTTGTATATGACCCGTGCGCCGCCGTGACCCGCCGCTTCTACACAATTCATATGAAACACGTAAAGGCAGGTTTATACGATGAAAATTTTGCTGTGCGAAATCTGCGACGCCTAAAAAAAGCACCGTATAAACACTTTTCGCACTTATTTTTAAACGTTAGCAAGGAATAGAGCACGCGTCTATTTGCGGTGTACAATACTTTACAACCGCAGTACGAATGGGTGCGATGACGTCACGCGTGTCCGTGGGGCTTATTTTTCGGCGGCTAACTTCAAAATTCAATAACTATAGAATTACTGAACCGATTTTAAAAATCATAAAAAATATCTTGATGAATAGTCTTAACGAATTTTGCTATAGCATTGGAGATCCTCATTGGCGCCGAGAATTGTCATCGTCTAAACGTGCCTTAATGAGTGGCACCACGCCCGTGGCTCGCCGGGGCCGGCGCCTCGCCCGCGCCCGACGCCACTTATATTTGTCCCGTGCCTAAGTTGCCTGAAGGAATTAGTCGCCTCTTGCGACACTCGACTGGGTTGGTGGTATTCGAAGCCGGACACTACACGGCTGCGCAATAATTGTCGTCTCCTACCGAATGGTATATATGGTATATTATATGCTGTAATTTAATTGTTCAGTCTTTTCGTACACATGACATAAGTAGGTAGAATTCCAACTTTGCCATAAATGATCTCTGGAATTGGCTCTCTAAGCCCCACTTGCATCAACCTGGGTTAGAAAATAACTCCAGGTTAAGTTTGTAATCTATGATTTTAGTATAGCAGAAAATCGGAGTTAGCTATTTAACCCAGAGTTAATTGCTAACCCAGGTTGGCGCAAGTGGGGCTAATAGCCTTTTTAACTAGGCTTACTTTGATTTTAGTGGGTTTGGGAGCAGTTCAGAAAAAAACGTCAATATGGTTGCTCGACAAAAGTGGAAGAGTAATTTGTCAAATTAGTTTTTAACACACAAGTTATTACATTGATAAATGTCATTAAAATATCCAATTAGAAAGTTATAAAAAACACATCCTTAGATCTAAACCAATCACAGCGTTCCTACGCGTTGTACCGCGCTGGCCGACGAATCAGACGGCGCGCGGGCCGTGTTGCCGTCTCACTCTCCTTAAAGTTAGTTATGCTGGGTGGTGGCGACTCAGGCGCATCTCACCGATCCCCGCTTCCCAACCCGTCGCGTAATCCCAGCAACGCCCATTGCCGAGCGCAGACTCGGGCGCCACCATAATTGTGGCGAGAACGGAGCTAATTCCCCGCCGCGCTACACCTTGCTTTTTATTGCTGTCTCTCGTTTGCAATGGAAAGAAGGTGGATATTAATTTTTCCTACCTATCTTCTGTGATTAAATTCATTGCGGGTTCCAAGATAGACTAGAGTCATCCCTAAAGCATTTTTCATATCATTTTAATGGGTTCCGTACCTCAAAAGGAAAAAAACAGAACCCTTATAGTATCACTTAGTTGTCCGTCTGGCTGGCTGTCCGTCTGTCAGAATCCTTTTTTACCGGCGAAAAAAAAACGGAGGAGGTTCTCAAGTCGGCGCGTATATATTTTTTTACGCATATTCTTTACAGAGTAGTCCGATTTTAATAATTATTTTTTATTGGAAAGGGCATACTCCCGAGATGGTCCCATTTCAATACGGTGAAGATCTGATGACGCGCTTTGGAGCTACACAATAGAACTCCTCAAAAGTTGACAGCAAATCGTCGGCGATTGAAACATTTGCTTCATATCGATGTACCATTTGCGTGTAAAACTGATATCAGAATCGAAATAATGTATTTCACCATAAAAATTATAAATTAAAAATAATTTAAACCGACTTCAAAACTAAAAAAGTAAAAAATAATATTGCAGCCGACGAATTTTACGTTAGAATGTATAAGACTATTCATTTGTTTCATTGGAGTTGGTGTCAAGCCTAGCCAAAAAATTACTGTGGAGTAATATACAGGGTCCTTCTTAATATGCTGACACTTTTTAAGGGGATTATCAGACGATCAAACTCAACAACTTTCTCTATGGGACCAACATCGAAATCGTGAAATCAACTGCTCCATACAAAACTGCAAACTTACTTTAGTATGGGACAACTGATATTTTTTTCGCGATTTCGACATTGATCCCATAGTGAAAGTTGTTCAGTTTGATGGTCTGATCATCCTCTTAAAAAACTGTCAGCATATTAAGTTTGACCCTGTATTTATGTCTATGCTGCAAGCACAGTCTCAAATCGTACAGGCTTGACGGCGACTTCGATAAAACAAATTTTAATAGTCTTATACAACGTGTTAAAAGCGCAAAACCTCATACACCGAAACCGATTTATAACAAAATAATTAGATTAAAACAATAATTTCATTATTTTGATAGTTTAAATTTAAAGTTATTCACATTTTAAGTTTTCAGGTACAAATGATTTGTTATCATTTCAGCAATGAATGAATGCGCTAACGTGCTCATGGTGACATTTTAAGAATCTTTTTTTGGTAGTAAGTAGGGTGAGTGTGCCCGAGCTCGACTCTAAAAAAAAATGTCAATTTTAAAGCTTAATATTTCGCAAACGGATCCTTAAATCGAAAAATGGTTTTTCCACACCCACAATATTTTTAAAAGACCTATCCAACGATACCCCACACCATGGGGCAGACCAGAAAAAAAAAATTCTCAATTTTTTTTAGCTAGCCTGATAGACTAAAAAAATATTTTTCAAAATTTTATCCTACCACTGTCTGCGTGATAAATATGTATACCCATGTCAAATTACAGCTTTCTAGTACTAAGCGTCTCGGATTTTTTTTTTTTTTTTGAATGACACAGTTTGCTCAGGGAGCATTTACTGCTTTTTACAGCGAGCTTTTGGGGGTGGCCTTACCAGTGACGGCGAAGCGCCCTGGTAGGTCACCGAACCAGTGATTTAAGCTACCTGCCCAAGGGGCACCCCAGGGGGGTACGGACCTCGGCAATGGGCGTTGCTTGGATTACGCGACGGGTTGGGAAGCGGGGATCGGTGAGAACCGGCCAGTTATGTGCTGGTAGCGTCTGTAGACGCCAGATGAAGGAGTGGGCAGAGATCGCGACTGTCCCCCGCGGCGGCGATGGGGATTTCGAGTATTACGGCGACGACGCAACATGTCTATGATTGTGATCGTGTTACCGTCGGCGGTGGTCGTGTTGAGTGGGTTTGAGAGTCGTGACTGTACGGCCGCCATCATGGCGACCGTGATCACGTCGTCCGGATCGTTTAAACGTTCCGGGGCCGACGCTTTTTGGGCTTATTGAATACGCAATGGTATGTCGCGTTAAATCTGACTAGCGGGTTAGAGTGACGTGGGAGGGCAGCGAAATAGTCCCTCACCATACATTTGAGGAGTTGCTTGATTGTAGGCAACTCTAAATCGATATTTAAGTTCTTGTTTCGTAAGAACCATGGCGCGCCAGTCGCGGTGCGCATGAATCTATTTTGAATAGTCTCCAATGTATGAATATGGGTCGGGGCGGCGTGTGCGAATACCATTCCTGCGTACGTAAATATCGGCCTGATGCAAGTTTTGTAAATTGTCAGCTTATTCCTAAGTGACAATTTAGAACGCTTGTTCAGGACCGGATACAGACGATGCAGCACATGAAGCGCATTCTTTCGAACGCGCTTGATGTGAGGCAGGAAAGTCATTCCGCGATCTAGTGTGACTCCCAAGTATTTGGCCGTATTCACCCAGGGGATCGTACGGCCGAATAGCTTGATCGGGGTTAGCTCCGAGCGTACGTCCTTCCAGAAAAAGAAAACTGCCGCGCTTTTTTCTGGATTGACCTCGATTCTCCATTTCCGAAACCAGTCCCCGAGGGCGCTGGCTGCGGTTTGGAGTCTCGAGCACACTATGAGCTTATTCCTACTGGAGGTGTATAGCGCGGTATCGTCCGCGAATAGGGCCAACTGACAATCGCGAAGGTGCGGTATGCCGTTGATGTAGAGTGAGAGCGTCTCGGAGCTAAGCCGCGGACTGAGGGACAGACGGACAGACGGGCGGACATTGCGAAACTATAAGGGTTCCTTGTTGACTACGGAACCCTAAAAACCGTTAGAGACACCTAAAGACCATATCGTGACCTTGGTTGTAAATTTCTGCAATGTACAGACACACTGCTGTTAGAGTTTTCAAATTAGTAAGATTTAATTGTCAATTTTATGATTTTTTAAGACTTTAGAAATTTCTCGAAGATTCGAGAATTCCCGGGAGTTGGAAGTCGAGAATTCTCGTGCTCCGGGAAAAAAATAAGTCGAGAAATCAGAAACCCTAGTTGGTGGTATCAAGTTGAAATTAATAACAAATACTAAGGTCTACGGTCCTTTGGAGGTGTAAAGAATTTAAAATTAATCACATCTTTTATGTTCACAGGCCTCGAGCCCATGTTCGAGTCACCAAATTACGAATCAGCATTACTGATAGTCGGAACTGCAGTCATATACATCGAATACGTGTGCCTTTGTACCAGCACATTATTCATGACCATAACTGGTTATGCAGAAGCACAAATGGTAGCTCTGAGCATTGAATTAACAAATCTTTGGGACGACGCACGAATTCATTACCTAGAAGAAAGTAAGAAATCAGGAAATAAAATAATTGTTTCTAGAAGAGAGGCTAAAAGCAAAACATTAAATAGATACGTCCATAATCATTTGACAGGCATAATCAAGCGTCATATAACGTACTTAGGTCTATTGCAGCGAGTAGAAAACGTTTTTAGGGGTGCCCTGTTGACTGAATTCGTTCTACTCATAGTCGGTTTAATATCTGAACTACTTGGTGGATTAAAAGACACTTACCTGGATGTACCTTGCACACTCATGCTGGCTGTTGTAGACTGCTGGACGGGACAGCTCCTCATAAATGCCGGTGAGATGTTTCAGGCAGCGGTATACGATTGTAAATGGGAGAATTTTGATAAATCTAACATGAAGACGGTACGTTTGATGCTTACGAATTCCCAGAGGCCATTTGAATTGTCGGCAGGTGGCATATCCACGCTAAACTATGCGTGCTTGATGTCTATCATCAAATCAATATACTCGAATTATACAACACTGCGTTCTGTTATGGACATTAAATAATGGGAAAAAGGTCTCGTACCACGTGCCATCTTTTATTAACTTTATGGAATATCCTCACAAATCACATTAATAATATTAGATAGTAGCAAGGGCTTATAGTAAATGCACAAATAAATATATTTAAACACAAACACAATTTATTTCTATCGAATAAAAAAAATCTTTATCTATTAAATTATAAACTGTAGTTTTATTCAAAGAAACATATAGCTACAGAGTTGAACAAATAATTATTTATTCGCTCTAGACGCATAATGCCCTAAAACCAATCATTTTCATAAACGCATAATGACGTATTCTCAAAATGACCCATTCTGCGTATTACAAACTATAATTTTTTCCCTACCTAACCTAAGCAAACTTGTAGAAAATTAATTTATTATGTTCTTCATTGCGTAATGGATCTTATAGGAATATCAGTAACGATAATTATTTCTAAGCATGGCACAGGTTTGATTGGTGAATTGGCTTTCTTAAATAGACTTGTGTTAAATGACCACTGACTGGTTTCAAAGTACCTACAGTCAGCTTTCATCTGCCGCTTCGTATCAGCTTCCGAGGTGAACTCTAGCTCTCTGATGCATTATGCGAGGATCGTCTTCAAAATCGCCATTGCGTATCTTTTACGTGCAAAAAATATCATCATCTTAGCCAAGGTCAGTAAAGTGACACTTTTCAAAGCATACTGTCAGTCGTTCTACTCTTGCAGCCTGTGGGTCAAATGCACACTCAGCTCGCTGAATGCCCTGCGCGTCCAATACATCTTCTGAATGCTATTGAGGCTAGCATATTAATGAAAGTAATTATTATGAAGTCAATTTATTTTCTGTTTCATATAAAAAGATTCAGAATTTTTTTGGTATTTTTATTACAAGAACCAGGAGGGTTCTACACCCCTGATTTTAGTCATATGTTAGTCTTCCCCCAAATAAAGAAGAAACTGAATAACTACAAAACTGTACCTTATTCTGATACGCATAAAGTTTAAAATCTAAGTGGCAAATGTAATTTTAACGATTTTTCAGTCAGAGGTTAAGAAAGTATGTTTTATTAGAGAATTAAAAGCAGTGTTCGTCTTACCCCGTTAAGTGAGGCAAGACTACCAGTTCAAATAGTCTTTAGATTTCCCTTAATAAATCAGATTCGAGTATACTTGCGTAAAAATTAAAACTTTTGTGTAAAAGTGTAAAGAAATCTTAATTTATTGTAATTATTCATTTAACAGTAAAATGTGAAATTTCAGTGTAAGAACCGATCTTTCATTTCTAACAATAAACTATGTTAGTCTCACCCCAGCCCACCTTACCTTAGTTCAGAATTAGAAAATCTAGATGTCGCTTCAGAAATAACATTTGAAATTTATAATATAATTACCAAAATATAAAGCTATATAATTATATCTTATATCTTCATAGTTATTCAGGGTGGTCCAAACACAGACGTGCAACAATTTTTAGGGTTCCGTAGTCAACAATTCCGTTCAGTCGTCAATTTCCGTAGTCATCCGTTTGTCCGCGGCTTAGCACAGAGACGCTTAGTACTAGAAAGCTGTAATTTGACATGAGTATACTTGCAGGGAACCATTAGCGAAATATTAAGCTTTAAAGTGAAAAAATTATTAGATCCACGTGTAATAGTCCGCAGTAAAAAGCAGTAACTGCTCCCTGAGCAACGCTGTATTAGTAATTAAAAAAAAAACAGTTTTTTAAGTTTTGAGAGTTTGTAAAGAACTCATTTTTCGAATACATTCGTTTCATTTGGACCTCAAGTAGGCGATTCAAACAACACAGTCATGTATTTTGATGGGATCAAAAAGTTTGCATAGTATAGACATTGACTAATTATTATGAGGACTAGCCTTGCGGTAGCATTTCCCCTCTGCCACGGTATAAGCACAATTGATCTTGTGCATTTACATTCAATTTTACACCTTATCACTAAACGAGACAGGCTATAATTGCGAAATAATAACTTCGAACTTAGAACGTTTGGGGTTCACACGAGACCACTTTTCATGATTTTTATCATTCAAAATTAGAATCTAAAGTTATGGGGAATAAAATCCAAAGTTGCGGATTTCATGTTACCTCGCCCCCCGCAAAAAGTGGCAGAAATGTTTGTTAGTAGAATTACACGCGTAACCAGTCCACATATAAATAGTCAAAGAGTATAGACGATGTCTGTGATGGAATTAAGGATGGAATAGATCACTAGCATAAAGATAACATACATACAAAGCATGAAGATAACATTCAGGCTGGGAAAGAAAAGAATTTACACCTTCCGGGTTACATTGTAGCAGAATCTTATACAAAGAAAAGATTTAAAAAAAGAGGAGTATAAATAGCAGAAGGCGTGGAAGTTGTATACTTCTTCGACATACTATATAATTTAAACCTTTAGATTATGTTTAGCTGTCGAGCGAACTTTATGCATTCGAATGTTGTGGGGTTCTGTTGCCTTTCAAAAATATTATTTTAATTTGCTTTTTTCGTGTTCCTGACGCATATAACATTGACATATTTTTTGAAGTTTAGAGTCTACTAATTAAACCTAAGAGGAAGGATGAGTCACGTTGCAGGTTCTGACCCGAGAACTTGTCTCGCGTGTTGTCCGCGCGTCGCGTCTTTGCCTGCCACGAGGCTCCGCATTCCTTAATCTCTTCTTGTTCTTTATCAAAAACAATCCCTGAGATTGGGATAGATACTCCCACAAACTACTTGACATTGGCGGAAATGCAGTACTAACGCACAAGCAAAATGTCCATTAATTATAAATAAAAAAAAAAAAAAAAAAAGAGGAAGGATCTCCATAGAGTCCGCATAAATTTACGACTGTAGTTGGTCTCTTTTGTCTTATGACATACCTTTAATAGTAGAAGGAGATGGAACTATAGATATTTGTTTATGCGGCTGTCCACTTTTTTTTGAGCTAGTGTGTGTGAAATGTGACCGTAAACATAAGGCCATATGTCACTCGGTGCCTTTTGTCCATACTACTTGACACCACACACTCAAACCTAAACGTCAAAAAAGTGGACACTTTACAATTGGTATGGCTCACTCTAGTCTTAAAGAGAGATCCTTCCTCTTAGAATTAAACTTATGACGAAACATAGGAAAAAGATCATCTTATGTGGAGATGTCGACATTGATATAAGCCATGCCAAAAATCGTAATGTTGCAAATAAATTTATTCGACTGCTTGCTGCTTATAACTTTTATCCTCAAATTAATAGTCCAACAAGAATAACACTAAGAGGAATATTCAATAAACTAACATTAATAATCTTGGTCTATCTGACTACACCGCGCAGACAATGACAATTAAGATGAAATGTAAGATAAGATCAATAAACTTTGATATGCTCGTGAAGTGAATTTTTCAAATGCTAATATTAGCAAGTTTCTTTATTTTATAAGCAGACTGTCATTTTCAGAAATGTATACCCAAGTTGATGTCGATTTGGCTTTTATTGAAACCAATTATTAAAAAATCCCAACTCTAGTGTGCCATCTGAAACAGAGACTATTTTTTCAGAAGGGTAGTGTTTGTAAGTCATTTGTACACTTAAGTAAGAGACGAAGAAGCTTTCTTTGTCGAAAAAAACGAATTGTAAGATGCTTAAATTATCCTACATGATCACAAATATGAATATTTTATTGAAATTATTATTTATTTTTGTAACAATAATTTATCTTTTTTGTCAATCTGTCATTTATTGTTTAAAATATTAAATTTTACAGAGAAGCAAATAAAAAAAAATAAGCGGTGTATATCTATACATACGGGGTGAAATTGATATCATTAGCATCATTTTAATGATTATATAATTTAAAGAATCTACCCATCAAACTAAACAACTTTTACATGGGAGCAAACTGATCGGAGCAAAAAAAAATCTGATGTTGCATAGGTACATTTGAGTCGAGTAGGCATTGCAGTTTAGTATGGAACAGCAGATTTTTTTTTTGTTCAGTTTCATGGGTAGACTTTTAGGTCGAGATCATAGACGATTTGTAAGTCATAGTTCGAAGTTCGAAGTCATAGTTATGTCAAAATCCTTACATTTTCGCCACGCTTAGCTCGAGCTAAGACCAAAAAAATCGTCTCTAAATCTCGGCCTTCGTTTAAAAGGATGCTAATGATATCAATTTCACCCTGCACTGCATAATAAAATTCTAAAAGTGGCGTGGATTTACATTGAAGATATTTGCAAACAAAATAATTGGGTGCGTTAAGGATACGTAATGGAATGCATTGACACCATTTTTAGAATTTTTGTCTGTCTGTTTTTTTGTGCACGCATCACCTAAAAACGACTGGACCGATTTTGATGAAACTTTTTTGATTGATAGCTTATGATCTGACTTAAAATCTGGTATATAATTTGTGCGGACGAAGTCGCGGGTTAACTCTAGATATTATAAAGTTGTTAAAGAATACGAAATCAAACACTTGAATATTCGCGAAGCTACAGCTAGAGTTAAAAGTTTCTTATAAAGGAAAACCCTTTATAAAATATAATCATACATTGATTCTAACGATATGCAGTATAAAACTTCAACTCTGCCATAAACGATCTCTGGAATTGGCTCTCTAATAGCCATTATACTGTCTCCCGTTTGCAATGGAGAGAAGTCGGATATTCGTTTTTCCTACTCCTTGATTAAACTCATTGCGGGTTCCAAGACAGATTAGAGTCATCCCCCGGGCTCGCTGGACTTCATTTTCTAGTGTTGTGAATGGTCGCCGCTGTTGATCCTGGTTTACAGGAGTGAAAGCGGTGGGACTGTGAGGAAGGCACAAAATAAAAAAGTCTCTGTAAAACAATGGAGGAGAATATTGCTGACACACTTTTATTTTTATAACTGTGTATTCTGAATACGGTGCTTATTTTTTATCGTCAATATTTACGGTACTTTCCCCTCGGCGCATGAAAACACTTTTTTTTCGTATAAACTATACCTATACTCCATTCAAAATAGCAACGAAAATTTAAGGCTATTTTTAATTACAGAAACAGATTTGCAACACTTACTCTCACTTATTCTTAAAACAGCTTTAGTAATGTTCACGATATGACGGATAGTATATCTTTCTGATAAATAAACTATTTTTGCTTATCAAAATTGGCCAGAAAGCTAAATAAGAATCGGAAAATCTCGTCGTCCTGTTTTAAAAAGTGTTTGTTATGAAGGAGTTTGAAGTATCGATGCAAATTGATAATTAAAAAGAGAAAAAAAAAACAAACAACATTATTTTAATGACTTCCTTTTAAAAGCATTGTCGTAGCAAGTAATAGGTTATCAGGAAATATATTGTTAGCACTACCCTACTATACCACCCTCGCTTGCCTATAAAAGCGGCGCGCAGCTCGGTTTGACATTCACCTAGTCAGATTCAACGCAACATACCATTGCGTATTCAATAGGCCCAAAAAGCGTCGGCCTCGGAACGTCTTAAACGATCCGGACGACGTGATCACGGTCGCCATGATGGCGGCCGTACAGTCTCGACTCTCAAACCCACACAACACGACCACCGCCGACGGTAACACGATCACAATCATAGACATGTTGCGTCGTCGCCGTAATACTCGAAATCCCCATCGCCGCCGCGGGGGACAGTCGCGATCTCTGCCCACTCCTTCATCTGGCGTCTACAGACGCTACCGGCACATAGCTGGCCGGTTCTCACCGATCCCCGCTTCCCAACCCGTCGCGTAATCCCAGCAACGCCCATTGCCGAGGTCCGTACCCCCCTGGGGTGCCCCTTGGGCAGGTTGCTTAAATCACCGGTTCGGTGACCTACCAGGGCGCTTCGCCGTCACTGGTAAGGCCACCCCCAAAAGCCCGCTGTAAAAAGCAGTAAATGCTCCCTGAGCAAACTGTATGTCATTCAAAAAAAAAAAAAAAAAAAATTTGACATTCATTTGTCGGACAGCGCTCGAGGTGACAACATCGTGTTCTACGCGACCCGTTGCGTTGGTTCGGATATCTTTTCATTAACTTTCTTTTTGTGATTGAGAGTGATTAGTGTTTTGTTTCAAGTGTTAATTAAGTAATTTCAGTAAAATCGTTTTGTTTGAGTTTGCAAATTATTTTTATAAATAAACGATTGTTTGGGTTTCTGTAAATTATCTTTTTTTTTAATAAATTTCACTTCTGATCACCAAAATCAGAAGTGGGATAATAAAATCTAAGCCCGCAGCATCCTAAATTGACGTTTTGCCATTCTTGTAACGATCTGACAGAAACAAAACACTAATTCAACCCACGTGTAAATCGTTGCTGTCACGTGTTTTCGAACGTGTGGTTTTACGTAGTAAATTAATATTTCTATGGTTGATAATGCCTAATAGACAGAGAAATTCACACAGCAGGGCGCGTAGACACGATAACGTGGATAGGTCGCGTAGTAGATTGCGCAGTGGGTCGCGACACCGAGGTCGTACGCCTGTTGTTTCTCGACCTGAGGGTCTTGGGCTGCGTAGGTCGCGAAGTAGATCATTGCGACAATCCCGTGAGTCGCGTTTTAGAATGCGTACCCCAGTACTGCCTCGTCAAGAAGGTTCTTCGTCACGTAGGTCCAGTAGTAGATCGCGACGACGTGACTGTAGTAAAAGATCTTGTGATCAGTCGCATGATTTATCGGTTATGGTTTCACCTCGTAATGAAAATATTTCATTGGCCCACGTTATGAATTCCATTTTGACCCGATTAACTGCACTCGAAAGCAATAAACCCCATGCGATGCACGTTGAAGGGAATAAGTGACGGTACAATAGAAGCCGATTCCTATGTCACGCTCACTATCGAGTTTGATGAAATTTCGATCGAGGCTGACTTGGTTGTGGTTCCGGGACTTTGTATGAGTTTTCCGGTCATAATAGGCACTGATATCCTTAACCGTGATGGTGTCACTTATGTTCGAACAAAGGATAAACAATATTTGACGCATTCTAGTGAAAAGGTTTCGCTTGTGAACACCGTCATGGCTGACGATCATCAGTCTGCAATAAATACATCCCTTATAGGCTCAGAGCGTGCATCTCTCTTGGAGGTTATCGAGCAGTTCAGGGGTTATTTGATTTCTGGTACTGCTTCCACCACGGTGACTACTGGAAAGATGCACATAAACGTTCAGGAGGGCATATCATTATTGCGAAAGGTTTAAAAAAAAAAAACATTGACAGATGCAGGATTTTCTATTAACTTGCGCAAATTTTCCTTTCTTGCTACCGAAGTGGAGTATTTGGGACGTGTGGTGAGTCAGGGTCAGGTGAGGCCGAGCCCTCGCAAAGTCGAGGCCTTGGTTAATGCCCCGGTCCAAAGCAACGTCAAACAAGTTAGGCAGTTCTTAGGATTGGCCGGATATTTCAGGCGATATATACAAAATTACGCAGCCAGAACTTCCTGCATATCCCGCCTAACAAAAAAGGATATTAAGTTTAGTTGGGAACCGGAGCAGGAACAAGTCAGACAGGAGCTTATCGCTCACCTCACTACTGAACCCATTCTCTCGGTTTTCGATCCCATGCTCCCTACGGAGCTACATACAGACGCGAGTAGCATGGGTTATGGTGCTGTGTTGATGCAAACTCGAGCTGATGGAAATAAGTATGTGGTCGGCTATTTTAGTGAAACCACCAAGGGCGCAAAAAGCAGGTATCATTCATACGAATTGGAAACATTGGCCGTCGTGAGAGCGTTGCAGCATTTCCGCCACTATCTGGTAGGTCTCAAGTTCAAATTAGTCACTGACTGCAATGCTCTCAAGTCGACAGAAAAGAAAAAGGATCTGCTTCCACGCGTAGCTCGGTGGTGGATCTATCTTCAGGATTTTTTATTCGATATTGAGTATCGCAAGGGTGTAATGATGTCACACGCCGATTATTTGAGCCGAAACCCACCCGCTCGAGTTCATCAAATCACTACACTACGCAACTGGGCTCAAATAGCTCAGTCTGCGGATGACGAAACGCAAGGTTTATTGCAAAAATTGCGTAAAGGGAAATTGGACCCAGGGATGCGAGGGCCATACCGAGTTATGAAAGCTCTGCCGAGTGATCGATATGAGTTAAAACTCATGAGTGGGTCTTATGGAAAGACAACTCAAGCAGCAGCCGAGTATATGGTTCCTTGGCGCGGAGAGTGGTGTCCGGATACGTGTGCTGCTTTCTTTGAGTGTAAGAAGGTTACGTTTGTTTGAGATACGGTGTTGTGATTTGTATTATCATGTTTCCACAGCTTCCTTTACAATAAACTGTTACTTACTGACTTAACTTTACGACACAGTCCACTCCTTGATCTTTTCACGATACTTCATTTAACTCACATGTCAAGCCAAATCACCGCACGGCTCTTAGCAAGCCAACTGAATGGATATGACAAAGGGATCCAGAAAGGCGCGATTCAGGCCTCCGTCTATTCTGTTCATGTCATACTGTGGAGAAGCGATTCAGGGATGCTTCCTTGGAGGTAAAGACAAGCGATTCAGGGATGCCTCTGTCTCACCTAATTCTAGGCTATTTGAGTAAATAGTCTGGAATCGAGATGTGCGATTCAGTGATGCCTCCATCTCCCAGAGACAAGCGATTCAGGGATGCCTCTGTCTCACCTAATTCTAGGCTATTTGAGTAAATAGTCTGGAATCGAGATGTGCGATTCAGTGATGCCTCCATCTCCCAGAGACAATCGATTCAGGGATGCCTTTGTCTCACCTAATTCTAGGCTATTTGAGTAAATAGTCTGGAATCGAGATGTGCGATTCAGTGATGCCTCCATCTCCCAGAGACAAGCGATTCAGGGATGCCTCTGTCTCACCTAATTCTAGGCTATTTGAGTAAATAGTCTGGAATCGAGATGAGCGATTCAGTGATGCCTCCATCTCCCAGAGACAAGCGATTCAGGGGTGCCTCTGTTTATGTAACTGTTGATAACTAAACAGGCAGTTGGGACGCTTCTGCCTGGTCTTTTCACAGATGTCATGCAGTATCAAGAGTCCACTGCCGAGCAGGTCAACTAAGAAAAGAAAAATGGGCCCATACAATTTTGCATTTACTTTATTTTTGAGATCTCTTAAATTTAATTAGTTGTTTTTGCTTTGGTAAAGCTTGAGTGGTTTGACATTTTGAAAAATGTGAGTGTGTTTTCAGACGATGATACTGATGATACAGAGGCTGGACTTCCCTCTGAGGCACGAGTGAACGACGCTGATGACGCAGAAGCTGGACCATCTTCTGCACCAAGAGACATGCCCGAATTGGATTAACGACCACGAAATATCGTAGAGGACGACTCTGGTCAGGAGAGGCCGTGTTAGCACTACCCTACTATACCACCCTCGCTTGCCTATAAAAGCGGCGCGCAGCTCGGTTTGACATTCATTTGTCGGACAGCGCTCGAGGTGACAACATCGTGTTCTACGCGACCCGTTGGTTCGGATATCTTTTCATTAACTTTCTTTTTGTGATTGAGAGTGATTAGTGTTTTGTTTCAAGTGTTAATTAAGTAATTTCAGTAAAATCGTTTTGTTTGAGTTTGCAAATTATTTTTATAAATAAACGATTGTTTGGGTTTCTGTAAATTATCTTTTTTTAAATAAATTTCACTTCTGATCACCAAAAATATTATTATCGCTATTACCTTTCGCTGAAATTACAGAATTATGCTTTGGTACTTTTAGCAATGTACCTATCAGGGTGGAAAGGAATTACAAACGTAAATTTACACACGTGTACATGTAGTACTTGGCATGTATATTCCTGCTCAGAACGGAAAACTGCTCCTCAAAAGGTAGGTAGGTTACATGCGAGTCTACGACAACTCGACCCGGACAGCTCGACCCGGACAGCTCGACCCCGACAGTTCAACCCGGACAACTCGACCCCGACAATTTAACCCGGACTATTCGAACCGGACAACTCGACCCGGACACCTCAACCCCGACTATTCGACCCGGACAATTTGACACCCGACAATTTATACAGGGTGTAAGTGACAGCCTAGCAAATACTGAGACGGTGAACTCAGACCATCAAACTGAACAACTTTCACTACCTCATGAAACGCTAAAAAAATCAGCTGTCCCATAAAAATTCAAATGTATAGGACTTTTTTTTTGTTTGTTTCACTAATTTCATCTGCAATAGGCCAACGTTGGGCATAATCGGATTGTTTCTCTGTTGCTTGTGAGTTTCATCTATGGGTGATTCTTCATCAAGCCTCAAGCCCATTTCCTCATTATCTCAATTCGAGATCCAGTACATGCCACCTCTTAAGCCGTGTCCTTTGATTATGATTGCACAGGTTTCTGGCCAATCTATTAGTGTGTCCCTTGAGCCTTTTTTTGTATCTTATACAAAACTTTTTGACCTCCTCCTTGATAGTTGGGAATTCCAGGTATTCATGTATTTCGTTATTCCTTGTAAACCAGGTCGCACCAGATATTGATCTCAGTGTTTTATTTTGGAATCTCTGGAGTATCTCTAGGTTTGAGTTGCTGGCAGAACCCCAGAGTTGGATGCCATATGTCCAGATAGGTTTGATGATGCTTTTGTATACAAGCAACTTGTTGTTCAGTGAGAGGGTAGATTGTCGTCCCATCAACCAATTGAGTCGCTTAATTTGCAGATCTGCTGCATCTCTTTTTACCTTAATATGCCTTGCCCAGGTGAGTCTTCTGTCCAGATGGAGCCCGAGATATTTTACACAGTTTAGGTGTGGCAACTGTTCGTCTCCCATTGTTACAGACGGGCAATCTCCCTTACGTAGTGTAAAAGTAATTTGGTTTGACTTTGTTGCACTAGATTTAATTCTCCACTTTTCCAGCCACTGATCAATTTTGATAAGATGTGCTTGAGGTTTTTCAGTAGTTTGCATTGGGTTCTTGTCACTGGCAAGACATGCCGTATCGTCAGCGTAAGTAGCTGTTAGTACTCCATCGGTGCATGGGAGGTCTGCTGTATACAATGAGTACAGCACCGGTCCGAGGACCGAGCCCTGAGGAACCGATGCCTGTATATTGTACAGGTTGGATATTTCATCCCCAATCTTTACTTGACATTTTCTTTCCGATAAGTAGGATTTCAATATCATGTAGAATGAATTAGGTAGCAAGTTTTTTAACTTAAATAAGAGTCCTTTATGCCAAACCTTGTCAAAAGCTTGTTGTATATCCAGAAACACAGCCGAACAGTATTCCTTCCTTTCCAGTGACATCCTTATTTTGTTGACTACTCTGTGTACTTGTTCAATGGTTGAGTGTTCCTCCCGGAATCCAAATTGGTGGTCTGGAATTATACTTCCCTCGTCCAGTACTGGCTTTAGTCTAGTCAGAAACATTTTCTCAAATACCTTTGACATAGTGGGGAGAAGACTTATTGGTCTGTACGAACTAGGCTCAGTTGGTGGTTTGCCCAGTTTTGCTATCATGCATATTTGGGATACTTTCCATAATTTTGGGTAGTAATGTATTCTGAAGATGGCATTAAACAGAATTGTAAGAAACACTATTGCTTTCCTTGGGAGGTTTTTTAGAACTTCACCAGTGACAAGGTCAAATCCTGGTGCCTTCTTGTTACCAAGGCTCCTTATTGTTTTGTAAAGTTCTTTAGGTGTTATTAGTTTTAGCGGGAGAGACATCTGTTGATCACTGTTTAAGATTCTATTCACTTCATCCTCAAATTTATCCATGGTAGATTGGTTTGGGGTGAAAGTGTTGCATAGATATTGTGCAAACAGTTCAGCCTTATCACGAGGTTTTATAGCCCATGGCTCAGTTGATGCTGATCTAATGGGTGGTATTGAAGTTTGTGGTCTTTTAAAGCCTTTTGTTATCTTCCACAGGGAATAGTTGTCATTTTTGGTAGCAGAAAGTGATGATAGTTTTTGTTGAAATGTGTAGTTTTCATTTTCTTCAATCATTTTTTTTAACTCTTTAGCGACTCTGTTCAGAGCTGTCTTGTCCTCTTGTAGTCTACTAAGTTGCCATCTTCTTCTAAGCCTCCTTTTCTCTTCCAGTTTCAGGCGTATTCCATAGGGAATGTTGGTTACCCTGACTGTAGGTTTTAAATGGGGTGTAGAGCGCCATGCTGCCTCTTGAATTTTGTTAGTGATGTAGAATGTTGCCTCATCAATATCTTCCTCTGTCTTTAGATTGACCTTTAGGTTGACTTCTATTTCTAGGTACTCAGCAAATGCATTCCAATCAGTTTTATGATTATAGAGTGTCATAGGTGGTTCCCTATACATTACAGTTGCACTGAATGTTCCTATGATAGGAGTGTGGTCAGATGAGGTGTCGAGACATGATTCCACATCATAGTAAATATCGGACAGTCCTCCGATAACAAAGAAGTCCAATAAGTCTGGCATTTTAGTGTGATCGGTGGGCCAGTTTGTGGGTTCACCAGTCGATAATGTATTTAATTTATATTGCCTAATGCTTTTATGTAGTTCCCGTCCTCGGGTGGTTATTGTTCTGGAGCCCCACTGTGTATGCTTACTATTCCAGTCTCCACCAACAATGAATCGATGTCCCAGTGACCCGAAGAAGTCAGTAAACATTTTCTCTGTAATTTTATATTTTGGAGGGCAATATATTGCACTTACATTTATAGTTCCAGCTCTGTCTTCCACTGTTATAGTAGTGGCTTGTAAATAATTTTCATGAACACAACTATGTAAATGGTGTTTGATATTATCTTTGATGATTATTGCTGATCCCGCATGGGAGGTGCCATCTGGATGGTTGGCACAGTATACTTTATAGTTTTCGAGTTTGAATTCCTTTCTATCGTTCAGGTGTGTTTCAGATATCAGGATAATATCAACCTTGTTATTATTAAGCATGGCTTTAAGTTCATTTTTCTTTGGCGCTAAGCCATTTATGTTCCAGGTGCTGATTCTTAAACTAGTCATTTTAACTTACTAATGAGTGTTGTAATAAGGTTAAACAAAGTCCCCATGTTATGTATAAGTAGATCTATTTTTTCTGCTTGAAGTTTCAGTGTGGTCAATAGTAATTTTTGGTATTCGTAAGTACTTTCTCTACTTTCAGCTTCCCTTTGCCTGAAGTGGTTTGGCTGTGACTGATAATTGTCACTGTTGTTGTTGTTTAATGTCTCAATTTGGCTTTTTTTCTGTTCATATCTATTCTTCTGCAGTATGTCACTGTAGGATAGGTTTCCTCTGGTTTTGTACGCGGCCGAAGGGGATAGGTTTGGTTGTTTTACATACTGTTTTTGTGCATCACGAGGTGCTTCATGTTGGTTGTCAGTTATTGGTTGTAATTTTGGATTATGGGTAGTCTGCTCATTTCCATTAGGCTGTCTTCGGTTTGGCTTGGTCTTCCTAGCTTCGATTTCACGGTAGACTTGACATCCTTTGTAACTTGCGGGGTGATTTCCTTGACACAATGCACATACAGCAGGGGTGTTGCTATCTTTGGTACAGTCTGTAGTCTTGTGTGGTCCAGCACATTTTACGCATCTGTACGGTCTCATACAATTATTTTTAGTATGTCCATACTGTTGACATCGAACACATTGTACAACTGTTGTTCTTTTTTTAGGGTTTTCTATTATAACATTTGATTTGTAGATGTATTGTATGTTTTTAACTAGTTTGTTGTTTTCGCTGGGCTCGAGGTTAACAAAAAAGGTATTATATTTTTCTTTTGTATGTTTGTTGTGGGCGACTACAATCTCACCTTTCACCTTGTTGCCTGTCTCTTCTATAGCTTCTTTTATGGCCTCTATTGGTGTCGTATAGTGAAGGTTTTTTATCACAATTTTTTGGGTTCTTTCTTCTTTTCTGGTGAAGGTATGGCCAATCAAGCCCTTTTTTCATACATGTTCTATCAGTTTTTTATAACTTTCAACACTCTTTGAAGAGATGATAAGCTGATTCCTTGAGATTATCTTGTACGTAAAGTCACTTCGACGATGAAATCAGTTCTTTGACGTCTTGTATACCGTACAAGATGATCGGAGGAGGTTTGGATATATTTTTCATTTTTGTTTGTGTCTGCGTCTCAGCCGTTGTTTCCTCTGCATCAACACTGAGCAATGAGTATCTGTTACTGGATTCCATGTATTGTGGATTTTCATAATTCCCTTTGTTGTTATTGAATAATTGGTGTCTAGTTTCATTTCTTTTTGGTAGTTTGGAGCTAACCTGCTGGTGCTCTGGGGAGCGGATTCTCTTTTGATTTGATTCTGGTACTTTCTGCCATAGAACTCTGTTGCTGGTTCCCAAACTTTGATTATCGGATGGTTTGTCAAGACTCGGGTCATGAAGTTGGTGTGACTCATGTTGTGGCATGTTTGTTACTATGCTTTGGGAGGCAGGTCTTTCTGTTTCGCTCATTGAGCTGCTTCTAGGTCTGGCATTGGCGTTAAATAGGCTCTTATGGAATACTTGTTGCACAAGTGGTTTATTTGTGGACATTTTCTTGGTTTTCAAGCAAAGTTCCACTGTATTTTTATTGTTATCACAGATTATTATGCGTATTTAACCGTTTTCAATTAGTATTAAACCCGACATAATGATTTTCTTAGAGGATTTTAAACGAAAGTTGCACTTCGAGTTTTTGAGGTTATATGTTTTAGCACGCGAGAAATTTTTGCACTGTTTTTTTGTAAGTTGTATAGGACAGCTGATTTTTTTTCGCGTTTCCTCCCTGTATATTCCTTTGACAATAGTTAGTACAATAGCGGGGGGCATGCTCACCATTTTTGTTCTTAACTTTTTTTTGTTTTTAGGGTTCCGTACCTACCCAAAGGGTGAAAACGGGATCCTACGCTGTCCGTCCGTCTGACTGACTGTTTATCTGTCCTAGCTATTTAGGGCAGTAACTTTTGAATCGCAATAACTAGACTAGTTGAAATTTTCACAGAATGTGCGTTATTATGGTGGACAAGAAAACTGTCAAGAAGTAAAAATGTAAGAAGGGGTCCTCATACAAGAAACTAGTTTTATCAACGTTTTTTCTTCTCGCTCTATCGTAAAAAAGGTAATGCATACAAGCGTCAAACTTGGTGTGATTATAGAACAAATTCTACATTATGGGAACAAATAATAAAAACCGGCTAAGTGTGAGTCGGTCTCGCGCTAAAGGTCCTGGAGAAAACAACTTTTTGTAATTTAATATGGTACGGAACCCTCAGTGCACGAGTTGCCCGACTCGCACTTGACCTGTTTTATTTATTATATATATTTTATTATACTTTTCAACGAAATTATGAAATTATGTAATATTTAATAAAGTGGTTTTTTTGTTATTTTTTTATGGTGTGGAAAGCTTACAATGGTATCGATTCGGTGTTGCCCATTACGACTAAACTTAACCAAAATTTATTTAAAATGTGTCAAATTCATGTACACAGGGCTGGGCTGCGTTCAGAACCTTCGGGTGCGGTTGTTTGGTTGTTTTTCAATCTAAGGTACGGAACGAACAGTTGTTTTTCAACTCGCCAAAAGGTACGGAACGATCCCGGTTGTTTTATAACCTCAAATTTTGACATTGACAGTAATATGGGCTTCCAGGGCTGCGTTCAGAGCCTTTGGGTGCGGTTGTTTGGTTGTTTTTCAATCTAAGGTGCGGAACGAACAGTTGTTTTTTAACTCGCCAAAAGGTACGGAACGATCCCGGTTGTTTTATAACCTAAAATTTTGACATTGACAGTTAATATGGGCTTCCAGATCTTCCAGGGCTTCCATCATTTCCAAATACAATAAAAACTCATCTTCCATGCTAGAGAATCAAAAAGTGCGTAAAAATAATTTGAACAAAACAAACTTTTATTCAAAATTAGCAAAAAGTCAAGTAACCACAGATAATCAAAACGTCAGAGTGTTTTTTAACCATCTAATTTGATGGTTAAAAGTTGCAACCCGTCAGAGGTACGGAACGGTTGAGTTGTGACAACCGAGTTGCAAAGGGCGTTTTTTCACCGAGGCTCTGAACTGGGCTGCGTTCAGAGCCTTCGGGTGCGGTTGTTTGGTTGTTTTTCACTCTAAGGTACGGAACGAACAGTTGTTTTTCAACTCGCCAAAAGGTACGGAACGATCCCGGTTGTTTTATAACCTCAAATTTTGACATTGACAGTAATATGGGCTGCCAGGGCTTCCAGGGCTTCCATCATTTCCAAATACAATAAAAACTCATCTTCCATGCTAAAGAATCAAAGAGTGAATAAAAATAAATTGAAAAAAACTAACTTTTATTCAAAATGAGCAAAAAGTCAAGTAACCACAGATAATCAAAACGTCAGAGTGTTTTTTAACCATCTAATTTGATGGTTAAAAGTTGCAACCCGTCGGAGGTACGGAACGGTTGAGTTGTGACAACCGAGTTGCAAAGGGCGTTTTTTCACCGAGGCTCTGAACGGCGTTAGTGCGAAAAGTTGCACCCAGAGTGCACTCTGGGCGTAGGCTCTGAACGCGCCCCTGAACGCGCCCCTGGGCGTAGGCTCTGAACGCGCCCCTGTCAAACAAGACCACTTAGTTTAGTTCGTTGGAAAAACCGAATTGCGCACGAAAACGACTTAACTTATTTAAGTCGAAAATAAGTTAAAATTAGTTTAGTCGGGTGCTCATACCGAATCGATACCATTATGATACTGACGGATTCTAAAAGTGTTTTGAAGGCCTTGGAAAGTACCTCTCTTAGACATCATACAAATTACATTATTTATGATATTAAACAATTGCTTAGTAACTTACATTGTATAGGTAAAAAAGTTCAGCTCATGTGGGTACCTTCTCACCGAGGTATTACTGGGAACGAAATCGCAGACCAAACAGCAAGAGGAGATATTGACGAAGACCATTCTGGATCGTTACAAATTCCATTCACAGACTTCCACGTGCAACTGTCGCAGGCCCTGAAAGAGTTGTGGATTGAATACTGGTCAGAGGTTAGCAAAACGAAAGGAACATGGTATGCCAACATCCAAGGAAGTCCGCCCGCCCTCCTTTGGTATCGAAAAACTAAGGATGTAAACTGTAGAAGGCAGCTATCAAACCGAGCAAGATTTGGTCACTGCCAAGTACCCACTCACCTGCATCGACTGAAGATGGCTGAAAACGCTAAATGTAAATTTTTTAATGAAGATAATGCAGATTTCAAGGCCTCAATGTATTTAAGACGAAACAATTGCATCTGCTTTCTCTTTCTTTCATTAAAAAACTGCCACATAACTCCCCTATTCATTGTAAATAAGCTTCATACTTATAGAATTTGTTTTCGTGTTTGTGTAGTTAAATGTGTTAAGAAATACTATTTGATCTTCTCTAAATCTTGCACTAAATAAATCATCATATCTTGCATGAAATAGCTAAAATATTGCATTTTTAGAAGAATAAGGCGACAGAAATGTTGACGGCCGTTACTCCGATTCCCATGTGTACCTAGTCAATTACTATATTTAATTCATATAACTTGGGGCCTTCTATCTTCAGTGCTTGGTGCAGCTGTATTCATAGTCACCCCTTGTCGCCGGGCCTGACCCTGCCCCTGTATCGGTGGCCTCCTCTCACGAATAAGCGTGAGAGAGAACAAAGTATACTTCACCACGCAGACGTAAGTGTTGCTGAGTGGAGGCTATTGGCCATGTGCACGACTGCGCCATCTAGCGCACTACGAACCTGTGAATTACTTGTATATAAAATGTTAGGATAAATATTATAATACCTAACTAGCTGGAATTCCCGATCTTTGTTACGATATTCTCATACTAACTCCTCGAAGGTGTGATCCTCTATTTTCACACCTTTGAGGATTGAATTGCGAAAAATCCTTTTTAGTGAGCAGATGGCAATAGAAACATTCCTGCAAAATTTTAAGTTTGTAGACTTCGTAGTTTTGGATTAGTAGTAGATTCAAAGGAAATCTATAACAGCTTCGCCGAACATAGTATTTCTGCCACAGCATGCGCTGCGATCAACTTGACAGTTCCCTACGTCCACTTCGCACATAGCCAATAGCTAGTCAGAGTTTTTTCAAGCCGCGTTATTAGATTTCAGACCTAGATTAACATATCAAATGTACAAACTCTTCCAGACACGTTATGGCTAAGGCGAAGCAACTCAGAGCACAGTGTTCTGCTGGCCAAGATGGCAGACGCGTCAGACGGTCCCGATGTGGCGGACAAACAAGCCAACTTAATAGTCAGGGTGATGGAGCAGCACCAGCGACTGATGGAGGATAACCCTGAGGCTGAGGAACTTAGGAGGTACAGTACGACCAGGAAAATAATTCTACTCGCCAATTTTCGTTTGCACAGAGCAGACCCGAGTCTTCGTCAAAACCCGAAGTCATTTAGTAATCAAAGGGTGCAAAGTCGGATAACAGCGAAAAGGGTGTGAAAAGGATTAGCCAATAGCGCCAAAGGATTCAAGGTGACACATCCTGATTGGTCAGTATAATTTCGCGCGCTATTAAAATTTGTCTACTGCGCAGGTACTCGTACATCGTAAGACTTATAAACCTGGTAATACTGTAACTTGTCATCATCATCATCTCGGCCCTTTATTAGACGTTCACTGCTGGATATAGGCCACCCCCAAGGGTCGCAACGACTGGTCGTTCGTTGACCTCATCCAACGGGTTCCCTCCGCTTTCACCAGGTCGTCGGTCCACCTTGTAGGGGCCTCTACCTGGCCACGCTGCGTCGCCACTCGAGAACTCTTCAGCCCCATCGGCCATCGCTTCTTCGAGCAATATGTGCCGCCCATTGCCAATTTTGTTTGGCAAATCTTTGGACTGCGTATCTTTTCTTTCCTGATTCGATTTCGCAGGGAATATAGCCCTCTCCATTCTCCTTTAGTTGATTTTTAGCCTTAATTAAACCTACACACATTCACACACACATTTTATAACACTTATAGGGAAGCACTCCGCGACCTGCCGCAGGGACTCACCATGAAGAGGCACGTCCGCGCCAAGTTGTCGGCTTCGGTGAGCCTGCGTTCTAAACATAGACCCATCTCCTGCTTCAAGAGATTCAGGTATCGGATCAGTTTCGCTTGGAAGAGGGTAAGTAAATTTTCACAGTTTATTCGTGATCTGAACAATGGGTAAAGTTTCTCATTCACGATCGTAATATATAGAAAAAAAGAAATCAGATGTTCCATACTAAACTGCAATGCCTTCTCGACTCAAATGTATGCAACAGCAGATTTTTTGTGCTCCGATCGGTTTGCTCCCATAGTAAACGTTGTTCAGTTTGATGGGTTGACTCTTAGTTTAAAATGATGCTAATGTAGCGTTTCGTCGATAATCATCTCTAATTGTCTGAAATTGATTTACTAATTATTAAGAAGAATAATTGCCAAGAACTTTCAGAAAACACAATGTCGATTTGAAACCGATTGAATCAGGTATACACAATGTGCCTCTGAATTCTGATAGATGATTTCGACTACCATGACTGCTTTATTAGAAAAGCATGACTGTATTCTTAATAGAGGAATAGATTATATTCTATTCCACTTGCTCATCCCATAGATCCTCTGATCTATCGGTTTATTCCGTTCAGATTTTGAAGCTGTCCCAGACTTATATCTTGCATATTTCTAAAAAATACAACGTGTTAATGAATAAGCGCAAAACCTCATACACCCCAGCTGATTTAAAACAAAATAATTAGATTGAAACAATAATTTCAATATTTTGATATTTAAAATTTAAAGTTATCAGGCAAAAATGATTTGTTATCATTTCAGCAATGAACGAAAGCGCTAACATGCTCATGGATACATTTTTAAAATCTTGTTTTAGTAGTAAGTAGGGTGAGTGTGCCCGTGCGGTGGGTTGAGATCGAGTTCAGTAAATTTTAAATTTTACAAATAAATATTTAATATTTTGAAAACAAAAAACCTAAGTTGAAACCATGATAATTCGATTCTGGTCTCGATTCTAAACAAACTAGTTTCTAGTTTTGCGTTAATTCATTAACACGTATATTACTATGTGTACTGACTACCCAAGTATTTTTAAGAATTTTCTAGATGTCATAAATCAAGCATTGACGAAATTATACATTTAGAATTTCGAATTGGCCTGGATAATATCTGTTTAATGTGTTATAATAACTGGAGTGTAGGAGTTTCAGGATACCCATTCCAGCTTAGCATTATTAGTAAGGCTCGGCGCAAACGAGCCACCGACCACAGCCTCCAGTGGCCAGTGACAAGCAGATTACACGCTTTTTGGAATTCGCCGCATAAGTTTGGCCGGTGGCCGCCACTCGCTTCAGCATACAGTTAGTTGTCCGCAACCGTGAAAGCCACCGGTGGCTAGCCTTTTTAACCTCCAATGGAATAAACGAGTTATCTATCTGTAAAAAAAGTGTTATGATTAATCTCTACAGTAACTTAAATGGTGTCTTTCCAGAGCCGCGACCGTTTCCGCGATTTGGTGTTCTCGATAGAGCTGTGGTACGAGGCGATTCGCAACATAGAGGGCCACTTCGGGTCGGCCGTGGCCTCGTACTTCTACTTCCTGCGGTGGTTGTTTGCGGCGGACGCCCTGCTCGCCGTATTCGTGGTCACCTTCGTGGTGGTGCCGCAGGCGCTGCACGACGGTGCCCGGCCGGGCGGGGGATGGGGCTTCCTTGACTTTGTTGCGGGAAAGGTAAGTTAAGTTATATTATTATATTAATGGCGGGCGATGCCGCCGCGCTGGTGTACTTCCGTCGTCATGCGCAAATATGCAAGGCAATCCCAACCTCAACCTCAACAAAAATATTACGATATGGTTTTTAGGTATCCCGGACTCCAAATCAACCTTTTTTAGAATTTTTGTCTGTCTATCTGTTTGTTTGTTTGTTTGTATGTTTGTAACAGCATCACGCAAAAACTACTGAACCGACTTTGATGAAACTTTTTTTGTTTGATAGCTTATGATCGACTTGAAATCTGGTATATTATTTGTGCGGACGAAGTCGCGAGATATCTCTAGTTTTAATATAAAATAACAAACCTTATCCTAACATTTTATGTACAAGTAATTCACGGGTGCGCTAGATGGCGCTAGTGTCGTGCACATAGCCAATACAATAGACAACTCTTACAACGCCAAGCTATTGTTCGTCTTATTGACATCACGTTGGCATCGCGCGCGACTTAGGAGCTTCCACTCTATATGTTGTATGCACTTTGGTTGTAGTATAGCCACAGGTCCGGCACTTCAAACAACGTTTTAGATTTGACATGATGACGTTCGCACATGCGCACTTTGCGGAAATTGTGCATGACATATGTGTAGGGTTGACTTACCACGCATCGTATGAACATCATTATACATTTCGTTACTTTTAATAGTTAATTCTATTATTAAAAATAGTATTTAAGCTAAAAAATAACTGAAAATGTGAATTTAGAGTTATTTTCCAACGTTTATTTTTACTGAGAGGATAAAAATAAAATATATTTTATGTAGTTAAATCCAACGGGTGCGCGCTCCTGACTGCATTCCCTTGCACGGCTCCCCACAAGTTGCCCCTCAAGTGTGAGGTGTGGTGGGGTATCTGAAGTCAGAGGGGGCGGGGAGTGGCCGTTCTGTATGTAGAAATATATACTATTACCTATTCTGTGGTATAGTTTCCGAACACTCCGTTGGGGATTGTAGTCGTGACTTTGTGCATGTGTATTATTTGCAGGGCGCGTTCGCGGACTCGCTACTGTTCTACGGGCACTACCACTCTGACGAGATATCGGTTCGCGACGACAGCGTGCTCACCTACCACATGCCCTTCGCTTACTTCTTCACCATGGTCTGCCTCTACCTCGCCGTGTTCGCCGTATTGTGCTACAGGTAACAGTTATACAAATTTTGATTCGTGCACGGCGAGGTACTTTGTTTTTAACCCCCGACGCAAAAAGAGGGGTGTTATAAGTTTGACGCCTAGGTGTCTGTCTGTCTGTCTGTGGCATCGAAGCTCCCAAACGGTGGACCGACTTTGATGCGGTTTTCAAGTAACATTAAAAATTACGAAATAACATTAAATTAGAGTTTAAAAAAACTCCCAACGCTAGAAACAGACATTTAAAAAGTGAAAAATAATTCAGTCACCTATTATTTTTGATGAAACAAATGTTTGTTTTACTTTCTAACTCTCTTTAAGAAATTTAAGGTCAATTAATGTGTCGCGGACCGCAAGTGATTGTCAAATAAAAAATCTATGACCGTTTAATAGCGATCCCCTACGCATTTATTGACCTTAAATATCTTAAAGAGAGTTAAAAAGTAAAACAAACATTTGTTTACATAAAAAATAATACGTGACCGAATTGTTTTTCACTTTTTAAATGTCTGTTTTTATTTTGTATGGCATGCCACGCACAACAAAGCGAGAAAACCGATATAAAGAAGAAAGAAATTTTTCTACATTCACATTTACAATACCAAGCGTGTTTACATGCGTGCTAGCTTTCACATAAGCAAAGTAACATAGACAGTGTACGTCTCTATTTCTTCTGTCGGCTCTCGGGTAGGCCTCCGTCACTCGACAGTACCTACCGCGATAAGTGCCCACACCAAAGAGATTATACCTAATAGAGTGAGCCATACCAATTGTAAAGAGTCCACTTTTTTTGACGTTTAGGTTTGAGTGTGTGGTGTCAAGTAGTATGGACAAAAGGCACCAAGTGACATATGGCCTTATGTTTACGGTCACTTTTCACACACACTAGCTCTAAAAAAAGTGGACAGCCGCATAAACAAATATCTATAGTTCCATCTCCTTCTACTATTAAAGGTAAGTCATAAGACAAAAGAGACTAACTACAATCGTAAATTTATGCGGACTCTATGGAGATCCTTCCTCTGAGGCCTACACTTTCAGAGTAAATCGGCACTACCTCACTAGTCGATTGCCACGAGCGCAAGCGAGAGCGCCGAACGAAATATCTTAGCAAGAAAGAGAGGTAATCCCCGAGTTTCCAATTAGTGAAATCAGCAACACTTTATCGGACCTCAAAAAGTGCGCTTTGTATGAAAAATTTTGGCAAAATATTGAATAGTTACGTCATTGTTTTTCGTCGTCGTTTCCTTAATTTTATTTATAGTTTATCCTGTTATTAAATAAAAATAGAATTCAAGCTAAAGAATAACTGAAAATGTAAGCTTAGCGTTATTTTTAAACGTTTCTTTACTCATTCAAAATTGAAAAGAACAATATTTTATGCAGTCAACTCCCTAATGTAAGCATGGGAATTTATCGTTTTCTATGGGAGTCATGAATCTGTTACGTAGTAACTCTTTAATCTGTGCCTCGGGTCAGGCTTTAACAATGTTGTTCACCCCGAAAGTGAATACAGTTGTGATGTTACGTCCGTACCGTTGTAGAGTCACTAACTTATAGTCTACTGTATAGTATCAATTATTTAATTAAATAGACTATGCATTACTGTATACATAACCTTAGCTTCAGAATTTATATTTTAATAGTCATTAAGTCGTGTCATGTTGTAGAGTTTTTTGCCGCATTTTCTCTACAGCGACAACACGTTCCTACGCGGTGGTAGCTTAAAAAAAGAATTAACGTTTAATAACTGTGCTTCAAGCTCCTATATTGAATAAATTATTTTGACTTTGTAGGACGGCGTACTCGTATCGTCGCAACTTCATAGAGGCGCGGGGCGGGCTGCACAACGCGTTCGCGAGCAAGCTGTTCTGCGGCTGGGACTTCGGCGTCGTGTCTGAGCGCGCCGCCGCCCTCAACGCCACCACCGTCTACCACGAGCTGAAGGTACCTTCTCAAGCTTCTCAGCTGCCTACGGTTTGGGGGTTCAATCAGGCTTGGACGGTTACGAGACAACCTAATCTCTCAATCAAATCAATGTCAACCGTTCCATTTCCAGGAACTTCTCAACGAGCAAAACAAGAAGAAAGAAAAGACTACGTTCTGGGCTAGAACGTGGCAGTACCTAACGAATATAGTAGTGACTGGCGTCGTGCTGGGGTCGATAGCGTCCCTCGAGTACGGGTTCTGGCGGCTGATGGTGCTGGAGGCGCGGCGCGAGCTGCTGCTGTCCCTGTGCGCGACGCTGGCCCTCGCCGCGCTGCCGGCCCTGTTCAGCCTCGTCGTCAAGTGAGTCTGTTATACCTCTTGGTCTTGGGGCCTAGACAAAATGCACACGCTACTTATTCTACAGACGTCAACGCCGCAGCGTTATCGACGGTAGAAAATTGACAGAATGCTAGACAATGTCACTAATTATTGACGATCGCTTATTAGAGAATAAACGCTAAATCTGCTCTATGATTAGCGTTCAGTTCACTCAATCATTCACTCTTTTTTCTTTTTTATATGCTGAATCGTGTTAGGTTTTCAAAAGAATATGAAAATTTGAAATTGCTGTCAAATTATCCGCCTGCCATTTTCTAGCGTTATCTACAAGGTCTTGTTGATCGACAAGAAGCGTTCAAAACGAAACGCTCACTGTCGGAAGCAACTGTCAAAAACTGCATGTTGTCTAGGCCTTTTCTATTCGTTTTCGTTCTTTTCTACAGTCGTTAACGCTTATCGAAAGGTACTTTGTCTAGCCTCCCTTATGTGTTACCGAATAGAGATGGTATTCATGGTCAGAGACATGCTCCGGTGCAGTGGTAGCCAGTCCTATCTCTGTACTGTCTTGATGCTGATGACGTTAATAAATCTTAACTATTATAAAACTGTAACAAAAGTGTGTCTGTACTCGTACCTTGAAGATATTTACATGAAAAAGATTACGATATGGTTTTTAGGTATCCCGGACTCCAAATCAACCTTTTTTTAGAATTATTGTATGTCTATTTGTTTGTTTGTATGTTTGTAACAGCATCACGCAAAAATTACTGAACCGATTTTGATGAAATTTTGTTTGTTTAATAGCTTATGATCTGACTTAAAATCTGGAATCTAATTTGTGCGGACGAAGTCGCGGGTAATCTCTAGTATTATTTAAAAACAAACTAGAGCACTGCATCTCGTTCGTATCGGGGGCTGCACGGCTAGCACGCGCGAAAATCGATCTGCGCGCTTTTGTTTTCGGCATAGGTAAGAAAGATCATATCTCGATTTTTATCTTAAACTTATTACTACTTAAAACTAACTTCCTTCTTTGTCTCTAGTCTACTCCTACTAAGATATACAGGGTCCTTCTTAATATGCTGACACTTTCTAAAGGGGATGACCAGATCATCAAACTGAACAAGTTTCTCTATAGGACCGATATCGAAATGGCGAAAAAAAAATCTGCTGTCCCATACATTTGGCTCGATTAGGTTTGAAGTTTTGAATGGAACAGCTGATTTTTTTCCGTTTTCGATGTAGGTGCCATCACTTTGACCTATAGATTCATGAAAAAACGGCGAGCGCCGAGCCGCGATAGGCTAAATACTACCCAAGCAAAATGAAAAATAATTTTAGCATTTTCAATGTTTATATTACTATACACGTACTTATCGAATTTGGTAGCTTAATCAAATTAAAGATTGAAAAAGTCGGGCGGCGAGCGGGATTCGAACCCACGACCTGCCTATCCGGGGCATGAGAGTCGGCGCCCCGCAGGCCATGACGAAATTTTCAATCTATATCATCGTCTTTAAGGGACGTCAGCGTCATCTACCAGAGTTTATGCAAACTACTGCGGGGCGCCGACAGCTCCGTTGGAGTGGAATCCCGCTCGCCGCCCGACTTTTTCAATCTTTAACACGTACTTATGTTTGTGGAGGTTAGTCTCACACACACTTTTTTCGAGAATTTTGTACTAGACCCGGCTTCCATTATTTTGTATGTGAATGGTTCGCATCAATCAGTAGTCGAGGTGGTCGTTGCTCGCAGGCTGGAGTACTACACGCCTCGCGCGGCCCTCTACGTGACGCTGGCTCGGACCTGGCTGCTGGACGTCGGCACCCTGATGCTGCTGCTGTGCTACTGGTGCACGTCGGGGGATCATGTGAGTGCTGCGTTTGCTGGCTTAGTTGTATCATCGGTTACGAGGAAAGGCGGTCTGAAGACGCGGTATATAGAATGTCATTTGAAGCAACCTTTTAAATATTACTAGGGGGTTTTGTTACAACTTGTATACAACGTGTTAATGAATAAGCGCAAAACCTCATACACCCCAACTGATTTATAACAAAATTATTAGTCAGAAACAATAATTTTATTATTTTGATACTTAAAATTTAAAGTTATTCACATTTTAAGATTTGAGGCAAAAATGATTTGTTATCATTTCAGCAATGAATGAAAGCGCTAACGTGCTCGTGTATACATTTTATGAATCTTGTGTTGGTAGTAAGTAGGATGAGAGTGCCCGAGCGGTGGGTTGAGATCGAGTTCAGTAAATTTAAAATTTTACAAACAAATTATTTATTATTTTGAAAAAAATTACCTATGTTGAAACCATGATAATTCGATTCTGCTCTCGATTCCAAACAAACCTCTTTCTAGTTTTGCGTAAATTCATTAACACGTTGTGTATTGCTCCGCAATGGGCACTCTCACTAAGCAGCATATTTCGTCTGTTGGAAGAAGAGGCATTTGCCCTACAGTAGGATCGTCCAATGACATCAGTTTACGTATCATAGCAACAGGTTAACCGAGCGGGGTGAAGGCTTTCGATCTATTAATTCGCAGTGCGGTAATCGTACATGAAAACCCAAAGATTGGTCAAGTTTGATATCATTTTAGGATGAAGAATACATTTTTGATGTCAAAAGTAGTGATTGGTGATGTAGTTTTTGAGTTATTTTTATAATATACAAATTTCTAGTTGTTTTTTCCTTTGTGTCTTCGTAATTTTAAAGAATCCGAAAATGTACAAACGAGTAGCTATAAAAATACTTGAAGAATGCTTTATTACACTCGTCTTTATCTTTCTTATTTTTACGTAACATATTTGGCTTGGTTGAACTGATAGTGTGTGTGATTTCGTTTTCTTCAATTATTAGTACATTACGATACGAGTGACCTAAGTTGCCCATTATTGCACGGCGTGAAGTTAATAGGCAAGATTGGTCGCGAGCATCGTATACTATTTTATAGCACAAGTGACCTAAACCCGCCCCGGACGGATGGCAGGGGGGCGCAGCAGGGGGGTTCGGGGGGGGGGCCTCCCCCGAGGGATCAGATTGCTATTTTAAAAGAAACATTGAAATGATTTTGATTTCGAATTGATTTATTAAAAAAAAACATTGTACACAGTCACAAACACAGTCATTGGATCATCAAACATTGAAATCATTGAAACATTGGATCATTCATTGGATCAAACATTGAAAACATTCAAAAAGGAACATTGATCTTGCAGGAGAATCGCTAACCTATCCCCTTCTTGTCATTTGTTTCCTGTGCATTTCTGTGCAATATTTTACGATTATCGTGAATTTTCATTAAAATAAACAATGAATGCGTAGAAGATTGACTATCTAATAAGAAAGATTATGAGTTTCACACACTTGATACAAAAGGTATCATAAGGAGAAATAATCCCCCAACTTCTACAGGTTACAGCCAATTTACTTTTTTGTTAGTTTTGTTTCACTCTACGCGTATTACTAAGTTTCATTCATGTACGGGACCTCTAAGTCCGGGTCTCAACGTACATGGCCGTCCGCAAAACATTGTTTTTTTGGGAATTTCTAGTTTCAACAAAACTCAAAAATAAGGAAAACCTAGTCTAGTATAACCGGTAATGAGGTCATAACCTTGGATAAGTTATATGTCAAGATTCACACTCAAAGATAAGAAAGCGTCGAAAAAAATTGCAACCAGTATTGGCCTCTAAACCCTATCCATATACACGCACACTGAAATAATTCGTATGACGCCTCACGCTAACCAACCTAAGAAAGTTGGCCCGTTTTGATACGGTAGACGCGTTAGGCTCATTCTAGACTTATACTTTTTCTAAGGTCATTGTAACGCAATGCAAAAACCACTTTTACCCGGATTTTCCTTATTTTTTGGTATTTAAATACTGGTTACAAGTATAACGAGATCACAGATTAATAATAATATAACGAGGTTTTCGATAAAGGATGCAACCGTTTCCAAAAGTATAAATGCGTAGAGCGAAGACATCAAAATCAGTTGAAGTTTTTGTCTCTACATTGAAGCGTCAGTAGTACTAACGTTCAACGCCAAAAATCTGCTGTAAAGTTGTAACAAAACCCCCTAGTAATATTTAAAGGGTCGCTTCCAATGACATTCTATACACATGGACTCACCACGCCATACAATAACAAAACCAAAACATGGCACATGTCTCTAATGTCACCTTAGTATGCCTCAGTTATGCTCGGCTGTCATACATTGCCGTTGACATTCCAGTCCTTTCAAATATCCTCTGTCACAAAGCAGTGATGTAAAAAAATTAAGCACATTTTAGCGGTCCCGTTAATAGAACACTGATGCGAAGTCCTTGTTTATAGAATGTCATTGGTTGCTTTAGACAATGAAACATTTCGTGGCTGACGATGCAGACTGGCCTATATAACATAGGCAATGTTCACTGAATATCTCGAATATTCATGTTCTATTTTGATAAATTACTATATCTTCATTTCTTGAGAATAAGTTTGTTTAGTTTTTTTCAATTAAACTGATAAGTTACATCCTAATTAATTTAACAATCGGGGTAGAAAAATGGTTTTTGAGCTATCCTGAACATTTATCAAAAAATATGAAGGGCAGTCTGCATCGTCATCGGTATTGCAGTTTTGTATGAAAAATCAGATTTTATAAATGTTTGTCTCGAATTTGTCTCCATACTGAGAGTTGTTTAGTTTTATGATCGAATCTAACCCTTTAAATAGTACTAAATCTGTCGCGTCGTTGGCGTTGAAAAGATGTTAAGTGCATGTTGTTATTGATGGATTGTTATGTTTCCATAGTTGACTGTAGCACCTACATTAAAGTAGCTATATCAACTTTTTTGTTATTTGTAGTGTTGGGAAACGTCATTCGGTCAGGAGGCGTACCGGCTGGTGTTGCTAGACTCTTTGGTTTCCTTGTTAGTGCTGCCAGTCATTGAAATCATTAGAGGTTTGCTTTATAAGTGAGTTTTTATTTAATTTATTTATTCATTCATTTTTTTACAAGATTTTTTTTCGTTCTGTGTTTTGTTTTGAGTTCGTAATTCTTAAAATAGTTTTACCTGAAGTGAACGTGATGTCTTAGCGATTGATTTTTAAACAGAGAATATGTACTCAAAAACATCGAAAAAGATCTCCCTGTCGGTCTCGGTGTCGGATGTCGTCCGAGGTCACAGGAGGAAATAGGGACTCTATTCTAATTCTCAGAACTAATCAAGGTCTTACAAAATTCCAGGTACAAATCTATAGGAAACCCTCCAGAGTTCAACATAGCTTACAACTCCCTTACCCTGATCTACAACCAGGCGGTGCTTTGGTTCGGCATGCTGTTCTCGCCCCTATTGGTGGTGGCCGTAACGATCAAGTTCCTGTTACTGTTTTATGTGAAGAGGCAATGCGCTTTGAAAGCGTGTCAGCCATCTGGGAAGGTATGTCTTTTGTTTTTCTGATATGTATGTATGTATACAGGGTTCAAATTAATATGCTGACGGTTTTTTAACAGGATGATCAGACCACCAGACTGACTAACTTTCTCTACGGGACCGACATCGAAATAGCGAAAAAGAAATCAGCAGTCCCATAAATTGTTGTCCATCAGGATTGCAGTTTTGTATGGAACAGCTGTTCCACTTTGGTCCCATAAAGAAAGTGATCCCGTTAAAAACCGCCAGCAAATTAAGATGGACCCTATATTACCACAGTGGTAATAAAGAACATAATCTTTTGATTTTCATATACGATGGTATCTTAAAACCATCAGACCGTAAACTGAACCACTTCCACTATGAAGCCAACATCGAAATCTCGAGAAAAAAAAAACACCAGTTTCTTACAAAACTGCAGTACCAACTCGACTCAAATGCAGCTGATGTTTTTTTCGTGATTTCGAAGTTGGGGCCTGTCACTGTACGAGCCTACTGTGGGGCAAAAGCGTAGGGAAACCTGATGTCTGCCAGTATGTCGAAGCAAATTGATAGATTGAAATATGTAGTGACGAATACTGCCATCTTATGTCCGCACGGACGACCGACATGCCATATACCAATGAGCTTTTCTAAGTAATGTACGTTATGCGTCCCGGTTTTGCACTTCATTAGGCCAGTTCTTTAAGAAGCCATTGATTTCGTACCGCCACCTTAATCTAGGTCTGCTTCGACTCCGATTTTGTTTTGCTGGGGTCTAGTTGCTAGAACGGGACACATGGAGATGTTTGAGTTCAATAACTAGTCCGAAATGTAACAACACAGTTTATTTTTCACTGTTACAACCTCGAAACAACATCGAAGCGAGCGAGGTTTTTTTAGCGAGCCTTCTGAATCATAGAGACGCAGTAAAAAAAATACAACGAATGTATACTAACACTATGTGGACATCTTGTCTGAAATAAATATTTGAATTTGAATACCAAGGTCACGTTAATCGTTTCCAATACAGAAGCTCCTTAGTGGAGCTAACGGGCGCCTCATCGAATATAATAGACTAACGACTAGTATATGCCCGCAGATATGGCGTGCTTCGCAGACTCAAACAGTGATGTACATGCTAGTCACCCTGTCCTTGTTCACGACACTGTTCGGTGTCGGCTCCTTGTTCTTTAGGTAAGTGTGCAACTTGGCAGAGTTTAGCAGATAATTATGAATGTATACAGAGCGAGGTAAAAAACGATGGAGAGATAGATCGGGACGTCAAGTACCGAATCAACTGAGGGTGAATGAAGTGGCAGCAGGTTACGGGAACGATCTGCGACTCCCGAATCCCCCTCAAATTGAAGGGGAAAATATATAAAACCGTAATAAGATCTGTTGTTATGTATGGGTCTGAGTGTTGGGCCACAAAAGGGACGGATGAGAAACGATTGCATGCAGCTGAGATGAGAATGTTGAGATGGATGTGTGGTGTAACTAGAATGGATAAGATAAGGAATGAGTATATTAGAGGAAGTTTGAAAGTAGCACCTATGACGGAAAAATTGCAGGGTAAGGGATGAACCTCATCTGCCACAGAATTGCATTTTACCGTCGTTCCATCCTTTTCTGTCGCTCAATAACATCATTTGCTAGGGCGAGAAAGATAGCGGGAATGCGATTGCACGCGGCAGCACTGGCAGTGCTAAGACCTTTCTCGCTCTAGCCAATGACGTTCCTGAGCGTCAGAAAAGGATAGAGCGTGAAAAAATGCGATTCGGTGCTGACAGAGGAGGCTCAACCCTCATAGATTATCGTGGTATTGCCATGTGATGCTGAGAGACGAGTGTGGCTGTGGTACGAGAGGAAGACCAAAGAAAAGATGAATGGATTTTGTGAAGGATGATATGTGTAAGAAAGGAGTGCTGAAACGACGGGTAAGAGAGATGAATGGAAGAGGATGACATATTGCGCCGACCCCAAATAATGGGAATTGGGCAAGAGAATGATGATGATGGCAGAGCCAGGTATACATTTTCATAGAAAATAAACTATTTACAATAGGAACTAGAAACCATCTAAAATAACGAAAATTGTTCAATTTTTAAACCCTTTCGCATTCTAGTCGCCGGGGCCGGGGCCGGGGTTTGTAGGAGCGCGACGGTATAGATCTGTTAAGATCCTATTCTTCAAATGTCTTGCAGACCGCCTTTCCTCTTTAAACAGCCAAAAGTGGTCACTTTTCGTCAACAATCCGTAATGACCCCATAAATTGAAAATCTGCCGTGACTAAATGTGTCAATTTTGTTTAATGTAAATGTTAATACGGCAAAAATACTATTCAAGGCAGTACTGGAGGCTCTGTGCCCCCATAACTAGTGACTAATGTCTAATGTCACAGGTACGACACTTCAAACAACGTTTTGGATTTCGTTTGGCGTTCGCACATGCGCACTTGGTGTAAATTTTCATTGACATACGAGTAGGTAGGGTTGACTTACCACGCATCGTATGAACATCATCTACATTCCGTTACTCTTTATTGTTCGTTCTGTTATTTAAAAAAGTATTTGAGCTAAATAATTACTGAAAATGTGAATTTAGCGTTATTTTTCAACGGTTTTTATGCACTGAAAAGACTCAATTTTATGTAGTCAAATATTACGGGTGCGCGCGCCTGACTGCATTCCCTTGCTCGATTTCCCACAAGTTTCCCAGAAAGTGTGGGGTGAGGTGGGGTATCTGAAGTCAGACGGGGGCCGGGAGTGGCCGTTCTGTATATAGAACTATATACTATATACTATTAGCTATTCTGTGCTAATGTTGTGCAGAACGTCTTCGCAGCACTGCGGCCCGTTCACGCAGTACGGGTTCGTGTACGAGGTACTGAGCGAGGGCGTGCTGCACCTGTCGCAACACGCCACCCTCCACAACGCGCTGCGGTTCGCCACGAGGCCCGGCGTCATCGCCTTCCTCATCCTGTTCCTCTGGTTTGTATCTATCACATTCACTGCGGCGACAGAAAAGGATGGTGCGTGAAAAAATGCGATTCCGTGCTGCCAGATGAGGTTCAACCCGTATTGCTATTTGGTACAGGATAACAATCAAATTAAAGATTGAAAAATTTGTCGCGGGCGGGACTTGAACCCGCACTCATCCAAACCGGGGAAGTGCGTTATTTAATATCGCTACCGAGCCCACTAGCCAGAGAACGAAATTTTCAATAAAAAAAAAATTGGAAAATTTGTCAATCTTTTATTTGATTCGAAATAGCACAACATGGCTGTAACATGTTTATAATCAGTAATAGTTGAAATAAGAATAACAATCAGCAAATGCTAATATGTCACCTATCTTCACAAAAACTTGAAAACTAGAATCTGCCCCCCCTTTTGGCCCACAGGGGGTCTCTTTTGGCTTCAACGCCTACATACTGTGGTTTAATTCCAAATATTAAGTGTGTCGTTCGCGTGTTTATATTGAAGCTAATGGTATCTTGCAGTGTGGCAGTGTACTACATGAGAGCCAAGGCGCTGGCGCAGCACTCCATGGTGGAGATACTGAGGCACATGCTGGTGCTGCAGGCTAAGGACAAGGAGTTCCTGCTCTCTGCTATATCCAAGGTTTCTAACGGAGGTAATCTATACAGGGTGCCATTAGCATCCTTTTAAACTAAGAGTAGAATCTGATGGTAAATAGGGAAATCAAATTTTAGAGTAAGCAACACTGGGGTAATGATTAGGGCCCTTTACACACTGCGACTTTTTGCAGTGCTGCAGAAAGCATAGATGCAAACGCGATACAGCCACGATGCAAAACTTTCGTAATATTTGATCAGTTATTCCGCCTGTGCATCGATACACACGTGTGTGCATCGCTACCATCATGCGATTGAATAAATAAAAACGTCTGTTAATTGCTAGTGTAGCGATAAAGTCACGCGATAGACACACAGAGATCACAGAAAAAAATCGCAGTCTGTACGGAGCCTATTTTAACTAGACAGATGACAGTTGGACACTACCATGTGAAAATCTATATTTTTTTTATGCTATGAGGTTCTGGTCGACTTCTTTTCATCAAACTGAACAACTTTTACTATGGAAGCAAACCGATTTGGAGCAAAAAAATATTAGTTGTTGCATACATTTGAGTCGAGTAGGCTTTACAGTTTAGTATGGAACAGCAGATTTTTTTTGCCTATCTGTGGGTGCAAGTGGGCTGGTATGATTGATATTAATATTCACCCCCATTTTTTAATACATAAAATTTTTTAAGGGCGTACTGAGAAATTGAAACCAAACATCTTTATACAGGGTTACAAGTAATTCGACGTATTCCTTCCAGGACGTTAAAGGGCAGCCAATATGCATCAATGTGAACACCCATATCTTTGGCCGAAAATCAATAGTTTTCCATATACAGGGTCCTTCTTAATATGCTGACACTTTTTAAGGGGATGATCAGACCATCAAACTGAACAACTTTCTCTATGGCACCAACATCGGAATCGAGAAAAAAATCATCTCTTCCATCCAAAACTGCAAACCTACTTGAGCCAAATGTATGGGACAGCTGTTTTTTTTCCGCGATTTCTATGTTGGTCCGGTAGAGAAAGTTGTTCAGTTTGATGGTCTGATCATCCCCTTAAAAAAGTGTCAGCATATTAAGTTGGACCCTATATTGAATATGTACCAATAATGTATAGATTGGCAATACGGAAGAGAAAGAGACACATCATATTGTTGTCATGTTGTCATATCTCTTGACTACACCCTCGAGGATGGGCGGGGCACATCGCTCGCAGAACCGATAGCCGATGGGGCCGAAAGGTTCTCGAGTGGTGACCGCGTACCGGAAAGCGTAGCGTGGCTAGGTGGACCGACGACCTGGTAAAGGCGGCGGGAACCTGTTGGATGAGGGCAGCGCAGGACCGGTCGTTGTGGCGATCCTTGGAGGAGTCCTACGTCCAGCAGTGGACGTCCATCGGGTGACATGATGATGATGATTGATGACCCCCTCGGGAATATAGTCTTGAACTTAATGCTATGTTGACATAATGCTTGTGTATTTTGTCTTTGGTTTCGCAAAAATTTTCTGTTAAATCTATAAGACAACCTGTGACAATGCCCAAGGTAAAAAAACAGTTAGAAGTAATAAATGACAAACACCATTCAGCATACAGCGCAAAACCTCATACACCCCAACTGATTTATAACAAAATATGTCGATTGAAACAATCATTTCCTTATTTTGATAAAAATAAGGAATTTATTCGCATTTTAAGTTTTCAGGCAAAAATGATTTGTTATCATTTCAGCAATGAATGAAAATACATTTTAAGAATCTTGTTTTGGTAGTAAGTAGGGTGAGAGTGCCCGAGCGATGGGTTGAGATCGAGTTCCGTAAATTTTAAATTTTACAAACGAATTATTTAAATCTATGTTGAAAACATGATAATTCGATTCTGCTCTTGATTCTAAATAAACTAATTTCAATTTTTGCGTTTATTCATTAACACGTTGTATAATTTACCTTTTCACGTAGTTGTATCGTAGTGTAGATTTTACGTATGAAACTAACGATAGTCTAATACATTTTCAGAATGGCTGTACAGCCCAAAAGAAGATCAAGCCAACAGCCAAACTCACACCTGGAAATACCTCAACGAAGTCCGCAAGCCTTCCAACGCTGGGTTCCAACTTGACGCGTCTCGCCTCAGCCAGAGACCGAGGTCTTACGTAATCGATAATAGACCTCATTCTCACTACACTGAGAGACCAAAATCGAGCGACGGCGAGACAGATAGCTCGTTTAGTTGGCAGGGTTCGAGTGGATACTTGAATCAGAAGAAGACTGAGCCTTAGAAAACTTTGAAATAGGGTTTAAAATTGCGCGCAGAAAAGATGATTTGGCTTTTATGCGTAAGAGACGGGAATACAAACTATTTGGGGCGCGGTCGTCGCTTACAGGCTTAGATCAAAGTAAAATTAATGAATAGGCCTTATGTTGAAGCACACATCTAGTGCAGTCCGCGAGTTTCCAACTAGTCAAATCAACAACTCTTTATCAAACGTCAAAACGCGTGCTTTGTATGAAATATTGTACTAAAAATTGAATAGGGACGTTATTGTTTTTCGTCGTCGTCGTTTTGATACTTTTTAAAGTTTATCCAGTTATTAAAAATAGTGTTCAAGCAACAGCATTACTGAAAATGTGAGTTTAGCGTTATTTTCAAACGATTTATTTACTGAGCAGTTAAAACTAAAATATATTTCATGTAGTCAACTCCCCTATTGGTCCATACAAACTAGCACAATTGTCTGTCATCTCAATTTCAAGTAAACCATTAATTTGTTTTGCCTCATTTTTCTGGTTTGAAATGTTCGTGTAAGGCCTATCCTTTAATTTTACTTTGAATTGAGCTTTTAGGTGATTATCATAGTTGTGACAAGTTATAATAGATCCCATAAACAATAGCAAATCAAAGGTTATAGGTAAAATACGACCAGGAAAATAATTCCGCTCGACAATCTTCGTTTGCGTGGAGCAGACCCGAGTCCCCGTCAAAACCCGAAGTCATTTAGTAATCAAAGGGTGCAAAGTCAGATAGCAGCGAATAGGGCGCAAACAATTTAGCCAATCGCGGCAAGAGATTTCGAGCCCGCGAAGGTGACACATCCTGGTTAGTTAATATAATTTCGTGCGGTATTATAATCTGACAACTGCGCACGTACAGACGCCATCAGATATATCGTAGCTTACAAGAAGGTGGTCAAATATTTCAGAGCAGTGCTAATATTCAATAAATTCTTTACAGTTAATGTTACCAATAATATCTAAACGTGTGTTGTGTCATAAATATCTGAACAGCTAATTTTCAATAATTTCTCTACAATTTGGTATGGTGGTTTGTTTTTTGGAAAACATCGTGAGGAAACCTGCATGCTTCAATTTCGAGGCATGTACTGTACCCACTGTCCATTTAAAGTGGCGACGGGCTCACTCCCGGTCACACTGGACAGAGATTCGGGACTACTAGTGAAACGTGAATGTTCTGAGTTTTCAGAATATCTCTGACTACCCCCTCGGGGAATATAGTCGTGAACATAGGCTTTCTTTAGAATTTTATTTAAAATTGTAATGTATAGTAACGGAAAAAGCTATTTTTTTCCTAAACTGCTCAGATGTTTATGATCACCTTGACTGCGTAGATATATTTGATGTTCTAGGCGTTCAGATATTTTTGATTGGTTATGTGTAAAGAAATTATTGAAAATTTAGAACTGCTTAGAAATATTTGACCACCTTGTTTGATATCTGATGGCGATTGTACATCGGTGTGGCTTACAAACCTGGTACTACTATAACCTTGTAAGCGACCACCGCCCTACCACACTACCACCACAGGAAGAGTGGTAGAAAGCGTGGCAGAATATAGTGGCAATGGTGTATTCCTGTCTCACACGCACTCGCTCAGTATCGCACATGCTTACCTATTCTTGTCAGTTTTTTCTATTTGTATGAAGTAACGGTACATTATCCAAGGTGTGGTTTTTAAATTGTTGGTGTGACCAATTTTTAGTAAAATAAATGTTGTACGTTATTTCGTGCTATAGCACGACCTCTATAGAGGTTCCTGTATTGATGGGAGATTATTTAATCAGTATTTTAAATGCATTTCTATTTTAGTTTAATTTTAAGGTTACGTTATTTAAATTATTTTTTTTATTCTAATAAATATAATAAGTAATTTCTAAGCGTTAGTAACAGTTAAATCAAATCAAAAAGGTTATTTCGGATGCAAAGGTGAAGCTCGTCGTGTTTCCGCGTTGGATGGCGATGAACAACCTTTCAATATAATAATTAAAATTTAGATTGCATAATTCACAAAATAAAATACTTATATCGAATTCCATAAGTACATTAATAAAGTCATGTATGACCGTCAGAAACTTCGATTAGGTTGATTTTAATATTTTTATGTTACGCTCTTGTCAGATGCAAACTAAAATAAGTAAGTGAAAAAATAGTAAATTATGATACAAGTGAGCAAAGTTGGTCATTAAAGCCGAGGCGGGATTGCAACACGAGCCGCAGGCGAGTGCTGCAGATCTAGCCGAGGCTGTAATGACCAGCGCTGAGCTTTTCAAACGACGTTTTTCAATTTACTTGCGAGGAAAAAGTAATAAGATTTCGTAAAATACAAAAATTTTAAACAACCATTTGTGAAAAATGGCGATGGGCTTCTTTTTGTTCCGTGCCTTTGGTTGAGATAGCTAAGCGCGCGCAGGTCGATGAAGAGGCAATGACTTTAGCCGACATTCAACCAACGACATTTTGTTGCAAAAAACCTAATATTTAAAACGTTATAAACTTAATATTTATGTATTTATAACATGTTTGATGAAATGAATCGTTTATTTATCATATTTTAACTAAAACAGATTAATTTATTCAGACAAAAGTTTTGTTTTAACGTAGTAACTCTTTGCTGAGGTTTAAAAAAAAACAAAGAAATAAAGGAACATTACCACACTAGTGCGATAATATAATCATTGCACGCGTGTTCTATAAGCTGTATTATGTACCTAAAAGCGGTGCAATAAGAGCCACTTTACAAGCAAGAATTTTGTTGAAAAAGAATGTAACATAGTGCCAAAAAGGTTGTCTTCCTAATTTATAACTTGTGATAAGTGTTTAATCTGAAACGTAATGTAAGACAGAGACTACAATAATAATAATTCTCATTTATTTCAGACAAAAACATACATGTGTTAGTAAGCCTTAAAAATATACAACGTGTTAATGAATTAATGCAAAACTAGAAAGTAGTTTGTTTAAAATCGAGAGCAGAATCGAATTATCATGTTTTCAAAATTTTTCTAAATATTAAATAATTTGTTAGTAATATTGAAAATTACTCGATCTCAACCCACCGCACGGGCACACTCACCCTACTTACTACCAAAACAAGATTCTTAAAATGTATCAACGAGCACGCTAGCGCTTTCATTCATTGCTGAAATGGTAACAAATCATTGTTGCCTGAAAACTTAAACTGAATAACTTTAAAATTTAACTATTAAAATAATTAAATTATTATTTCAAACTAATTATTTTGTTATAAATCAGTTGGAGTGTATGAGGTTTTGCGCGTATTCATTAACACGTATGTACATATGACAATGCAATTTGTATTTAATATTAAACAAAGCTGGTCTGGAACCCATGGAACAGAGCGGCACGATCGCGCTAATTTAAAACATGGTAGTTCAATCCTTATTCAATTTCAGTTACGCTAAACTTTACTTATTTACTATGTGATCGTGACGGCCTGAAATGATTAGCGCGATACCGAATAAGTAAAAAGTTGTAATTCGCATGCGGTCCAATGAAGTTTCAGTGGAGATTACTTTAGCGCGATCGGTTCCCAGTCCTCCCCGCTAGCGCTGTCCCGCACTCGACGCATCAGGGAGGTAACTCTCTCTTTCTCACTAATGTTTTGACGCAGTCTTTATTGGGCTCTGCAAACTTGCCCGATGCGTTGCAAAAGCGGGGCGGACCCAGCAGCATTCTTAAACCATTCTTGTACTGGATGGGTGTTTAGCACAGACATTTATAATATCTGTGCTGTTTAGATAGTTTACAAAATAATAATTACATGGATCACTGTAATTATTTTCTCGAGATCTCATAACGTGACAAAGTAAATGAGATTATAGATGAATTGATTTTGTATTTTTATACAAAGAGATGGTGACAATAATTTATATAAATAAATGTTTTATATCTTACTTCGTTTTTTATTATTTTTGTATAGTCCATTCAAAATAGCAACGAAATTTTAAGGCTATTTTGCATTACAGAAACAGAGATTTGAAACACTTCCTCTCACTTATTCTTAGAACAGCTTTAGTAACGTCCAAGATATGTCGGATAGTATATGTATCCAATAATTTAATTACATTTGGTAATCAGAATTAGTCAGAAAGCTAAATGGGAATCGGAAATTCTCGTCGTCCTTATTTGGAATGAAGTATAGGTTTAATCAAAATTCTTCACACGAACTACACTGTCCTCTTAAACAAAACCATAGTAATTACTAATTAGGTATACAGGGTGTAATCTGAAATTTGTTACAAACTTAAAGGGGTGTTTCAAACCATCAAACTGAGCAACTTTTACAATGGGACCAACTTTGGAATTCTGTATGTAGAAATATATACCTACCTATTCAAAACGATAAATTAATTAATTTTCCAAACAAGTAAAGTATTTTCCAAACAAGAACGATTTTTTTCCGCAATGCGAATAGGTTATTTTCTGGCTCGGGAAAAAATTCGCGAATTATAATCGCTATGCGGACGAGCCCTAACATACGCCCCTTTTCACATGGGATGACTTTTGACAGGACTCTTTTGTCAAGGCCTTAAGTTCGAAAATTGCTTGTTTCACGCGTCTTCCTATGTTGAACAAATTATAGAAGTATTCACACATACGGAAAAAATCCGGAGCTTTGCTGCAAAACAGCGATTTTCCTGGTCAAATTCTGTAACCTATGAAGTAGTTCATAGGTTACAGAATTTGAGGTAGTGTTTCATAGATATCAAAACTGAACTTGTAAAAAAATTGCAAGCCAATGCTGTTTACCGTTAAGGAGATCCCTCGCACGGAGACATTCCTGGCTTCAGCACCAGGTAATCGCTGTCACCATATTAGTTCATTGTCATCGGATTCATGATCCACTTCCATGCAGACGGAAGTTACGCTAACTATGTATTATTTATTGAATTTGATTGATATCTATTATAGAATTTTTGACCACCCTGCAAGGGTTAATGGTAGCAGAAATAGTAGCAGAATACTCGTGTTTGTCCTTAATTAATTCGTCTCGATGAGAATTCTTTACTTCTGGATAGTTCGAGGGTCTCTTGATGGATGATGTAGACGGAAGGTGGTAAAGGGATCTCCTCGATTAATTGTCGCAGAACTCTCGTGTTTGGACTCATTTACTTCGTCTCTATGAACATCTAATTTAAAACTAGATGGCGTTGCACGAATTTAAATCGCGCTATCGTTTGGGTTCAACGTTTTCTTTTAGTTAAGATAATCTATTTTATTACTTCTTTCTTATCCTACTTATGCAATGGCTACGGAACCCTATCATGGGCGAGTCCGACACGTTCTATGCCGGTTTTTAGTTTGTACCGGGTGTAGATCCCTAAACATACCTATAATATAATATGCAACAATGCTCATTGATTGATATTATAGTACCAATTTATAAATGAGAAAGATTTTATAAGATAATAGAGATAAAATATAAAAGACACTATACATACACAAACTCACGACCATTGCAGGGTGGTCAGAAATTGTATAATAAATATCAATCAATCAAATTCAATAAATAATACATAGTTAGCGTGACTTCCGTCTGCGTGGCAGTGGATGATGAGTGCGATGACAATGAAATAATATGGTGACAGCGATGACCAGATCTTGGTTAAATATGTCTTTTTCTATCAAAACTAAACGTTTGTACAAAATTGCAAGCCAGTGCTGTTCACAGTTGAGGAGTACTCTCGTACGGAGACATTCCTGGCTTCAGCACAAGATCTTGGTAAATATGTCTTTTTCTATCAAAACTGAACGTTTGTATAAAATTGCAAGCCAGTGCTGTTAACCGTTGAGAAGATCCCTCGCACGGAGACATTCCTGGCTTCAGCACCAGATTCTGGTTCAATTTGTGTTTTGCTATCAAAACTGAACGTGTAATCAAAAATGCAATCAAGCTATACTCCATTTCAAATAGCATCAAAATACCATTTCAAATAGCAATGAAGTAAAATATTGTTTTGTTTTTGTATTACGTAGGTTTCTTCACTTTACCTACCAACCTGGTAAAGTTATTTTACCATTCTAAGACCGGAAAAGTATGGAAGGGAAGATAAAATCATAAAATAAATTGTTTTCAACGATAGTTTGCATTTATTTGACTCTTTTTATCATTTTCTTATGAAATTGTCTACCTTAAGAATCAAACTCGTTCCGATCTTAGAATCGGTAAAATTACTTTATCAGGTTGGTAGGTATAGTGAAGCTACCTACGTAATACAAAAACAAAACAATATTTTACTTCATTGCTATTTGAAATGAGATTTCGGAGACATTCCTGGCTTCAGCGCCAGATTCTTAGTACTTTATGTATGTACGAGTTTACATAAAATTATGTATCTAGAAATAACATAGGTATGACGTCAACAAACTTATGTAATAACGTCCCTGCAAGACCGAGCGTAGAAGCCGTAAAATAACCACTTAGTTAGTTATAATCGGTTAAATTACCGGTTAAATTATTAATTAGACCGGCCGTAGAAGCCGTAAAATGACCACTAAGTTATAATAATATTAGAGTTGATGATGTGTCAACAATATATATCGGGTACATGTTAATATACATATTTATAAAATGTTATAGCATTTTCGAACTTATGGTATGGTAGGTATACTTTAGGTATTCTCATTATCTCATATTAACATTGATCTAAAATTGAATATTCTGCTTTCAACTGTCATTATGTGTTGTTAGCTTCATATTATACAGTTGTTATAAATATTAGATATCGGCGAACCAGGTAAACAAAACAATGATCTTAATTTTTCCATTATAAAATTAAAATGCTTTTAAATTTATAAAATAAGCACTATGGTGTTATATAAACTAGCTATTAAGAGATTATAAATGTAAAACTTCCGTTTGCGTGAGTTAATTGCATTTTATATCGCAGTAAGACTGATATTAAACTAAAATCTCTAAAGTTGTGTCTACTTGTCCATACCAATCAACGAAGCTATATAACAAAAGATTATAAAGTTTGACGATCGGCTTTGAAAGAAATTTAAAAAACGCGCGAAATTTTCAAATAGGCCGGCGCGCGCGCGATTGCGGCTGGCGGCGCACCGACCACCTCTCCAAGTCTCCCGACCGCTGCGCCCGTGCGGCGATTATTCATTCCTAAACTAATTACGCGTGCGTGGATGAAGTGCCATTATTCGTTAATATAAGAGCATGTTATATTGTCGAGTGAACAGACTGAAAAATTATGTAAGTAAAGTACCTAGGTATTCGTAAAAAATACATTATTTCGCACTTGGATAATTATACGAAATGTGGACAAACATGGTAATGAAAAGAGACTCCGATTTTTTTTTCAAATATTGGCATATTAGCTGTTTCTATAGGAAGAAGTATCTACTATAGGTAGAATATGAGAAAGGCACCAAAATCCACCGCTCGAATTAGGGGATGTATTGAATTCGGTAATGATAACGATCATGGTAATGAAAAATCGAGACATGATTATGAGATGCTTAGAATGGTAATGAGATAACAAGATATGATACTGAAATACCGATCATGGTAATCAGAAATGCTTTGGAAACAAGGGTAGCTCGGGTAGCTTAGGTTCTAGATAAACGGGTCAAAGAAGTTATTGCTCTGCTACCGAAGAGGTCATACTATTTAGAGACTTTTGGTATTCTATTGTATCGTAATGTGATTGTAACGGATGATATATCGTACGTAAGAACTTTGAAGTTTGATTTAGGCAATATTATTACGATCGCTTGCCCTTAAAGCTGTCAAAATAATAGTTAGTCGTAACGTAAGGTACTTTTTCACAAACGGTTTACGAACGTTAAAAATTGTTGGAAAAAAAACATGTTTTGTTACAATCTGCGTCAATCAGCTACTAAATACACACCCTGATTTTGGTACCTAATTGGAAGCCAAATTAGTTTTCATCATTATTATAATCTTCCAGCCTGCACTATGGGATAACCTGGGACAGGCCAAATAGTGGAGGCTTTATATTAACCTTTAAACCACATACTCTATCCATCACACTGAACAACTTTTAGTATGGGAGCAAAACGATCAGAGCAAAAAAAAGTCTGCTGTCCCATACTAAACTACAATACCTACTTCGACGTAATCGTATTGGACAGCAGTTTTTGTTTTGCTCTGATCGTTTTGTTCCTATAGTAAAAGTTGTTCAGTTTGATGGGTAGAGTATGTAGTTTATAGGTTAATGATACTTTCCTTGTACCCTGTATAATAGAGGAGCCCAAGTTCGGAATTATTAGTTTAATTCCCAACATTCGTAAGCCCAACACACGCGCCCCATAGTGTATCTTGGTTTTCTCGTGGTTGAGAACATATCATAATCTATCGTATTATTCGCATGCCAAGTCATGGTAAAATGTGATGACTTATTTATATACTTTCCAAAATCTTAAAACATGTTTCAGCAATGGGGTCCAAATAATTAGAAAAGAAAGAAAGAAACCCTAGCGGGTAGGCTGAGCTCAGCAGCCTATGCAGTTCGAAAAATTAGACAGCTTACCGAAATAGCTACTGCGAGACTGGTGCACTTCAGCTACTTCCATAGTATCATGTCTTATGGTATTTTGCTGTGGAGCCGTGTTACAGATGTTGAGTCTGTCTTTATCCTTCAAAAGTGGGCAATTCGAGCCATTTGTAATCTGCGTTGTCGAGATTCACTACGAGATCTTTTCAAAGATATCTATTTTGACTTTCTACAATCAATAAATTTACGAAATCATTTTTTGCGTTCGCAATAATTTGTCTCTCTGTCCCAAAAACAGTGACGTTCATAATTACAAAACAAGATATTAAAATAAATTAGCATTCCCACATTTTCGACTTAGTAAGGTCAACACATCTTTTATGGGGCATTGTATAAGTTATTATAATAAGATACCAGAGAATATTATAAACTTAACAGACAAAAAGTTTAAGTCCCATGTTAAACAAGTCCTCTGTAAAAAAGGTTACTATAAACTCGAATATTATTTGAATGGCCAAAATGTCTGGTCTTGACAATGTTACACTATGTAATTTAATATTGAATTTATGTAATTGCACTTTGTATATTTTGTTTTGTTTAAAAGAAGTGTGTTGTAGAGTTTCTGGCCGCATCTTCTCTAGAACGGAACACCTTCCGACGCGGTGGTAGATTCAAAAACATGACATCAAAAAGTTATCTATGTGATATTATTTCAAATAAACAATTTTGACTTTGAAACAATTTTCTGGTTTCTGATTTACGTAGGTACATACGTTCGAAAAGCGGATTGCTATTGGTAGGGGTCATGTCGCCTTAAACACAGGGCGAGTTGGACGTTCAAGAAAAAGGTAGTGGTAGACCCACCCAGCAAATTATGATAGACCGGGGGTAGAAGCCGTAAAATAACCACTAAGTTATAGTATGACCGTAAAGTCTTGAAATTAAATAATTCGGAACTAAACTTTTTCATGATCATGACAACATTATGGAAAACGTCAAACTGTGAAACAGAATAAAAATCGAATGCATTTTACCGTAAAATATTTGAATTTGTCCCTATTGTTATTTTCAACAGATAAAGCATGAAAAAGTGTCACAAGTCTAGTGATTCATTATGTTATTTTCTGTTATGTTTGGAGGAATATCACATTATGTTACAGGTTTTTTCAGAAACTGGTTGGGCTACAGCGTCCGTTGTACTTACCGATTCAAAATTCTTTTGAGATCTGAGATATAGAACAAGTGAAAGATTTAATTAGTATACCCGGAGCAGTCAGGATATAGGGTGTTTTGGTCTAAATTTAAGCTAAAACAGAAACGAATGGTGCTACGAGCGTACTTGTCATCATCCACTAATAAACATCGCCATTGTCAGGGTGCCCCATAAAACTATGATGATGAATTTAGTTGAAAATCAACTTAAAGCAAGAAATATCTCATCGCCATATTCAATGCCTTATTTCCATGATTGATTTACAATCATGGAAACAATGGTAATGAGAACAAGGGTAGTGAGTATTTGCTTGTTTATTTGAAATAATTTTTATAGGTGGACCAGAATCTGATGACAAATAGGGGCATCAAATTTGAGAGTAAGCAGCACTGGGGTATTTCAATTATGGCCATTTTCAAATTGCGCCTTTTTGCAGCGCAGAAGTGCTGCAAAAAGCATCGATTGAGTCGCGATGCAGCATAGATGCAAACGCGATACAGCCACGATGCAAAAATTTCGTAATATTTGATCAGATATTCGTCGACAGCTTTTGCCATAATGCACACGCGCGTGTGCATCGAAACAAAAATGTGTGTGTGCATCGCTGCAATCATGCGTGTGAATCGATACAAACGCCTGTTAATTGCTAGTATAGCGATAAAGTCACTCGATTGTCAAACGCGCGATTTTATGGCTGTAAAAAATCGCAGTCTGTACGGGGCCTATTTTGACTAGACAGGTGACAGTTTGACCATGTAATTGGGAAAATCTCTATTTTTTTTACTTTTTTATGCCATGAGATTCTGGTTGACCTATACCTATCCAGTTTCTGTGCATTATTGATTTCTAAAATGAAGCAGAAACATGTAAACTACGCTTGTAAATAGCCATTTAATAAAAATAGCAAATATTCAATGTGTAAAAGAGTGACATGAATGAGGTACATTCCGTGACAAACCCCAAAATCGAGCATGTATAGGACCGTATTATTTAAACAAATCAAGATAGCGTATGCCTATCCTATGCAACCTGTAGATCGATATCGAATGTATGCTTGCAAGCCGGGCAACACTGGACTTTATCAGTAAACAAAGTTATGATTGTGATTGTGCGCGGTCACGGGAATTAGTGAAAAGTTGAGTGACAAAATTGATTTTAATTAATTAGTCTTTAGCCATAAACTGGAGCACATTATTTTATCTGAATGGCTATTTATTCAAAATACGTGTGACGTATTTTTATTGCACGTGTTCCTTGTAGTTTCAGATGTCCAAAGTTATTTGTACACTGACCTGTGATGTGTGACAGTCATGGAGGTGAAAATTTGCAACTTTGTTTTTTTTAAACATGTTATCGATACATTTCGTACACTTTTCTAATGTGCTATAGTAAGTAGACGGCCATGAAGCCGGTGCCCGCCATTTTACTTTCATTGAAGATTTGAATTCAGCTAGCGTTCAGCGTGATCGTGCTGCAGAATGCGAGCAAATAACACGACTAGTGTAGGTGTGACCGTGTCAGAGAGCGTGCACGACTATCACACAACGCCAGCACGATCGTATCCTGGTATGCCTTAAAAGATAGTTTATGATTTCGTTGTTCAAGGCAGACAGGTGTACAAAATAGACCTGGAATAAGGTAAGTATGCTTAATAATAATTTTATTTACAGGTAAAATTGTTATATTAAGCTTTTATATCTTATTCCAGGTCTATTATTATATTTGAGAAGTGTTTGGTATCGGCTGCTGGATTGCTTCTGGATTGACGCCAATGTGATTTATACGAAGTTCATTGATTATTTCAAATTGTTTTTCTTTGTGCGAAAACCAAAAACGTTTACATAACATTCTTTATGAGTATGGTTGGCATGGTGCGTGAACCAAAATTGTTTTTGAATTTGGGTGGTTTCGTGTGAGATCCAAAATTTTTTCAACCTGACATCAATAAAATTACAATCAAGGTATTAGAATCCCATTGACACTGGCATAGGAACGCACAATGTAATATTGATATCGATAAAAAGATAAATGTAGGGAGCAACGATAGTCCAGGCCATGACTTGATCTCAACGGGCTTCACCGTACAACGCCGTATATAATGAGTGAATGGGTTCATTCAGCTGAGAGTGTGAGGTTCAACCGCATTTTACAACAGAAAATGGTTCATCAAGTACAAATATCGGACTCGCTTTGCAGACTGTGATGAACCCAGAAATACGACGCGTGACAATAATAATTCATCAACAAACCTAGTTAGATTTGTACCGTAGGACGGTAGGACATAAGAAAAAATTGATGTGTGGCGAGTTGACTGAGAAAAGAAACTCTTCCAATGGAAAATACATCACTTGTCGTATCAATGGCGATAGCGACAATAATACTCAACCCTTTAACGCGCATGCGGGGTAACATTTCTTAAATAAGGCATAGCTTACATTTAAAAAACATACATAATTTCAAAGCTTGGAATCTAAGCTTTAAAAAAAAACATTAATCATGAAAATCGGTACAGTATTTTTTTTTATATTGAGGTTTAAATTAAAATACAGGAAAACATGCTACGCGTGAAACTCACGAGTTGCGCGACGCTATCGCTTATAAAACCACCTGTGACTGAAATTTTTTATCAGTCGCTTATCTGAAGATGAGTTGATAACATCTCCACTTGTGAAGCTTACGATTTATCCAACATTATGGATACTACGCTAACTGAAGCCGCCCAAATTGTGGCTTTATTGCAACAAGGCCTTAGTCAGCAAACTGTCGCTCGTCAGCTGCACTTGAGCCAGTCTGCTGTGTCCAGAGTATACAGAAGGTTCCAGGAGACCGGTGCCTTCACTCGTAGACCAAGATCTGACCTGCTAAGGCGCACGTCTGAGAGGGACGATCGTTTTATTGTCTCTACTGCACTGCGGAATCGCCACCTTACCAGTGTTGATGTCCAGCAGGAGCTGAGGCGAGTCCGAAGGGTGACTGTCAGTGAGTGGACAGTCAGACGACGTTTAAAGCAAGCGAACCTGACCCCAAAACGGCCTGCCACAAGCCCAAAATTGACTGCAGGTCACCGGTAAGCGCGTTTGCAATTTGCACGGGAGCACCGTCTGTGGAGCATCGACCAATGGCTGCCTATCCTGTTCACTGACGAGTGCAGAGTATGTCTGCATGGCAGTGACAGGAGAGGCCGGGCCTATGGGCGTCCGGGAGAGCGCTTTGCACAGTGCTGTTTCCGTGAAACAGTCGCATACGGAGGCGGTTCCTGTATGATGTGGGCTGGCATATCCCTAGAGGGTAGAACAGCCCTCGTTTTCGTGCCTGGGGGAGGCCGAGGAGGCAGTCTGACCGCTGATCGGTATATCACCGACATCCTACTTGATCATGTGGTCCCGTATGCAGGCTTTGTCGGGGGATAACTTCGTGTTAATGCACGATAATGTCCGGTGTCACACTGCACGTGTCACCAGGCAGTTCCTCGACGAAGTCGGTTTACGGGCCATGGACTGGCCAGCGCTCAGTCCCGACATGTATCCGATTGAGGATGTATGGGACCAGCTCAAACGCAAAGTCCGGGCCAGAGATCCAGCTCCTTCGAACATCCAGGAGCTAAAAGAGGCGTTGTTAGAGGAGTGGGAAGCGTTTCTTCAAGAAGACATAAAAAAATTGATCAGATCAATGAGGAATCGCGTAAAAACTCTTATAAGGGCTAGGGGAGGAAACACTCCGTATTAATTTAATACATTTTCCTTGTTTTCGTTCAAATTTTTGGTTTTATTCAAAGGATTGTCTAACCTCAATTCATTTCTTAATTTATCATTTCTCCTATACCTATAGTCAAATTTCAATTTAAAAAAAAATACTGTACCGATTTTCATGATTAATGGTTTTTTTTAAAGCTTAGATTCCAAGCTTTAAAACGATGTATGTTTTTTAAATATCAGCTATGCCTTATTTAAGAAACGGTATCCCGTATGCGCGTTAAAGGGTTGAGTCGATTTGGTTGCACGCGAGTGTATAATAAAGTTAGAATCTTATCTAGGAATTTTGCTCGCATACAGGAGCATATTATCCGTATCCTCCTCGCAGAGGACATTACACACCGAGATATTACAAAGAGCTTAGCAGTTATACCAAAGCTTCATTATTTCGTCTCTGGTTTATATTTCAGGCCTGGCATCAAGGCAAAATTACTTGCAACTCATTGTTCGGCAGGAATCAATTCCCTCTGTCTGTTATGAACCGGTCTCAGGACACCGGTCATCGTGAACAAGTTATGATGATTGATCAGCGAATAATAAAATAGACGGATTGTTATAATTTCATCCAGCATAATAAAAAACAACTGATAAAATAAGGATATTACCTTTGTTATGCATATAGGTTAGGTATATATCAAGCGACTAGAATGTTTGAAAGTTGCAAAGTAAACCGATAACTCTCGGTTAGCAAACAATTAAGTCAGTTTGTAAAAAGATGTCATAAGATCGATTGCCAACCTAAGTTAGAAAGCATTTTTTATAACATTGGTTTCATTTATAATTGAGTAGACGAAACACCTTCACCTTCACACCACGAAAAAGATTCGATCGTACGATTTTATTCATACTTAAGTATTAAAATACGAGGACTGAATTAATCAAAAAAATTAAAGACTAACTTTTCAAGGACATTAAGATTTTAACCTCTCGGTAGAGAGTAGTATATTCCTTTATTTTAACCAATTGTCTTTCAATCACCGCTTTTCAAATAAAAATATTGTAACCATACGCAACACGCGCATGACATAAACATTATGAGCGTACAGCTGATATAGACAGGTTTCGGAACAACCACAGAGAAAACATAGCCACTGTCATAAGAATGCATTTCACAAAAACCTAGGCATATCACGCAGGCACGACACCACAATAATGAATAACCACCCTCGTAGAAGGGATTTATTTATGTGTGATATAATCACAAAGAATATCTGTCTACCACCTCGGGGAATCTAGTCGCGAGCATATGCCCATGCTTATGCTTTAGTCTTCAAAGAACGTTTCTTCTATTTAAATACACAGTCATTAGTAAATGTTTGCGAATAATGATAATAATCATAAATAAAAATGCTAACGATATAGGAGATCGACTGGCCATCTGATCGAATTCGTTGAAAATGATTTTCAGTTCAGGGTTCAAGTAATTAAATATGCATGTAAGGCATAGAAAGCGTCATTTACATACGAAGCATGACGAAATATCTGATCGAATAGAACCGTTTGGTGTAACGTGAATCTCAAACAATACAATTTTAAGAAACGCCGAGAACACTTTATAGGCCATCAGCTATCTTTCAGCTTGTTTTCAGTCAGTATTTTGTGTAACGTGCACACATTATTTATTACGTGGTGCTGCAACAGAATAATGGGATATGAAGAAGTTTTGTTTGCTTATCTCACCTGCACGATGGCTGAAAAGGAATATGACATTCTGAAATCTCAGGTCAAGGAGCTGATGGATGCCAATGCAGCTCTTCAGGCACAACTACAGGAGCAGCTAAAAAAGCCGGAAGTTAGTCGAGTCACAGCCAAGTTACCACCGTTTTGGGCCGACAGACCTGGCATGTGGTTTGCCCAGGCTGAAGCCCAGTTTCACCTGGCTGGCATAACCTGTGATACAACAAAATTCAGCCATGTTCTGGCCAACATGGACCAGCGTGTCATAGGGGAAATTGAGGACATTGTTATGAATCCTCCCACAACCAACAAATATGATAAGCTGAAACATGAGCTTGTTAGTCGGCTATCCACTTCCGAGGAGCAGAGAGTTCGACGCCTCCTGAGTGACGAGGAGCATGGGGACAGGAAGCCCTCAACTTTTCTTCGACACCTTCGTTCTCTTGCTGGTACAACTTTACAGGACGACAATCTTTTGCGTCAGCTATGGCTCCGGCGTTTGCCCAACCATGTACAGGCGATTCTAGCAGCACAGGCAGACCTCAGCCTAGAAAAAATTGCAGAACTGGCTGACAAGATTTGGGAGCTACCAGGTTCTCCTAATGTCCGCGCTGTCGCAACTCCTCCTGCATTTACTGCTTTAGCAGAATGTGTGGAGAAGTTAACAAAGCAGGTGGCAGCGCTCTCAACGTCCAACCAACGCGGTAGATCCCGTCAACGCTCCTCCTCGGGAAACAGGAATCGTAGAGACCCCTCGAACAACAGGGAACCCAAACCTTGTTGGTACCATACAAAATTCGGAGACAAGGCAACCAAGTGTACTTCAGCGTGCAATTGCATGCATACATGCATATGCTCACGACTATATTCCCCGAGGGGGTAGTCAGAGATATTCTGAAACCTCAGAACAGCACCGAACCGTGCAATTGGAAGCCAGAAAAGCCGGAAAACCCGAGAGGCAATCAGTAAAGGTCGATCCTGATTGCTGTCAGATCAAGTCATCCTGCCGCCGTCTTTTCGTAACAGACAGAATAACAAAACGTCAATTTCTGATCGACACAGGGTCAGACCTATGTTGCTACCCCCACCGTTGGCTCCCAGGTCAGAGGAAATCCACTGACTGGGAACTCAGCGCAGCAAATAGCAGCATCATAAAAACTTATGGCCAAGGAAATCTCAAACTTGATTTTGGTCTGCGCCGTGAATTTAACTGGCAGTTTGTAGTTGCCGATGTAAGCACTGCTATAATAGGTTCAGATTTCTTATCTTATTACAATCTGCTTCCAGACTGCTGCAGGAAAATCTTACTTGATGGCACCACTGGACTGAAAGCTATCCCTTCAACCGCTGCAGTGGATCAACCCAGTGTTAAGGCAGTGGGCTCCCTACACTCAGCGTTCGCAGACGTGCTTGCCGAGTTTCCAGATGTGACACGGCCTCCAGGTTTACCTCGGATCGTGAAGCACAACACTGTCCATCACATGAACACAACAGATGGGCCTCCTGTCTCATGTAGACCTCGCCGTTTGGCACCCCAAAAACTTACCGCTGCAAAAGCTGAATTCGAGGACATGGTCCGAAATGGTATCGCTAGACCATCACAGAGCGCTTGGTCAGCACCGCTTCATATGACACCGAAAAAGGACGGGAGCTGGCGTCCTTGCGGCGATTACCGCGCGCTGAACGCCAGGACCATTCCGGATCGCTATCCGGTCCGGCACATCAATGATTTCACACATAACCTTTCAGGCTCCAAGATTTTCAGCACGATCGACCTTGTGAAGGCCTACCATCAAATTCCAGTCAATAAAGAGGACATTCCGAAAACGGCAATCGTTACCCCGTTTGGCCTCTTCGAATTTCCTTTCATGACCTTCGGGTTGAGGAACGCTGGCCAGACCTTTCAGCGATTCATTGATGAGGTCACACGGGGTCTCGATTTTGTTTTTCCTTATGTTGATGACATTCTCGTCTTTTCACTGGATGAGGCTCTTCACAAGGAACATCTGCGCATTTTATTCAAGCGCCTCCAAGACTACGGCGTCGTAGTCAACCCTTCTAAATGTGTCTTTGGTGCTAGAGAGGTTGTGTTTTTAGGTTTCAACATCAGCGCCGAAGGTACCAGTCCCCCAAAGGACCGAGTTCAAGCTTTGCTGGATTATACGCCACCGAAAACCATACAAGGTTTGCGGCGATTTCTCGGCATGTTGAATTATTATTGTCGCTTTGTCCCGAATGCTGCCCAATTTCAGGCTCCCCTGATTGAGGCTTTGGTCGCAACCAACAGTAAGGGTGCAAAACCATTCCCATGGACACCCGAGCTTCTGGAACATTTTCAGGCATGCAAGGAAAGCCTGTCCAGCGCGACATCACTCGAGCACCCAGTTAACAACACACCCCTTGGTCTTTTTACCGATGCTTCCAGCGCAAGCATTGGCTCATGCCTTCAGCAACAGGTTGACGGAGACTGGCGTCCCTTGGCTTTCTTTAGTAAAAAGCTAACCCCGCAACAGGTCGAATGGCCTACGTATTACAGGGAACTTCTGGCAGTGTACGAAAGTGTACAGCATTTTCGACACATCCTCGAGGCCCAACATGTCACGATCTACACTGATCACAAGCCTCTGCTGTACGCCTTCGTACAGCGCCCAGAAAAACTCCCACCACCCCAATTGAACCAACTATCCTTTATTGGTCAATTTACAACTGATATCCGGTACATCAAAGGTGAGGAAAATGTTGTTGTTGACGCATTCTCACGGATCGATGCCATCACTCTGGAGCAGGATTACGAAGCCCTTGCTAAATCACAGGAGACAGACCAGGAGCTCTCCGACCTTCGGACAAACGGTTCCAGCCTCCAGCTGACCAAGGTCACTATTCCAGGCACAAACGTCTCGGTCACCTGTGATGTATCAACTGGCAAGCCTCGTGTTTATCTGACCCCTTCATTTCGCCGTGTGGTGTTTGACAGGCTTCATAACCTGAGTCACCCTGGTGCACGAGCTACCACCCGCCTGCAGACCGACCACTACATTTGGCCGTCGATCAAGAAAGACTGTGGACAGTGGGTTCGATCCTGTCAAGCATGTCAGCGCAGTAAGATCACTAGACACAACTCCTCTCCCCTCAGCACATTCGTCCAACCACCCGGAAGGTTTATGCATGTTCACATTGATATTGTGGGTCCCTTGCCTGTATGTAACGAGTTCCGGTACTGTCTTACGGCCATAGACAGGTTCTCGAGGTGGCCCGAGGTGTGGCCCATGCGCACCATCACCGCTGAAGAGACAGCTGAGACGTTTACCAGAGAATGGGTATCTCGTTTCGGCGTACCGTATAAGATTACAACAGATCAAGGTTCTCAATTCGAGTCTGACCTGTTTCGTCGTCTGACACAAACATTCGCTACGAAACGCATAAGGACGACCGCATACCACCCCTGTGCCAATGGCATGATCGAGCGCTTACATCGCCAGCTAAAGGCGGCCCTCATGTGCCACGGCGACTCCTGGGTGAGGTCCCTACCTTTTATTCTGCTCGGAATGAGAAGCGCTTTCAAAGACGATCTGAAAGCTACGGCAGCTGAGATGCTATATGGCGAAACCCTGCGCTTACCTGGGGAAATGTTAACTCCCATTCCCAGCGCAAACAACACAGAAAACCCAGCTGACTTTGTTGTGCAACTCCGACACAAAATGTCGAATGTGCGACCTGTCCCAGCCTCTCGCCACTCTAAGCTGACCCCCTTCATTTTTAAAGACCTCGCTACAGCAACCCATGTTTTTCTGCGCGACGATACGGTTCGTCGTCCACTGCAACCTCCGTACACTGGGCCTTATCTGATCATAAATCGGTCCAAGGACGGAAAGACAGTGACGTTAAACATCAGGGGTAAGGAGGTTGTAGTGAGCGTCGACCGTGTCAAACCAGCATTCATACAGGAAGACCCAGCAGCAGTTTCGGAATCACCCGACCTCACTAAGACACCAGAAACCATCAACCCACCTCCTACAAACCCTTCTCCTACGGACCCATCCTACACCACACGATCAGGCCGTAGAGTAAGATTCAAATTACCATTCGATTTATAACTTATCCTTCTCCGTGGGGGGGGGGGGGGGGGGGGTGGTGTGGCAACACTATTGAACGAGCAACACTGTGTTGCCTTCCATCTTTCATTCATTCATTCTCTCTCTCACACTCATCCACATGTCGTAACGAGAACTTTTATATTTTGTACCAAACGATAAGTTACGTTATCTGTAATTACTGTAATATCGTCCAATATAAGAATGTGAACTCAAGATCGCCGTATCATTTCCATCCATCACATACTACACCCTCCAAGCTAGCCGACAAGCAACTGTCCCAACGGATATCGGACGGGAGGCGAGCACACCACGCACTTCCCCTCCAAAAGCTAAGCGAACACCGGCATGGTGGGCCGTACCGGGTCGGTAGCTTGTCCAGTGTCGGTTTTATACAGGCAGAATAATAGCAATGCGACGGCATTACTAATATTCTTTATATACTACGGTAACCAAACGGTGGGATAATCGTCGAGTGCCGACCCCAGGCCACTTATGTTATCGTACTTTAACCTGATACCTGCTTGGTGAACTGTCGTTACGCACGGACAGCGCAAGCCTGGATATTAAGTCTTGAATGTCTTCGCTCCATCCGTAGCAGACCTGTTCCTGTAGAGATATCTTCACAAATACCTCCCTGGACGGGAGTAGATACACAGAAAAAATAATACTACGAACGTCTTAGTTAGCTTTAACGACACACAAATATTGTCACTCAATCACATTCCTTAACAAATAGGAAAACTATGTAGAAATGTTTTTCCCTGCAGTATAATATTTTAACGGTTCTTGCACAGTTTTTCTGTTTTTCTGCAACCGCCATACAGGAAATTGATTTAGAAAAAACGCACTTCACTATTTATGGGTACTTGTTAATGCAATAACTATGCAAATTAATAATTTAAAATTCGAAAAACAAAACTATATTATGAAAGAGAATTCTAAAATTTATTTTTAAAAATGGCGGTAACGGAAAGGCAGCGCTTTCCGTTACCATGTCCGCTCAGTAGGAATTCAAAACGCCAATGAAAGTAAAATTGCGGGCACCGGCTTCATGGCCGTGCCCCCCCCCCCCCCCCCCCCCCGCTGCCTGGCTGCTGATTGTGTCCACCAGATGGCGCTTTACTAGGGTAATGTTCGCTCGGAAACGGAAGTCAAGTAAGCCGCTCTCTCAAATATAATAATAGACCTGGAATAAGGTATAAAAGCTTAATAGCAAATTTTGCAATATGTAAAACACCAATTTACATAGACCTCAACACACGTACTAGATCTTCATAAATAGAGGTCATTTTATATTGGTTTTTGTGTTTTAGCGTAAATAAGACTCGTAACATAACATAAATATTCTTTATTTGCACACCAAAATTAAAAATCGTAATTTTATCGTTACTATATGTATATTTTGACAAAACATGAATTGAGGTTGTGTTTAGAACAAATTAACAGTATAAAATAATTCTGTCTAGCTAAAAGTGCGTTTTGAACCATAGTGCGCCGCCGCGCCCACCGCGCTGTGCGCGGTTTTATTAAAATTTTAATGGAATAATATGATTAAAAATTAACTAATCTGAATCGTTTTCATTTCGACTAAAAATAAATACTTAATCAAGTAATCAAAGCCTTAATCTGATTAATGATTAACGATTAAAGTCCATGCACCATGCATGGAGTCGTGATGACTGGTTGGGTCAAATCTTGACTGTGGGTGCGGACCCTCAGATATAGATTTTGAAAGCAATCGGTTGAAAAACCAAAAAGTTCAAGATGGCGGCCACTTTTCTCAAATCTGACATCGGATCCGTATTTGGAGTCCACGCGAACTCTCAGATGTCGATTTTGGAAGCAATCGGTTGAGAAACAAAACAGTTCAAGATGGCGGCCACTTTTCTCAAATCTGACATCGGATCCGTGTTTGGAATCCACGCGGATCCTCAGATATCGATTTTGGAAGCAATCGGTTGGGAAACTAAAAAGTTCATAATGGCGGTCCCGACCAAATACCTACAAACCTAGCAGCACCCACTAAAAAACTAAAAAGTTCAAAATGGCGGCAACTTTTCCGAAATCTGACGTCAGATTCGTCGTAAGAGATCGCCGAAGCGCCCAGATATCGATTTTGGACGCAATCGGTTGAAAAACAAAAAAGTTCAGGATGGCGGCCACTTTTCCAAAATCTGACGTTAGATTTGTCGTAAGAGATCACAGAAACCCCCAGATATCGATTTTGGACGCAATCGGTTGAAAAACAAACAAGTTCAAGATGGCGGCCACTTTGTCGAAATCTGACGTCAGATTCGTCGTAAGAGATAGCAGAAACCCCCGACTTTGGACGCAAACAGATATCGATTTTGGACGCAATCGGCTTAAAACGAAAAAAAAATCAAGATGGCAGCCACTTTTCAGTAATCTGCCCCCTAGATTCGTCGTAAGAGATCGCAGAAACCTCCAGATATAGATTTTGGACGCAATCGGGTGGAAAACAAAACAAATCAAGATGGCAGTCACTTTTCTGAAATCTGACGTTAGATTCGTTGTAAGAGATAGCAGAAACCCCCAGATATCGAATTTGGACGCAATCGGTTGAAAAACAAACAAGTGCAAGATGGCGGCCACTTTTCTTAAATCTCTCATCGGTTTCTTGTTCAAAGTCCACGTGGACCTTCAGATATCTATTTTGGAAGCAATCGGTTGGGAAACTAAAAAGTTCATTATGGCGGTCCCGACCAAATACCTACAACCTAGCAGCACCCACCACCCACTCCACAACCCACCACCAAAACCCGCTACCCAATATCCACCACCCGCCACTTACCAAATAACCACCAAACCAAAACACCCACTAACCACTTACCAACAGCCATCCATCCACCACACAGTCAAGATTTGACCCAACCAGTCATCACTGCATGGACTTTAATCGTTAATCATTAATCAGATTAAGGCTTTGATTAAGATTTTTTATTTGTAGTCGAAATGAAAACGATGAAAACGATGATTATTTGAATGAACAAAATGTCTGGTCTTGACAATGTTACACTATATAATTTAATAATGAATTTATGTAATTGTACTTTGTATATTTTGTTTTGTTTAAAAGAAGTGTGTTGTAGAGTTTCTGGCATTCGCATCTTCTCTACAACGGAACACCTTCCGATGCGGTGTTAGATTCAAAAACATGACGTCAAAAAGTTATCTATGTGATATTATTTTGAATAAACAATTTTGACTTTGACTTTGATTCAGATTAGTTAATTTTTAATAAACTTTTTCCGTTAAAATTTTAATCGTTAATTATTAATTTTAATCAAAACAAAATTAACTTTGGGCCCACACTGTTATGAGCGTGTAGTCGCAGGCCGCTGAAAAAGCTCGAGTTCCGTTATGCACTAACTACAAGAGATGGCGCTCGTTTTTTACTCAAATTAACCAGTTAATTCTGCTCAACAAAATTGATATTTGTTGAAAACCGGTTTGATAGATTAACCGGTTAAAATACCGGTAACCGAAACCTAAACCGCAATCAATTCAGATTTGGGATCAATGACCTGAACCGGTTTCCAAGATTAACCGGTTTCCGATCCCTGTCATAAACTCCTGTCACAAGCGATAGTGAAAGATTCCACCTGTAAAGATCTAGGTTAATTTTCTTTTCAAACAAATTATTTAATAATGATTACTCGCGTAATTCATAAGGTTAAAATTAATATATCACGGGATTTACTATTAGTATATACATACTTGATCCATTCATTCACCTTATCTAATCTGTGCGAAAACTAAACAAGTTGTACCATAACCAAAAGCTCGTTGATCTCCACCATCTATACTGAAACGCGTCAAAAGGAAAGAACCAAAAACAAAAAACCCGACTGCATAAAAAACCTATTAACTGAAAAGAGAAAAACAAGCTCTATAATCACTAATCAGCTATAACAGCTTTATTTTAGCTAATATAATTTGAATGTTATAAGGTAGGTATCGCAAACGTGGACAAAGAAGATTTTTGGTTGGTTGTTAGTTTGTCCCCGCCTGCAATACCTACCTAATAACATTCAAATTATATTAGCTCACATAAAGCTGTTATAGCTGATTAGTGATTATAGAGCTTGTTTTTCTCTTTTCAGTTAATAGGTTTTTTATGCAGTCGGGTTTTTTGTTTTTCTTAATAATTTAGTTTATTTCATACTTTTTAGTTTTGTGTCGAAACGGTAACATAAATGTACTATAATATTTATATATTTGGAATCGTCTGATTACTAGCTTTCATTTGATATCCATATTGTAATTTTTAGAAAAAAAAATGTTTATTCCCCCTCTCTTTTTTAATTCATAGACGCCATCTTGAAACAATATACCCTATGTCACTTTCACGATTTTTACGAATCCAATGACACCTCATACGTTAAAATCCATCAAGCCGTTTGGGCTGTAGGCCGTGCCAAAGAAATAGACATACAAAAAAAAATATTTATCCCCCCCCCCCCCCCCCTCTTTTTTATTTCGCAGACGCCATATTAAAATTATATAGCCATGTCACTCTCACAATTTTTACGAATCTAATGACATGTCATACGTTAAAATCCACCAAGCCGTTTAGGCTGTAGGCCGTGCCAAAGAAATAGACATACAAACATACATACATACATACATACGCTCGAAAAACATAACCCTCCTTCTGGCGCAGTCGGGTAAAAATACTATAGTTACAAACACTAAAATACCCAGATGTCGATCTAAAATAATATACACACTATAATTTAATTACTAGTAATATAAGTTATAACTAGAATTAGTATTCATTTAGTCCCACACCACACAATCACGCCCGCGTTTAGAGTTTCGCCCGACTCTCAAATCAAAGTCCCGCGCACGGTACTTTACATAGATCTAGATTAGTTTCTCGCGCACGTCACTAACCTCAACCGATCGGGTTCGTGTCCAAAATCTGACTATATAAATTTTTCACCCTTGATTTCCGTCATCGGCTTGCAAAACATAGGTTGACGCCTACAAAATATCCCAAAATTTACAGGAACTGTCAGCCACTTTTAAAGACATTAGATACTTGATTTAATGTGTTGTGGAAAATCGGAGCAAAAACTAATTCTCTAGTAAAATGCACTTGTCCCAACATTTTCTACGACCATAGATATAATCTGAGTCACCAATTTACTATTTAAAAAAAAAAAAAAAAAAAAAATCATTTATTTCAGATTATTCACCCATATTGTGTTAGTAACAATTGTCTTATAACTATGTTAGTTCACAAATAAATACATTCATTAATAAAATTCAATAAATTAAAAATCAAGATATCAAAATATAGATATTGCATTTAAGAATAGATGGTTTTTTTTAAAAACGAGTCGAGAAATAGCTAGTTCTCTCATTCTTGGTTATGGTATCGTTTCGTTTAAAAGAAAAAGACAAACATAGATAAATGTCACCGTCTTGAACGTCAAAGTGTAAGTTTCTGAGTCATCGTGGTATCCAGCTGGATACCAACGTCGTTATGTTATTTTGTATGAAATTATGCGAGTTTGGCATTAATTTCGAAAATAAATATCAAGTGCGTGTTTTTTATAAACAATGGCTTGTGTGGCCACTGGCTGCACTAGCAGAATGGAAGTTTTAAAAGATAATAATCAGAGGATATCTTTCCATCGGTAAGTTATCGACTACTGTTTTTAAGGTGTTGACCTAGGTAATGAATGAAATAATTCATTCCGAGTAAAGCTTTTACCCATGTGAATGTGGTACATAGTGTTGAGTTTCATTTCAGCTTGTTTTGTTTTCGGAAATTATAAATTAAAATCATACAATATTTGTACTGACAGTTTATGTACTCAAATTTTTCAAATAGAGTTGACCTACGACTTGTCGACAATTCGACAACTATTTCGAGATAATTGGTCTGAATAATAATATTTTACATGTTAGAGATTTTAAAATAAAAGGATTACGGATATTTTTAATAAATAAGTTCGTATTTCGTTCAAACGTGTGTCACACGATGACCTCTATGTAGGGTCCTTCTTAATATGCTGACACTAACACTTTTTAAGGGGATGATCAGACCATTCTGACACACGTTTGAACGATAGTGCGAACGTTGTGCCATAGAGAAAGTTGTTCAGTTTGATGGCAAACTGAACAACTTTCTCTATGGCACAAAGAACGAAATCGCGAAAAAAAAACTGCTGTTCCATACAAATCTGCAAACCTACTTGAGCCACATGTCCCATACATGTGGCTCAAGTAGGTATAGAATAGAATAGAATAGAAACTTTATTTGCTGTAAGTATGGTTACATAGTATAGGTGGAATGTTATGATTACAAAAGGTCTCTGACACTTAGCCACTTAAATAGGCATGCAAAATGTTACAAAATAGGGCTTATCCTCAAAATAGAATCTAATTTTATACATTTGGTTCCAGAAATTCTTTAACAGTATAAAAACATTTTTCGATCAACCATTTTCTTAATGAGCTTATAAATTTATTATGTGACAAATCTCTGAATTCACTCGGCAACTTATTGTAAATGCTTATACACATTGAGTAGACATTTCTTAGATAACGCGCGGACCGTGGAACATTATTATGGGCTAGTCTATTGCAATTTCTGGTGTTTCTCGGATATACTATCTTGTAAAGAGCAAATCTTTACTATCTTAACTATGTTGTAAAGAGCAAACGATAGGCTGTTTATTTTATTCGATACCTTATTAACCTGTTCTTTCCAGTCAAGTGATTGATCAATAATTAAACCTAAGAATCTGGCACTATTAGCCTTCGTTAGAATTTGTCCATTACAAGTAACACTCAACTGATTATTTAGATTATTAAAATTAATGAAATTAGATTTACTGATATTAAATTGTAGATTATTTTTATTGAGCCATGTTATTACTATTTTAATAACGTTATCAATGTCAGTTTCGTGCTTATTCAATGTCAGTTTTTTACTAGAAGCTACAATAATAGACAAATCATCAGCAAAGAGTATACTTCTATGGTGGGTCACTTCAATCAGGTCGTTAATGTACATTATAAATAGAAGTGGGCCAAGCACACTTCCTTGCGGGACTCCGGAGCAGTTATTCTCATAAGTAGATCTATACGTTTGGGACATACCATTTTCATTGAGCTTAGATACTTCAACACACTGCGTTCTGTTTGACAAGTATGTTTTGATCCAATTTAATGCTGGACCCCTAATGCCATTCTATTCCAATTTCGACAACAATAGTTTATGTGACACAAAGTCAAATGCTTTGGTCATGTCAAAGAACAATACTGTGGAATAGTTTTCAGCATTGACGTTACGTAGGACATCAGTCACTAAGTTAAATGCAGCCAGTGCTGTTGACTTGTGTTTCTGAAAACCGTATTGATCTCTTTTGATAATATCGTACCTATTGAAGAATGACATGAGCTTATTATGCATAACTTTTTCAAATATTTTTGAAAAAATTGGTATTAGCGTTATTGGACGATAGTTTGCTTTCATTCATTAAAAGCACAGTTTAAATCTGTTTGAATGAAAACATCACTAAAAGAAACACATTGCAAATATTGTTTAAATTTAACAATATTTTCTCCTGAGTAGCATCTCTTTATACTAAAAATTATTTTCGGCGAACAATTTTTTGTCCTAACCGGGAATTTCAGTAGCTGTGCAGTGTCGTGATCAGACAAATAAAGTGGTAATACCGATCCAGTTGCTCTTTTAACATTACTCATTATATGATCTAGACATGATTTTATTCGAGTTGGTTCCGTTATGTGCAAGACAAAGTTATAGTTTTTTACAGTCTGTTCTAGTTGCACGGCCCTATTGCATCTATTCATAGTATTTATATTTATATCTCCCGCTAGTATAATCTTTTTTTTATGATATTTCGTTGTTACTCTATGTAACAATATTTCTAATTTCTCAAAAAAACAGTCCAAGTTTTGCTTCAACTTTGACGTGTTTCTGTATACACATATAATCAAGATGTTATTATATATTAGATCTATAGCACAACATTCAAAATTTTTGTCCATGGAAATATCGTTTATATTCAAAATAAATATCGACTGATTCTGGGTGGCGGGCGTCCGAATTCAAAATTATGACAACAATAATGTTTTCGAACCTTTCAACTTTAGTTTGTATCGTTCTTGAGTTGAACAATTGAGATTTTTACTATAATCATAATTGCTGCATTGATGTAGGACCACCGTTACCTATGCCAAATGATGATCAGATGATAGATAGATTCACATACATTTTTTATTTGTTTTCACACGTAGTGTTTATATTGCAGGGTGAAATTAAAATCATTGGTATACATTTAAACTAAGGTATAGAGCGTCTTTTGAGCGTGAGTCGAGTCCGAGTCTAAGTTTAATCGAAAATATATGGATTTTGACATAGGTATCGGAGTGCAAACTAAAACTTTAAATTTTTAAAATTATAAATTTTAGCTTAAGGGTACTTATACTATTATTATTGTTGGCGCACTCCTTACAAACCAAGTCTGGTTATATTTTCAATACTAACCAATTAAGGTCACTGATTTTTTTCAGAAACAATCTAGAAAGTAATCTCTATGCTTGTATCATGTCAGATTTTCGTTAAAATGTTATTTAGATAGGTTTCCATACAAATCTTAAATTAATCCTAGCATTGAAACTGTATATATACGGAAAAACGTCTCTTAATTAATACTCAACTCTCAAAAACTGTATTAAAAACGTATCTTAATCTCGGAAAACACTGCAGACACATCTAACTGAACAATTTTTACCTACTATACAGGGTGTTAGGGTAAATAGTTGCATTACTTTAATGGGTGATTGTACCCATGCCATGATACTGAACAACTTTCCCTAATAAAACTAGGTATAGGAAATTTTTACGACTTTACATACAAATGTTTGATCAGCTGATTGCATTTAGTATGGATAGTTCAAAATTTTGTTAGAATTTCCTATACGTTTCTAATAGAAAGTTGTTCAGTATCATGGGTACAATCACCCCTTAAAGTAATGCAACTGATAGACCTTATAGATAGAATACCTAGAGAGATAGATAGATAGACAACTCATTTATTTCATCAGAACAGTACAGGAAACAGTGAGAGACAAAGGTAGGTAAGGTAACACTATACAACGTGTTAATGAATAAGCGCAAAACCTCATACACCCCAACTGATTTATAACAAAATAATTCGATTAAAACAAAAATTTCATTTATTTAGATAGTTAAAATTTAAATTTATTCGCATTTTAAGTTTTGAGGCAAAAATGATTTGTTATCATTTCAGCAATGAATGAAAGCGCTAGCGGGCTCATGGATACATTTTAAGAACCTTGTTTTGGTATTAAGTAGGGTAAGAGTGCCCGAGCGGTGGGTTGAGATCGGGTTCAGTAAATTTAAAATTTGACAAACAAATTATTTAATATTTTGAAAAAAATAACCTATGTTGTAAACATGATAATTCGACTCAGCTTCCAAACAAACTACTTTCTAGTTTTGCGTTAATTCATTAACACGTTGTATATGGGAGCAAACGAGAAATATTTTGTATGGAACAACAGATTTTTTTGACAGAAAGGTTTGCCATGTCTATTCAACTTAATCCAAATGTTTTGCGAAGACAGTTTTATTTGGTTCATAAAATAACAATAAAGGAGAATGGGTAAATTGGTTCAAGTCACCGATACACATTGTCATGCCATTGCTTAATGAGATAGTTCTTAACATAACATTCATGAAACTAAATAGTTTTCTTCCCGAAACCGGTTTAAATGTAGTTTTATAGTTTATTTTATTTAAATACTTTGATACACTAGTTCAGGTAATCAACTGGATATAGGTTCAACAATTAACCAAAGTTTTATATTATCGTGTTATAGAAGTAAACTTTTGTGCACGACAGAGCACGACACAACGATATTCGTACATAGCTTTTTACCTTACTTTATTTGATTTTTTTCTATACCTTTATTATAGCTAAAGAGAGAATAAGTTTAAGAAAAGTTTTCTTTTCAACAAAGTACATTATTCTAATAGGAATAGGGCTTAGCATGTAAGATTGTAAATAGTATTGATTAGGTACTTTTTTATCGGGATTCGCTAGTTATTTCTATCCCCGATCTCTTATGTACACATTTCCCTATTAGTATCAGTAGATAATTGAAGTAAATAAGCAAAAAATACATCGACCTTTTATACAGAACAAGATACACAATCAGCGGTCCAAAAATGGCAGACCCATAAGAGGTAGGTACTTAAGGAATAAAAGTACCTGTTTTGCCTCTGCTCCGCGCCAACTCTCTGACAGTAAGCATTCCAAATACGACTAAGTTTAACAATCAAATATGACGTATTAGTATCACCCTATAGTATTCAATCTTATTTTGTGTGGCTTATAATTTGTCTCTGTTCTGGAGTGCAATTTTCGAAAGTCATATGTTGAAATCCGCAGTAGAAAGATTTCCATAGCAATTTTAACATTTTCTATCATTGTCTGATAGTTGACATCTTGTTCCTTTTTCATTCAAAATGCTGTTTTAGAAATTCAATTTAATTCAAAGACGGGGTAGTAAAGAGTAGTAAGGAGGTAAGAAAGAAGGGGAAGAATCCTAGCGAAACGGCACAATAGTGACGGCGGGAGAAATGTGCACGAAAAGGTACAAAACAACGATATTTGTAGATAGTTTGTTACCTTACTTTGTTTAATTTATTTGTATACCTTTTTTATAACTAGAGAATAAGTTTAGGATAAGTTTTCTTTACAATAAAGTACATTTTTCTAAAAAACACAATATGGATGAATAATCTGAAATAAATAAATTTTAATTTAATAGGAATAGGGCATGAAAGATGTAAATAGTTTCGAATAGGGAGTTTTTTATTGGATTTCGCTAGTTATTTCTATCCCCGATCACTTAGGTCCACATTTCCCTATTAGTATCATTAGATACTCGTAGTTGAAGTAAATAAGCAGTAAATAACACATTTGGGACACATAATTCCAATTATTAAGTTGAATATCTCATTAGAGGGGGTAGAATCCTAGCGAAACGGCTCAATCCCATCGGCGCTCAATCCCCTCGAATCCCCGAACCTGCGCTGTGAGGAAGCGGGGGCTGGGTACTATAAATATTGAATCTTTCGCGCTCGGATATCTGTAATGTAGCACAAATGAAACACCATCTACTTGTAGATAGAAAGTAGTGTATATATAAATATATTTGCTAATAAAGAATATTTATCTTATCTTATCTTATCTTATCTTATAAGTATGTAACATTCATGTATTTGTATAGTAATATTTAAATGTGAATTGCGTCATTTTTTTCTGGGGCCAATCACCTAAACTTTTGGGTATTTTAGGGTTACCTTACATTAATATGCCCATAATATTACGGCCAAAGCGCGGCAGAAAATAAAAGTAATGGTGTATTCCTTCCTGTCTCATTCGCACTCACTCATTATGGCTCAAACATACCTCTTAATGTCTGTTTTCCCCATTTGAATGAAGGGACAGCCAAGTGTGTCCGAAGTATTCTCAAGGTGGAATACCTGAGCGTGACCATTTACCGCCACCTGATCACTGGCCAAGTGTGCCTCTCTTTCTTCCAGGACTTTCATCCAAAATCATGAGAAGATAAATAGGTACCCGAGGTAAAGTCTAGAGCACATGCCGTAAAACGTAGGAATCAGCGTAGAAATTCATGATAACTCCAAAGAGCAACCGTAAACTAGCGAAGACTGCGGTCCGTTCTTGCACAAATATGTGCGATGGTGATGATATCACCAATAGTTAGAACTACAAATTCTGAGCTGTATAAACAAATAAAGTGGTAAAGAGCCAAAACGTTGACTTAAAATAAGCTTAGCCGGGCAATTTTTTTATATCTTTAAAATTCAATATCTCTGGAACGTTACAACGCAAAACAACAATTTTTGCACATTAATGTAAGGTAATATAAAGCCCTAAAATAACTACAACATTTGGTGACTAACCGCTAGAAAAAAAAAACGCCATTCTCCGTACAAAAATTACCCATATGCCTTTAGGTTTAGACCATACATTGCAGCAGAGTCAGTAGGCGGTAGGTAGCTAGCTAGGTACTTACAGTTTCAATGAAACAGATTACGATGTATTCTCCAAAATGAAAATTATTCAATTTGATAATTTAAATTTCTAAACCATCCCAATTAAATATTACCTACTACCGTCGTTCTCTACACTACTAGTTATACAGTTAGAATAACTAACACATACACATAGGTAGGTAATTATAATTAGGTAGTAGGTATTAGGGAAGTATAGGTAGACACGTGCTTGTCTAGGTACGTACGTACATCGTACACTATAGGCTATCTGCGAAGTAGGTACGTTAGGTAGGACCTACCTACGCACGAAACTTTTCTAAGAGTAGGTAGGTAGGTACGTTACTAAGAAAAGTTTCGTGTACGTTTTTTAATTAAACCCAATACAAAAATGCATAGGTAGGTATACTGTTAAAATTTCAACTTATTACGATTCAGAAGATACAGCCCTCTGAAGGTAGGACGGACGGACGGACGGACGGACAGCGTAGGCTTATATGAATAGGGTCCCGTGTTCACCCTTTGGGTAGGTACGGAACCATAATTAAAATTAGGCCTAGGTTCCTAGACAGGTATCTAAATATAAATAAAAGTACCTAGCACTAGCTTATAAAAGCACCAATAGTGTTTTAAAAAAAATACTTTTATAAAATTTCAATACTCGCGTACGCTCGGTAACTCTTAGGGAAGAGGCCCCCCGAGCTAGGCGGGTGAAGAATGAAGCTCTCCCCCGCGCGCGCCGCACTCCGCCCGCACATCGTCGAGACGGCATTCATTTCGCAACAAATGCGCGCGTAATTGTTACATTTTGTAGTCTGGTGATTATTCGAATAATATGCTAGATATGTGGATACATTTTTTTGTTCTGAATATTCATTATATTTGCGATGCTCCTATAGTGTCCAAATTGTTCTAAAATGTACGCATTGTCCTAAAAAACAAGGATGAAGTTGGGCCTTTTTTGATCGAAAATTACGAATCTTTGAGCCAATATAACTTAAGAACTAAATATTTAAATGAAAATCGGACTCTATAGAAGCACAGATATTTGTTTCTAGATTGTATTAAAAACAATTGTTTTTACTTTAATTACAAAATGTTTAAACTAGGACCCGATTACGTTTTGTATGGAGCGCGCTCCGAATTATATTCTCTTAATCTTCCAAAATACTCGATAAATAGCATATTTTACACATTAGTTCGATCTTTCAATAGCTTTTAAATGTTGAAACCTCACTATCATTATACATTCTTAACTGTGTAAAATGTTATTTATCTCATATTAACTAAATAAAATAATATAACTGTTTTGCATTACAACAAAACAATTATTATGTGCCGAATAAAACACAGTGTTGTGGTTGAAGAAGCAGTCTGTGATGCCTAGCCTTTTAATTGTCTATGCACATAAAAACTTACCAAATTAGTCTTTGGTTACCTGTAGTTCACTTTTCTCTCACCAGCTGGCGCCTCCTTCTACGTGAAAAGGCGCGTTGACATCTGTCAACTTCATAGTGTCTTCATCACCAGCAAGAGCTTGCTGCAACACTGTGTTTTATTCGGCACATAATAATTGTTTTGTTGTAATGCAAAACAGTTATATTATGTGCCTTTCTAAAACACAGTGTTGTGGTTGAAGACGTGTCTGGTATCTGCTGGTGGCACAAACGCTATCTGACTGATAACAATAATGGAATTAAGGTTTTAAATAACTTTATAGGAGTGAAATAAAATGTTTGTCTCAATAAGTATATTATTAATGTATCATGAAATGAGATTCTTACAATCATTATCAACAAAGAACTTAAAGTAGGTAACTCTACCTATCAATAAATAAAATAAAACTTCTTCTGAACCATGAATAAAAATTAAACTGACAAACAAAACTTAATAAATGATTTGGCTTGGTACCATTTTAGCATAAGAATAGTATTCTTAGAAAAAAATTAAATAGTTAAACACTTGAGAAATTAGTATATAATAAATCAGCTGGAGAATTAATATCTTCCGTTGTTTGCACATGACGGCAATAATATTTGGTGTGAACACTTCTCCAATTTCCCCTACTTAGAATTTCTTCTACTGGTCTATTTTCTAACCAACCCCTAGAAGCGACTGCTGAACGAATACTACCTGGTGTAGCTTGAACATCAATTTCCTTGAAGATGGATTTGATCCATCCAGCAATCATCGTTCTGGAAGCTGGTTTAATAGGGCCAGTTATAGATATAAACATAAACAAATTGGTGAGACTCTGCTGAGATCTCCTATCCTTAGACTTTTCGATAAGGTCCTTGATGTGTCTAACAGGGCATATTCTTTCATCAGGATGTCTTAAAAGACACATACCAGATTGTCCATGAGAACTAGTATCAGTTTTGGAGCCGAACCTTGGCCATAAATTGATTTTGTCATCAATGTCCTTTATGACACCCTGTGGTATATCCAATAATGTTAAATCATGTATTCTTCGTCCAGAGGCTAACAGAAGAATGAGTGCTGTTCGACGTGAAATTTCAAATAAGGTATTTGACCCAGATGAATTTTGAAGCCAATCAAATAATAGTTTGATATCAAATATTGGGGATTTGTGAGTTAGAGGCTTTGCAAGAGAAATTGCTTTTAAAATCTGACTAACAAAAAAGTTCTTTGAAAAATTATCTGTGGCTGTGGCACAAAATGTAGATATGGCTGATTTATGTAATAAAATAGTGCTGTAAGCGAGCTTGTCTACTAAAAATAATTTCGCCAAAAATCTAGCAACACTATTGCCATCTGGAGTTTTAGGGTTTATATTTTGGGATTTACACCACAAAACCCATCTATTAATGGGAGCCTTGTATGTGTTCAGAGTAGACTGTCTCCAGCTATGTTTTAATAAATCCTTCTCTGCTCCAATGTGCAACTTGGTCGACCCACCCCCAACTTTCCAGGCCAGAAGACTCAACTTGTCTACTTGTGACGGGGCTCTGCCCGTTGAGTGGTCTATCAAGGTCTTCCGCAGATCCTTGACTGGTAATGGCTCTCCGAGAGCTCTCGCCTGAAGGTCTGGAAGCCAGAAACACTGGGTCCAATGTGGTGCTATTAATATGTAGGTTCCCTTCGCATTGTTGAGGTGGGCCAGTACCCGTGGGATAAGGTTGGGAGGGGGAAACACCCAGCCCAACCGATAATTCCATTGACGACTGAATGCGTCGTAAAAAGTTGCGCACCCATCTGTTGAGTCCAATGTTACATACTCTTGGACTACGGCTGTTTCCCTTGTTGCGAACAAGTCTATATCTGGGACCCCTAATTCCTTGAAAATGGCCTCCGTGGCCAGGGGTAGTAGGTGCCATTCTGGAACTGGACGGCCCCTTGAGAGGCGATCTGCTATTCCGTTCAACCTCCCTGGGAGGTAGCAGGCCGACAGCGTTATGTTCAGCTGCTCGGTCAGTTCCAGCACTCTGCCTGTCAGATCTAATAGGGCCAGCGAGCGGATCCCGCCCTCGTTTCTGACATAGGGGAACCCAGACAGTGATTGCCCACCATCAGTTATTGTCCAAGCTAAGGAAAATCTACATTTTTGTAAACATAAATTTGATAAATTTCAATAAAAACATGTTAGATGTCTCTGTAGGTTCAATAGCAGGAAATTAAAACACAATCTGGCAACACTTAAAACAAAAAAGTCAGTTATGGCCGACATTGCGACACGAGGCGTACATATTATTTAAACAGATTAAATTTTTAGCAAATTCCTTAAGGATATGTTGAATTGAATGAATACTATTGTGTGTTGATTTAACCTTTCTTAGAAATTATTGTTTTGACATATAAAGTAATGATTAAGCTAGGTTTGAGTATTTAATCATTGCCGGTTGTCGCTTGTTATTATCGTTTTTCAGGGTGGACAATCACTATTACAAAATTCTATAATTTTTAGTTATTGCCCGCCCATATTTAGTGATTGTCATAAGGCAATAGTTATAGTTATTAACCGGATAATAACTATATTTCATTTTATTTTTTGCAGTAAAATGCCTAAATCACCAAAAAAGATTATTCCAAAGCTAGTTTGGAAAATGCTATCCAGGAAGTCCATAATAATAGTATTACTTACTTAATGTACTTATTTTTGTGTCACTTATGTTATCAGATTGATGATTCTGATTCAGAAGAGACCCGAGTCCTTAGCTTTGAATTTATTTCATGATTATGAAAAGCCAAAAAAAACCTCTTTCGTTAAAAAATACTTATCTAGACTTAGATTTTTAACTATTTAATAGTTTGGTTTTCAAAGTTAGTTTTTAACTATAATTCCATTAAAGTTAATTAATAGTGGTCGATCACTAAACCAAAGGCTGGCAATCATTGTCTTTTATGGACAATCACTATATATTTAAGAGTATTTTTTTTAAGTTCCTAACATTTTTTAAGTTTGTCAGATTTAAGAGTAAAACAACACTGTGTAGTATTTAAGAATGTCTAAAAGTGCTAAAATATGAACTGTGATTAAGATCTCATTAATAATAAAAAAAATACAGAGTTTTTAAGTGTAATTAATCCTTAAGTGGACAATCACTGTCTGGGTTCCCCTATGCGACAAGCGTTCAGTTGTCGGTTTGTAATAGTATGTGAGCTCCCCTCAATTCTGCACGTTGGCTGTTTATTGCGCCGTATACGGCGTACATTTCTTTGAGGTTTGAGTGCCATTTCCTCTGGCTGGGAGTCCACTTGCCTGACAGAAGCAGACCGTTCAGATGTGCACCCCAACCCGCATCCGCTGCGTCTGTGGTCAAGAAATGTGTTATTTCCTGTTGATGCATGGGAAGAGAACTGTGATCTATGGTGTTCATCCACCAATTCAGATCCTGAATTACCATGGGTGGTAAAGCCCTTCTGTCCCTGGGTCTGTTCCTCTGAAACTTCTTTACAAATATTTGCATCCTGCGGCAATGTAACCGGCCGTTTAGAACAGTGAAGTTTGCAAAATTTAACATGCCTAGTAAACTTTGTATTTCCTTTAGTGTGCATGAGCCTCTTCTCTGTAGAAGGGTGATCAGGTTCTTTATTTTTAAGATCTTCTGGGGCAGTGACAGGAGATTGGCCTGGGTATTCCATGTGAGACCCAAATACTCCAGTTCGTGTGTGGGTTCCAGAATTGACTTCTGATAGTTTACATGCCAGCCTAGGATTTCCATAGTACTCAGTGTTTCCGCAACCTGAGTAACCAGTTTGGAGCGATTCTGGTGTACAAGGAGATAGTCGTCCAGGTATACTAATAGTCGTATCCCCTTGGCTCGTAGGGTTTCCGCAACCCAATTTGAGACTGCTGCAAATGTCCGAGGTGCAGATGAAAGGCCGAATGGGAGTGCTGTCAACTGTAACACCTCCTGGTTGTAAACTACGCGCAGAAAGCTCCTGTGTGCCTCGGCAATAGGCAGGTGAAAGTATGCTTGATGGAGGTCGATCTTGACCAACCAATCGTTGTCCTGTAAAAAGCTTATAACATCTGTCTGCGATATGAGCTGAAAGTGTTTTGTGGCTACATGTAAGTTGAGGCCCCTCAGATCGAAAATGGGACGTATTCCGCCATCGGCTTTTGCCACAAGAAACATCTTTGAGTGAAAACCGGCATTGAGTATTGGAGGGCGTACCAATATTTTCTTTTCCTTTAGCTCGTTGATCATAGTTGTCATTTCCGCAGACACTTTCGTTGAAAACTTCATTTGGATGCTTTTGTAAGGGTAATGTAAGGGAGGTTTGGTTTTGAATGGGATTCGACCATTGTAAACAATTTTTAAAATGAAACTGTTGGCCCCTAATGATTGCCATGCTTCTACATGTTCCCTCAAGCATCCTCCCTTGAAGCTGTTCAAGTGGCAGACATTTGGGTTTTTTGTGGGAACTTGAATTGTTTCCTGTTTGATTGTTTCGACGAAAGGGCTGGTTCTTCTTAGGCACAAACTTAGATTTATTTTCATTTTTCTCATTCCTGTAACTCTTTGTGGATGAGAATTTTTGATGTTTCTTATGAGTGTGCTGTTGATCATATGATGAATTAATTTTCTTCTCCTTTAAATAGCTTGGTGTACTCAACCAAGTTTGGGAGCCACCGAGTGATTGAATAATTAGTTGCAAAGTTGCTTTACTAAATAAATACTCCGAATCGGGTGGAATGTTTTGTAATGTTGCTCGAAGATTAGGGTTTGCCAATTCTTTAAGTATCCTATCTCGCCTAACTTCAATACACTCAGCTCTCTTACCGCAGATGATTTGCATTGACAACTCAGAATTTTTTGAAACTTCTGACCCGGGACCAAATGTTGATGAAAATTTTTCAAATAGAGAGCTGACATTAAGATTTTTGGAATCTACCGAAGCCCAGTCAATAATGCTTTGCAGTCCATTTTGTAATAACTGTCTATGTTCCAAAACTGCATTAGATAAGCTAGCCAATAACTGCTCAGTTGATGCTAAATAGTCTTTACTATTATTATAATGACAAAGTTCATCATTAATTTTTAGGCCTACAAAGCCTGGTGTTGCTGTATAAGACTGCATAGCTTTTTTATAACGAATACCCTTCCATGCTTGTGTATTGAATTTTTGGAGGTTTTCAAGTTCGACTAAACGCTCCTTGTTAGCAGGAGGTATAATTTTCTTTTCATCAAAGTCAATATTTATCTCTCCCAAAGTAAGGTTATTTGATTGGAAAAATGGGTTATTAAGGAACTGAGTATCTGCCTTGCTGGAATGAGCTGCCTGACTAGGGCCTGATAAGTTATTATTCGAAGTGTGGTGCAAGTTGGTGTTTAAAGTGTTGTTACTAAGTTGACATACGAAATTGGAAATATAGCTTACTTGAGCTATGAGAGAATCGACGCGTGGGTCGGAATAAGTATGTGAAGCGTACTTACGTCGCTTGTTCAGTGGTGGCGACGCGTACCCTGCCTCATCCTCCGAGGATGAAGAGCTAGCGTCTGCACTGCTACTGTTTTCAGGCTGTCCCCCATCCGGGGCGACAGAACCTGCACTTTCTTTATCACCGTTAGGATCACTCATCCTTAAACTGAACTTTAAACACCTAATACAACACTGCGCTTTGATATTTACTAATAAAATCACTTTGAACAAATTTTTTGGCGGCTTTTCGGCAAAAAATCACAAACGCTATGAAGTTGACAGATGTCACCGCGCCTTTTCACGTAGAAGGAGGCGCCAGCTGGTGAGAGAAAAGTGAACTACAGGTAACCAAAGACTAATTTGGTAAGTTTTTATGTGCATAGACAATTAAAAGGCTAGGCATCACAGACTGCTTCTTCAACCACAACACTGTGTTTTAGAAAGGCACATAATACGAATCCACAACATGAACTCTCCCCTGAAGACAAACGATTCCTAACATGTGTTTGCAATAATGTGAAGTCCGATAGATGTGAACTCAGACCACCGTAAAAAATACATTGGCCAGGGTTGTCTGTTCACGCTGTTTTGATACATTTTTAACCATGCTATCTTTCGCAGTGCAATACATATTAATTTGATCCACTAATAAGATATATTACTACATAAGAATGCCGTCTTAACGTGTTTCCAAACTAAAATATTGTAGATACAAACTTGCCCCTTTTCCTCCCGTAACTTTCAAGGATTGTTATAAATTAAATCCTAGGCGACCAAAAGTAGATCAAATGCTAATTATCTTACTCTTATAACGAGCCCATGTGTAGCACTGAGTTTCTCTACAAACATTAATGTGCAGTACTTTATAGTACAAATATATTGAACATTTCCTAGATGACAAGCTTTGCACAGCCCTGACTGTATTTGAAAGTCTTGCATTGAACTGAAGTGTGAATTATTGTTTCTTTAAAATATACAAAGTTTAACTAACATTGTATGCGGAGAAATAAATACAAAATCAACCATATTTTCTAATGAATAGCGTTCGATAGAAACGTACTAGGGCATTTTTATTTTAAATGGTGCATTGCTGTTTCTCGGCTGTCGCTTCACAACAAACCAATGAAAAAAATATTTGCAAACATGTTTTTTAAGAAAAAGCCTATGATACTGAAGGTATGTTTATAAATCTGTATGGATTTGACTTATTAGCTCCTGAAAGAACATATTTTCAGTTTTATTTTAATTAAAAATGATTCGACAATGTTTAAAATTATGCTGTCCCAATGACAGTGTGCCTCCTTGCATTTGAATTTTTGAAAGTTTTTTGTCCGACGGCGAACGTAGAGCTACGATTTTCTATCATTGTTAGATAGTTGTTTATGCATTTAAACTAAGTAATTTACTTCAGTTTGAAACAAAATTAATTAATAAATTAATAAAAAACGTGTCTCTCGAATTCGCGACTACCGGACATGTCTGGATAGTCACGCACTTTTTACTAGGAAAATACCCATTTATCGGGCAAATTTGGTTTTTATGGCAACCCCAAGAACAATGTCAAAGAATAAAACGCCATTTTGAAGTTAGTCACGGACAGTGTCAAGCTGGTGTAGCACGCGTGTCGTTACTAACATTTTGGTTAAGAAAAATCTATTGAGGTTAGGAACGTTTTTTTTATGAATATAATGTTTGTCTTTATTTCTTTTTGAGCTGTACATATAACTTATACCCTGTTGAAAGCATATAAGTAGAATTTGGTAGATTCTTGATAATATTTTTTGAGTATTTTGATTTAGTGTTAAAATGATCTACATTCGTCACGTCCTGTTAGCAACCGTTACTATAGGATGGACAAAAAATGTTACGAAACAGACGTGTAAAGCTTAGTACTCATTCAACTAAACAGAATTTTAAGGTAAGGTTAAGGAATAAGGTTGTCTGGAAGAAATAGGTTTTTAGCGATAAGAACGCCTATTTTTGTACCTTCTTTATTTCCTGTCTCTCTTTATACTACGTTTTTGGTGTAAAATAAAGTATAATTGATTTATTGATTGAATTATTTTTCTTTATAGGAGACCTGGTTTCGATAAGATAGGATTACCTAATTCTGCGTTCGAAACTGGTTTCGAATCATTAGCTTCGAAAGTGGCTGAAGAGCCACGGTAAGGTCCTAGGTACTATTATCATAAATGTTCAACTTTGTATGTTTGGATGATGAGATGTTTAGGTTATTGTTACTCATTCACGGAAAAAAGCGGCTGAACCGATATGGAAAAATTTGGCACACAGATAGTTTATAACCTGGATTAACATATAGGATACTTTTTACCGCGAGAAAATCTGATTTAACGCGGGCGAAGCTGCTGGAGTGCAATTTTTGAAAATCATACGTGCGGTTCGGCAGTAGAAAGTGTCAAAATTACTATGGAGATTTTGCATCTTTCTACTGCCGAACCGCTCGTATGATGTTCAAAAATCGCACTCCTGGGCGGAAATCTATTCCAAGAATGATAGCAGGTACTGATATATTTTTTCAAAATTTTACAGGTAGTGGTGAAATCGCTTTTCAAAATGGTTGTTATACTTTGACATAGATAAATTTTTGGAGAAGAAAGATTTTAATGCTTGTTTAAGAGACAATCTTAACTGGCCCTGGCAGTCGACTCATTTTATATTATCAGAACGCTGTCATGGATGTGGAAATGTTAATATTTCTCATAATTTGCCATTATATTTTGTAAAGCCTATGACTGAAGACAATATTAGATTATTATTAGAAAGTACTTTCTTTTGGTGTCATTCATGCAACTTGTTTACTGTATATGATCATTACCCATTAGACGAGTGTTATTATTGCACCTAATTACTAAGTTATTACTATAACGTTTCCATAATAATTGTATTGTTGTAGTTGATTTCATTTAAGTGTTTTAGGTCATTATTCAAAGTAGGAGGCGTTCCATTCAATAGTTTCTTTATTTTAAGCGGTTCGTGTGTCATAGCTGTAGCTAATAACTAGGTACTTAATCTTTACATGAACAACAATGGTCATATAAATGAATTTAAATATTTTTAGATAACAATGGCGTTAACATCTGCTGAAAGAGCCAAGCGGTATAGAGAGAAATTAAAGAATAACCCTGAGAAGGCTGAAGAAGTTAGAATAAAACAGTTAGCGCGAATGAAAGCCAAAAGAAAGAAGGTATCTGAAATGAACGAAGAGGAAAAGATTAGTCATCGTAACAAATGGAAAATAGAAAAAAGAAAGCAAAGAGCTGAAAAGCCGAATAAAGAAGTACCGATTGACAAAATACCGAAAAAAGAAGCATCTATTACCTCATCTCTCAAACAACGGCGGATGTTACGACATCTTAATAATAGAATTCAAAAAAATCAAGATAAAATTACTCAGTTAACCAGGCCAATTAACACGCAAAGAAAACGCTATTATAGAAAACAGCTGAAATATAATACCATGATTGAAAAACAACAAAAACTTATTGATAAATATAAAGCTAGAGAAGAGTTTTTGGAATACACACTGCGAAAGACGTATGAGAATTGTGAGAAAAGAGCTGAAAGAGCAGTCTTGAAACGTATAATACAAAATTGTAAAGCCGGAAATAAGACCTACGTCGCAAAATTAATGGGACTTCAAAGAACGACTCGGGCGAAACAGAAAAGAGTTAGGCTCACGTGTTGCACAGAAATTGAAGTGTTTTGGTTGAGAGATGATATTAGTAGACCAACAGCGGGAAAAAAAGAATGCAAAGTGCGTGGAAAAGAAAAGCGTTAAATAAGATACACAGTTGACACATTACAGAATTTATTTAAAAAATATAAAGAGTTGGGTGGTCAATATGGGATCACAACACTGTGGAAATACAAGCCGTTTTACGTCATCTACCCAAATCTGATCTCAAGAAATACATGTTTATGTATCAAACATGCTAATATTGAGCTAAAATACAAAGCCTTGCAACTATATGGATCATTAAAACAAAAATCTTTGGACGAAATAGTTAATGAAGTTACTTGTGACCGCCAATCTTACTCTTGCGCGGCCAATCTCTGCAGTCAATGCAAACATTACAATGTACAGTATAACGAAAGTAACGACGACGAGAAACAACATGTAACCTGGTGGCAGTGGGAAAGCGTAGATCACGAATATGTAAAAAAAGAAGGAAAGGAATCCAAAACAGTTAAGACCAAAAAGACAATCAAATCTTTAAAAACAACATCGATTAGTCAGCTTAAACGTGAATTCGACTCTGACATAATTAAATTCAAGAAGCATGTGTTTGTCATGCAGCACCAGCACGCACAATATCAAACAGTCATTAACAATTTACAAGAGACTGAGGCTGTAGTAATTTGTGATTTTAGTGAAAATTACGAATGCAAAATGAGAGAAGAGGTGCAAGCTCTTCACTTTGGAGCGTCCAAAAACCAAGTGAGCCTACATACTGGAGCTATTTTTTATAAAGACGGGATGCAATCATTTTGCACAATATCCGAAAACACGAGCCATTGACCAGAAAATATATGGACACATTTGAATCCCATTTTGAATGAAATCAAAAAAACGAAACCAAACATCAAAATTCTCCATTTTTACTCTGATGGCCCAACCTCTCAATATCGGCAAACGGGAAACTTCCATTTACTTAACACTCTGCCAAAAGAAATCGGATTTGAATACTGTACGTGGTCATTTTCGGAGAGCGGTCATGGTAAAAGCATAGCGGACGGCATTGGTGGATCCGTGAAACGTACTATAGATAAACACGTTTCGTATGGCGCCGATGCAACAAATGCCTTTCAAATATGTTACCTTCTCACTCAAACCTTTAAGACTACAAAGTTTTTTCTTGTAGATGACAGTCAAATCGAAAACTATTCGGATAAACTTCAAAACCTGAAAACTTTGACTGGTACATTAAATTTACATCAAGTAATCACGTTAAAGGATAGTGAAACAAAGGAGATTAAATATAGAGATTTGAGCTGCTATTGTGGTGATATCAAAGGACATTGTTTGTGTTTTTCACCTCAGTATCATTCGCTAAATAGTACCACTGCTCGTCATGCCACTACTCGTCGTTTCACTCGCAGTAATAGACCTGTAGAATCAAAAAGTGATCCCACTCATTTAAAACCGGAATCCAACTCGAAAACGAGTAATTTACCGGTTGTACAAATTTGTGATCATGACGATAAGGAATCGATAAACCAACACGAAAAAAGTTTAGTTGCGGACATCGGACAGCCAGATTTACTGGAATGTGACAATATGGATATTATTCCACTAGAAACAACTAAGACCCCCAGTCCAACCATTGAATTCATAGATTTGACACAATCCGCCGAAAATATTCCACCACCACCTTTATGTCTTGAGGCTCTATGGGATGATCCAATATTCTCAAATACTGCAATAGAAAACGAAAACGACAATGACAGTATTACAGGTGATAAAGATAGTGACTTGAATAAAGAAAATGAGCCTAATAAGGTTGAAAATCCGTTAAAAAGAAAATCAATAGAAAAAATCGGTAACTCTATTTGTCAAGCTAAACACGGAAGAAAAATGTCCAAGGACTTGAAACGAGTTTTGAAATGTACTGTGTGTGAAAGTGAATCGTTACAGTTAGCTAAATGTATAATTTGCAAGTTATGGTATTGCTCCGCATGCTCAGGAAGCCAAATTTCAATAGATCTTATTTGTGATACTTGTTTAAACAATGTAATGGCTTGATTAGTAATTTTACTTAAATTGCCAAAAATATTAAGATTAAATAATAAGTAATGAAGAAAAGACAAAATTAAGAGTAAAAGCTAATTAAAATTAAAAGAACCATTAAAATGGTTAACTGTCATTAAACATGTGTCAATTCAAACAACTTAATTCTTTTAATTGTCCGTTAAATTTAATGAGTATTTTTGCAACTCTATCAACTGATAGGTAAGCAATTTTGACTGATTAAAAATATAGGTTAGAGATTGTACTGATCGAAAGTTTATGTTGCCTGTTTTGTGATACTACATGTTTAACAAATGTTACAGATATTTTCTTATTATTATTTCCTCAAAGTATTGTGATAAAACTACATAATATAGACTGAATATTACATAATATAGATGGTTATGTTGACTGATTAAAATATTATTTGTTAAACGATGATTAAGATTGTTATTTCATAAAATACTCGATTGTACCAAAAATGTTTAAAAGGATCACCCTCGCAACGAGTGTTTATTAGGATTAAGATTTGGTTGTTGGATTGCCACACCAGGAGAGTAAAAGACTTACCCAATGTTGAAACGCTAGTTAAAATTTAAAGGACCAGGTTAACTATAATTAAAAATGTGTGAATTTATACAACTTTTTAATTATCCATTATAATTATTCAATGTGACTAATTAAAAATATAAGTTAGAGATTATATTGATTTAAAGTTTATGTTGCCTGTTTTTTATGATACTACTTGTTTAACAATGTTACAGATATATAATTCTAAGTTTATTAGTTTCTCAAAGTACCTATTGTTACAAAATTATATCCTTAAATACATAGTATGGTGGTTATGTTGACTGATTAATATATATTAGTCGTTAAATAATTGTTATTTCACAAAATACTCGTTTGTACCAAATAAATATTTTGAAGTACATAATGTTTTATTATACTTAATACATATTTAATATGCATTTTATTTTTATTTTGATATATATATTTATTCGATGCCGACATACACATCCCATTAGAAGAACTAAAATATTGTAAGATTTTAACCTCACACTGAGTACTATTCTTATTAATTCTGTTTCGTCACGTCACATGTCCATTTAGTAACTGTCCCAAAATATTTTTGCCGGATTTTTATTTAAAAATAATTATTATGTAAGCTAAGTATTATTATTATTATATTATAAATAAAGAAAAATAAACCACAATTTAGATTTTATTTCAATTTTATCATTCCTTGATTGATCAAAAAAGTTATACGTTAAATAAACCTTGCATTTGGACCGATGTTACGATACTGACCGAATTGTTGAATTTTAATTAAAAATAAATATCGAATGACTAAGTATTTAATGTTAAGTTTCATAAGTTGGTACATTAAAACTCATTAGGAGAGTTTTTTAAAAATTATTTCCAGCGGTCGAATTTTTATCGCGATTAGATTTTTGTGACTAACATGAAATTTTTTTCCCAATCTACTTAAAAAAACTAAATTAACAAATAAAATGCATATTTCTGCACGAAACTTTTATATAAATCTCATAAATTATAACATTTTTTACAAGAATTCAAAGTTTTTAAGTCCTAAATCAATAATACATTTTTAATGTCTGTTTTTATAACCTGCGCCATTTAAAATAAAAGTGCCCACTACAGTTTGTAATGCGTTTCGATAAGTTTTGGAAATTTTCTATAGCATTAGTTGACTCAAGATGCCAAACTGTGAGAAAAAAAAATGTTTGATCCGTTTTGTTTATGTTATCAGTTAAATAATATTACTGAAGTAGGTAAGCCATTTCTCACTGCTACATACGCTTTTATTTTTTTTTATTTATTAACACCTAGGTTAGGGTATTAAGGGTATATTACTGTTGGAGCGCTCCATACAAACGAAGTATGGTGATACAATCTATCTTTTATCGGAATTAACTTCTCTTAAGGTAAATTAAACACTAGTTTCTTCATAGTACGTAGGATCTTGAACCGAGGGCACCGGGCTGCACAAGGTGCCGTGGTACGTCGGCGGGGTGTTGAGCGAGTCGATGGATTCCTGGTGCGAGGATCGCCGGCGAACCCAGCGGTAAATTAAATAAATACCAGCCATTATGAAGATCAGGATGACAATCAGGATCAAACTGAAAAAAAAAACTTTTTGTATAAGCACAGAATAGGTAATATACTACATACAGAACGGCATTCCCCGCCCCCCTCTGACTTCAGATAGCCCACCTGACCTCACACTTTCTGGGAAACTTGAGGGAAGCCGAGCAAGGGAATGCAGTCAGGCGCGCGCACCTGTAATATTTGACTACATGAAATTGAATCTTTACAGTGCATAAAAAACGTTGAAAAATAACGCTAAATTCACATTTTCAGTAATTCTTTAGCTCAAATACTATTTTTAATAACAGAACGAACAATAAAAAGTAACGAAATGTATAATGATGTTAGATATGTATGTGCGAACGCCATCATGTCAAATCCAAAAAGTTTTTTGAAGTACCAGACCTGTGGTATAAGTGCGTGTATAATAAAGTACCTATGGAAGTGCGTCCTGCATGGGTAGCATGGCAGCGTGATATAGCGCTATCACGTCTTAGCTCTCTTTCTATTTTCACGCGAACGAACGAGATAAAAGACGTGATACAGCCGTATTACGTGTAGCATGCGTGCATGCAGGATAGCTTTGTGATTACTTTCACAGATATAACTGCTAATATAAGTATGGTATTAGCTATCGATATAGTAATAGTTAAGGGCCTATGTCGAAAACTAATTGATGCGAAATGGGCGTGTGATAGCTTATGCCTGATGCGAGAGAAAGAGATGGGGCAGCGCGCGCGCCTCAAACGACGCAAGCGTAAAACAAACTTTATTTAATTGTGTTTGTACTATTTATGTAAGTTCATTTCTGCTCCAAACAAACTTTATAAAATATCTTTGACTATTTATATGTGGACTGGTTACGCGTGTAAAACAAGCATTTCTGCCACTTTTTGCGGGGGGCGAGGTAACATGAAATCCGCAACTTTGAATTTTATTCCCCATAACTTTAGATTCTAATTTTGAATGTTAAAAATCATGAAAAGTAGTCTCGTGTGAACCCCAAACGTTCTAAGTTCGAAGTTATTATTTCGCAATTATAGGCTGTCTCGTTTAGTGATAAGGTGTAAAATTGAATGTAAATGCACAAGATCAATTGTGCTTATACCGTGGCAGAGGGGAAATGCTACCGCAAGGCTAGTCTTTATAATAATTAGTTAAAGAAAAATATCAATCTCTTTTTTTTTAAATCAAGTCTCGTGTTTCTATTATTCGTTTAGCAGTTCCAAGCGTTTACCGAAAAAGACGGAGGCTACTTTGGCTTATTTTTCTATCGGGAAAATGTCTCTTAATCGTGTTTTGGCTCTAATCAAAACTTCAATTATATGTTCAATTTACATATATCCGCAAATCATACTCCTACTGTTAGTACTTCTTGATATATGATGCTTTGAAGAATCCTATTTCTTTCACATATCCTCTTAATGACTAGTAGCCGTGTTTGATACAGGACCATGTTAATAAGGGACAGCAGTCTCGGTTTTACACGTAGCAAAGAATTAAGTAAATAAAATGTATTACGGAAACAGAATTGCTAAGTCACTAATATACCTAATAATAGTTGCGATTCCGTTATTTATGTCACAGAATCTAGTGAAAATGCAGTCACGTTGAACCTTGCACGAGCGGCATTCACCGCAGCGTGTTGTTCACTTATTACTCCGAAAAGTGCGGAAAGAGGTAGGTAAGTAATTTTCTATGGAACGAAGGCGCGTCACGCGCCTGTAGAGAAATCATACTAGACGTGCTGTGCTGGTCTTTGCTTCATGCTATGACACCCCCTGATTCCATCTGATTCACTCTTAGTGGAATAGTAAGCATTATTTTTCTTTAATATCTAATTAAATAAAATAAAATAAATCAGAATTTATGTTTTTAAATAAATCGTAATAACTTCGACTTCTTAAAATCATTGTGGTATTTGCCTGAGGGCCTGTTATGCCACCCCCGAGAGAGAAAATGACAAAGATCGAGACGTGACTCTGTCGTGACGTGTCTTTTTAGTGTTCCGTACCAAAATTGGCAAAACGGAACACTTATGGAATCACCTCGGTGTCGGTCCGTCCGTCCGTCCGTGTGTTACAGGCATTTTTCTCGGAGACCGTAAGGCACAGGAAGCTGAAACTTGACACAGTTATAGCAATTAAAGGTCCAATGACATAAATAAAGTCAAAAAAGCGTAATGTTTATATTGAGGGGCAGCTTTAGGGGGCGGAAAGAGATGCAAAACTAAATGAAAGCTTATAAAATACGAGTCTAAAAATATATTTCTATGCCCTAAAAACAACCACCAGTGTAAACTGTGTGTTACTATGTGACCACATACTAAGTAAGTGTCAATTTATAGTTTAGGTTTTCAAAGACCCATTTTAAAGAACTGATAGTAAGGAACACTAATTGCCCGAGTCCCGACTCGCACTTGGCTGGTTTTTGTATGCGAAAGTGAGCGCGCTTGACGGTTTACTCGTTTTTTCCTGCGTGGCATACTAGCCCTCCTGATCTTTTCTCATATCTAGCTTATTTAGTGTAGCAACACACTATGTAGAAATGATGTACCTATGGAGTTTGCTTGGCGCCATTGCTCTTGCTGTGTTTCGTCGTATTTGAAATTAGTAAAAAAATAGTTTTAGTGATATTTGTGACATAATTTCGTGCGGATTGTGTACCAAACAGTTGCGTAAAGCGACCGACGTAACAGGAATCTCTAATAAATAGGATAACAGAACATAAGTTTTGGTTCAAGTTATCTCGTACATGGTCATTTTGGCGGCAACGCGCAAGCTTACGAAATCGACTACAGGTTCATCGTCGTCTATCACCCCATCATGAAAATAAAGAATACAAAGAAAAAAAAATAACAAATGGCTCAAAAGGACTAGTATCCAGAGCCGTTAAAGACATAATAAAAAAAATATGGACCGATTGTGAAGAGAAGGAAGAATATAACTTACCAAAAACCAATCGAATTGAATACTTCTTTTTTGTTTCGGACCTCATCCTCACGAAACGTCTCCGGGAAGCAGTGAATCAAAATGCGTTGTCTATCAGGCAAGAATCCGTGCACCTGTCGAAGTTTTCATACGCATTAGGGACACAGAAACAGCATACAAAGTCCTTTCTATAAATGTAGCTATGTAGTGTATGTTCTAGGATAACAATAGTAGGTTTTTTTTTGGAAATGACTAATCCAGCGTTGCTCAGGGAGCAGTTACTGCTTTTTACTGCGGACTATTGGAGGGACCACGAAGGGTCTACCGAGCCAAATTAATGAATGAACTTAAACTTAAGCAACCGACCTAGGGGCACTCAGACGGGTACGGACCTCGGCATACGACGTTGCTGGGTCTACGCGGCGGATTGGGGCAACCCTGGTAGTAGTAGATGAGATAAACGTCCTTTTTGCTATCATCGGCAGAATCAGGTTTAGAGCATCGCTGTGACGGGGATGATCTAGGTCTTTTTTTACGGGCATAGGCCCACCACACATTTCCACAGCTGTAACTCCTGTAAACCAGGATCAACAGCCGGGTAGAGGCCATGTCTGCCTGCATAACTCCAGTAGGTTGAACGGCTGTAACTCCTTAACCGACTGGAGTTAAGCAGGCAGACCTGGTCCATCACAGAGATGCTCTACACCCTATGAATATTGAATCAGCCTTGCAGCTGATGATAAAAATGATCACGTCTATTTCTTAAACTACAGGGTGTATGATTGGTAATTCGACCTATTTCTTGAAAGAGGTCATACTAGACCTCATTTTCAATAAATCAAGCCCAGTTAACTAGTGGTCGGAAATGAGTGGTTACTGAGTTATGATGGTTTCATGATTTTTCAGAAACTTTCGGACTTGGTCCCGGAAAAAGATAATTGTAAAAAAAATACTATTCTGAAAGCTGATATATCAGTGATTATTTTGAAAATAAAACGCTCAACTCAAATCCATCTCTTTGAAAATAAAACGCTCAACTCAGTCCATGATCTCAGACATAAATCTTAAATGGTAATGACAATAAATTTTTTTGTAACTCACTCATAAAACACCCTGTATTCCTGAATAGGTCGAATTACAAATCACCCTGTATACGTACCAATTAAGATCTTGAATAAACAAGAAGGTAAATCACGAGTGCCAACCTAATGTGGTTACAATTTGCTCTTTTATTAAGATCAAAGCGAGGCTGGTCTCTTCCCTAGTAAAATGGTTACGCCACTTACCCCTTTCCTGATTTTGTCTACTATTTCTCATCATCCATACAATTTGTAGATTTTTTCCCCCTTCTTCCCCCTTTAATAAAATCTAATAGATAAATTAGAGTTTGGAACAAAACTGGAAATATAGTTACTATTTATCGATGCAATGCCAGCGAAACGGATAACGACTATACGACACCTAGAGTAACTCGATCAGTACCTTTACCATAAGTTTACAGTGAGTCAACACGCTAGCGAGGGTGAAACAGATTTCTATGGCAAATTGAACAGCGCCCCCTAGCGGTCACTGAAAGAACTAAAATCGGTAGTATGAGTCAACAGTACATCTACCATGAGTTGCTATCGAAAAATTACATTACGTCACCAGATTCGATAGCGTATAAACGCGCATCGAATGGTATTCGATTAAACTCGCACCATGAGTTACATAAACGTTTTCTATACTCGCTAGTGTTAGCTCGATTGTTTATGTTTGGTCTAGTAAGTATTCGAGTCGTCATGTTGGTATACACGTAGCGGCGTGTCTAACTTCACAACTAATGAAGCTGCTTCTTTCTAACTATACTCAAAAGACAGAGTAAGATAGATATTCCCAAATTGTTTTTGTATCCCAGCCTAATTTCGCAGAAACACTTAAAAACTTTGAAATAACCCTGCCAATTAAAACCGTCATAGGGCACCTTCATAGAGTTCGTCGCATAGTGATTTTTAATTAATATTGGTTATATTTTGTAAATCTGACGTTGTATTGTGCTGTGATGTGAATGGCTGTGATTGTGTTTGTTACCTACATAGTTTATCGCAAGACATCGTCGGTTTTAAAGAGTTTAAACGCAAATAAAATAAAATGAGAACTAGTGCATCACAATTCCAGTTACTAGTGGAGTGTATGGAAATTGAAAGGAATGTACAAAAATAAACCTAACTAAATAAAAAGGAAGTTATTCTACAATATACAGGGTGTAAACTTAAATGCGTTACATACTTTCAACATTAATTTACATTTTGCATTACTTTACATCAAACGAACAACTTTTACTAAGGGACCAACTTTGAAATAGCAAAAACAATGTTGCTGTTTCATACATTTCGATCGAGTGGCTATTGACTTTTTCTATGGAACAGCTGATTGTTTCGAAGTTGGCTCCAAAGTGAAAATTGTTCATTTTGATGGTCTGAAGCACCATGTTTGATATGTACCGGATTAAATTTTACACCCCCTGTACAGTTTAATATAGTAAAAAAGAAATAGTTTAAGAGTCCTATTAGAGTTCAGTGGTGCCCTCATCACAATATTTATGATATCTCAAACCAGAAAGCCTAAATTAAAAGTGCTACTCCAACTTACTACAAAAGACTTGAAGATAATTTTATAGGCTTTAATTTTATAGGCTATTTTTGCATGCACTTCCGAATTCAGATTTAGGCATGTTGACCCTGATACAATTGTAAAAATTTATAAAAAGTTTAATCTTAAAAACTCGGAAGATATATGGGGTATGTCGGTTAAGTTGTTTGGATCTGTCATTGGTGTCCTGTCACCTTACTTGGCATCAATATTTAACATCTGCATCGATCAAGGTACTTTTCCCGATCTTATGAAACATAGTAAAGTCGTACCTCTCTTTAAATCAGGCAATAGACATGATCCCAACAATTATAGACCTGTCTCAATATTACCAGTTCTCAGCAAGGTTTTCGAAAAGATTATTCTCAATCAAATGCTGTCTCATTTCAATCTAAATAAACTGCTGCATGATCAGCAGTTCGGGTTTACCAAAGGACGCTCAACTACAGACGCAGGAGTTACTCTGATTCAGCACATCTTCAGCGCTTGGGAGGAGCACCAAAATGCGATAGGCGTCTTTTGCGATCTTTCCAAAGCATTTGATTGCGTTGATCATAAAACTTTGCTGTTAAAACTAAAACATTACGGAGTTAATGGCTCAGCTCTTGATTTGATGGACTCCTACTTAAAAAACAGAGTCCAAAAAGTTTTAGTGAACGGATCTAAATCATCTGGATCACATGTGCAAACAGGCGTGCCCCAGGGTTCAATTTTGGGTCCGTTCCTTTTTTTGGTCTACATAAATGATTTGCCACATATGGTACAAAACTTGTCGAACATAGTATTATTTGCTGATGATACTTCTCTGATTTTTAAAGTAAATAGGAAGGACCAAAAACTTGACGACGTAAATGATACCCTTCAACAAGTTTTGAACTGGTTTAACGCAAATAATCTCGCACTTAATGCAAAAAAAACGAAATGTATAAAATTTGTTTTGCCAAATGTACCAATTGTAGATAACCAAGTAACTTTGAACAGAGATAGTCTAGATTTTGTTGATAATACAGTGTTTTTGGGAATAACGATCGACTCTAGGCTGCAATGGGGTTCCCACATTGAAACTCTAGCTGGTAGGCTAAGCTCTGCAGCATATGCAGTCAGAAAAATTAAACAACTAACTGATATTGAAACAGCCCGACTCGTATATTTCAGTTACTTTCATAGTATCATGTCCTATGGTATTTTATTGTGGGGTCGTGCTGCAGACATTGAGACAGTCTTTATCCTACAGAAACGGGCAATTCGAGCTATATATGGTCTGCGCTGTCGTGATTCGCTTCGCGACCTTTTTAAGGAAATTAATATTTTAACAGTTTATGGACAGTTTATTTATGAAAACATTTTATATGTAAGAAAAAATTTGTCGTTATTTCCAAAAAATTGTGATGTCCATAATTACAACACTCGAAACAAAAATAAACTGATATCTCCACACTTTCGGCTTAGTAGGGTCAACACGTCTTTCATGGGTCACTGTATACGTTGTTATAATAAAATCCCCGAGACCATTTTGAATCTTTCCGAAAACATGTTTAAATCTCAAATCAAAAAAGTCCTCTGTAAGAAAGCATATTATAAACTGGATGATTATTTAAATGATCAAAATGCTTGGGTCTGAGGTCACTAGCTTATAGTTTATTTACTTTACTGTATAGTATCAATTATTTTATTAAATAGACTATGTATTATTGTATACATAACTTTAGTTTAAGAATTTATATTGTAATAGTTATTAAGTCGTGTTATGTTGTAGAGTTTCTGGCCGCATCTTCTCTACAGCGACAACACGTTCCGACGCGGTGGTAGCTTTAAAAAAGATTTGACGTTTGATAAGTGTGCTGTAAGCTCCTATATTGAATAAAATTATATTGAATGGTGAATGGTGCTTTTTCTAGATCTAAATAACAAATTTTAAGAAAGAAAAAAAAACAGCCACCTTAACATTTATTTCATACCTTAGAACCTATAAAAGTGTTCTATAGAAATTGCTTTCAGCTTGTGTAGTAAGTTGTGGTAGCACTTTTTCATTTTGTGTTTTCATTATTGAGAAATGATTCCTATTGTGATGATTATCTGAAGCGCCACTGAACGGTAAAAGGACTCTTAACTACTCGAATGTAAATTTGTTACATTATAGGTAAATTTATCAATAAATTGTTCTTTAAATAAGCAGAGAAAGGTGCAAAGACTTTGAACGATTGTAAGTCAGTTTTTATGGAGAAATATTTCTTTTTATTTGGTTGGGCGGAATAGTAGATGAATGCAGTTTAGAGTGGTTAGTCGTTAAGACATTATTTTGACAAATAATACTCTAAAATTAATCAACTTATTGTCAATCGACTTTTCAACTTTTCACTATGCATTCACGCTTGCTTATGCTAGTGAATGACTTCACCACTATCGAAACGGTATTTCTCGAGAACGTATGTCAAATTTATAACTCATGGTACCGAATTTCTTTAGTAACCGCCGCAAAACGTTAATCGCTGGCCATTCGCTAGCGATAAGATTTCGATACGTATGAATTTGCCATAGAAAACGCAAATCAATAAATTATTCTTTAAATAAGCAGAGAAAGGTGCTTTGACGTTGAACGATTGTAAGCCAGTTTTTATGGAGATATATTTCGTTGCATTTGGTTGACAGAATAGTAGATGAATGCAGTTTAGAGTGGTTATTCGTTAAGACAATATTTTGACAATTAATACTCTAAAATTAATCAACTTAATGTCAATCGACAACTTTTCACTATGCATTCACGCTTGATTATGCTAGTAAATGACTTCACCACTGTCGTAACGGTATTTCTCGAGAACGTATGTCAAATTTATAACTCATGGTACCGAATTTCTATAGTAACTGCCGCAAAATGTTAATCGCTAGCCGTTCGCTAGCGAAAAGATTTCGATACGTTTTTAACCTGTTGACTCATACTACCGATTTTAGTTCTTTTAGTGACCGCTTTGAAGCGCCGTTCAATTTGCCATAGAAATCTGTTTCTCCCTCGCTAACGAGTTCGCTCACTGTAAACTCATGGTAAAGGTACTGTACATCTACCATGAGTTGCTATCGAAAAATTACATTACGTTACCAGATACGATAGCGTATAAACACGCATCGAACGGTATTCGATTAAACTCGCACCATGAGTTACATAAACGTTTTCTATACTCGCTAGTGTTAGCTCGATTGTTTATGTTTGGTCTAGTAAGTATTCGAGTCGTCATGTTGGTATACACGTAGCGACGTGTCTAACTTCACAACTAATGAAGCTGCTTCTTTCTAACTATACTCAAAAGACAGAGTAAGATAGATATTCCCATATTGTTTTTGTATCCCAGCCTAATTTCGCAGAAACACTTAAAACCAGTGGCGGGACAGTGACCTTATGTGTCAAAGTTACGTAGAAAACGACGTCATCTACGGAATTTCCCCGAACCTAAATCTGACAACCAGGTACTTCTTCAACACAGTAGATGTCGTTAAAGTGCAAGTATGGGTATTCGGCTTTTTTGGGGTAAAATTCCCCTAATAGGGGTATTTTATTGTATATTAATTAATTAAAGCCGTTATTTATTGTATATTAATCAGTTGTTCTACTAATAAACATGAGTAGACAGATTAACATTAAAATAAACAAAAACACAAATGATTTTAAATTAAAAAGGACTGTCTCTTAAACGCTATGAGAGTATGTTTATGAAATTACACAATAATTTTTTCAGCACAACTTTTATTATTGAAATAAAAGTATTTGTGTACTTTAAAATATTTTTTAAAAAGCATCTACGGGTAATTTATAAAATAGCATAGTAAATTTGGTCCTAGTTACTGGCAACTCTCTTTGTATCAAGATGGCGGAGCTGCGTGTTGCGTGTGGAATGATAGTGTTAAGTTATTTGTGATTCTTCGAAGAATGAGTCCTGTTTCTGCTTCTCGTTTCGAAATGTGACTTTAAAGGGTACCTATTGTATTTTAAAGAGACATTTCAAAGCCGAGGCAGTATATCCATTGAAAGAAAGTAATATTAGGAATACATACCTACGTATATATATATAGTAATCAGTGAACCGTCCATTGGTTAACTACCAACCAATCAACTGAAGGGGTAATTTGTAATAAGGATAGACTATTTCAATTTGGGTTATCAGAAACCGCGCGAGTAGGTTCTCTTTTCCTTTTGGTATAATTACTATACTCTTTGCTTAAAACTTTGAAATAACCCTGCCAATTAAAAACGACACAGGGCACCTTCATAGAGTTCGTCGCATAGTGATTTTTTAATTAATATTGGTTATATTTTGTAAATGTGACGTTGTATTGTGCTGTGATGTGAATGGCTGTGATTCTGTTTGTTACCTACGAAGTTTTATCGCAAAACATCGTCGGTTTTAAAGAGTTTAAACACAAATAAAATAAAATGAGAACCAGTGCATCACAATTCCAGTTATTAGTGGAGTGTATGGAAATTGATTGAAATGAACAAAAATAAATCTACTAATAATAAAATAAATAACTAAACAAAAAGGAAGTTATTCTACAAGATACAGGGTGTAAACTTAAATGCGTTACATACTTTCAACATGAATTTACATTTTACATTACTTTACATCAAACGAACAACTGTTGCTAAGGGACCAACTTTGAAATAGCAAAAACAATGTTGCTGTTTCATACATTTCGATCGAGTAGCTATTGACATTTTCTATGGACAGCTGATTGTTTCGAAGTTGGCTCCAAAGTGAAACTTGATCATTTTGATGGTCTGAAGCACCATGTTTGATATGTACCGGATTAAATTTTACACCCCGTATACAGTTTAATAAAGTAAATATGAAATAGTTTAAGAGTCGTTTTAGAGTTCAGTGGTGCCCTCATCACAATGTTCATGATATCTCAAACCAGAAAGCCTGAATTAAAAGTGCTACTCCAACTTACTACAAAAGCATTGAAGATAATTTTATAGGCTTTTTCTAGAACAACAAATTTGAAAACAGAAAAAAAACAGCCACCTTAACATTTATTTCATACCTTAGAACATATAAAAGTGTTCTATAAAAATTGCTTTCAGGCTTGTGCAGTAAGTTGTGGTAGCACTTTTTCATTTTGTGTTTTCATTATTGAGAAATGATTCCTATTGTGATGATTATCTGAAGCGCCACTGAACGGTAAAAGGACTTTTAACTACTCGAATGTAAATTTGTTACATTATAGGTAAATTTATCAATAAATTGTTCTTTAAATAATCAGAGAAAGGTGACCCGACTTAAAAGGATTGTAAGCCAGTTTTAATGGCGAAATATTTTGTTTTATTTGGTTGAGCGGAATAGTAGATGAATTCAGTTTAGAGTGGTTATTCGTTAAGACATTATTTTGACAAATAATACTCTAAAATCAATCAACTTATTATCATTCGACAACTTTTCACTATGCATTCACGCTTGATTATGCTAGTGAATGACTTCACCACTATCGTAACGGTATTTCTCGAGAACGTATGTCAAATTTATAACTCATGGTACCGAATTTCTATAGTAACTGCCGCAAAACGTTAATCGCTAGCCATTCGCTAGCGATAAGATTTCGATACGTATTTTACCTGTTGACTCATACTACCGATTTTAGTTCTTTAAGTGACCGCTAGGAGGCGCTGTTCAATTTGCCATAGAAATCTGTTTCACCCTCGCTAGCGAGTTCGCTCACTGTAAACTCATGGTAAAGGTACAGGTCTAATAATATGACATTTTATTAAAAATGAAGATGAGCCCGTCACAATCCGAAATATTGGTGATGTTTGCAGGAGCATTAGGTATAAGTGAATATTAGTTACGTGTAACATTAAAATTGATTGAAGTTCTAGTTATTAAACGTAAATTAAGTTAAAATCAGGTGAAATACTTATATCTTTCTGAGATGACTAAAGAGTGGCATAGAAAAGAATCACCACATTTCTACGGGTAGTCCAGACCATCAAACTGAACAACGTTTACTATGGGAGCAAAATGTGATTGCAAAAAAAAATCTGCTTTTTATATATTCGAGTCGAGGAGGCATTGCAATTTTGGATGGAACAGCAGATTTTTTGTGTGATTTTAGGTGTTTAGTTTGATGGTCTGAACCACTCCTAATTAGGGTCATTTCGTTCGTTTAATTGCGTTCATCTTGTACCTTAGCTGTCTCAAACAACCTCCAAGCGATAAATTACATGTTGCCATTATTTTATCCGCTTTACACAACATTTTTAATTAAAAAAACTGTATAATTTAATGTTCTCACGACAAAAACTTTAGTGACAATTTCACTATCGCGTTAGCGTAAAGTTTACAACCTAGTACTTCCTATCTCTATGATGTTTACATGCTCACTTCCAATGTATCCGGTGGTCGTCAGTGGCATGTATTGTACCCACTGTCCATCATAATATAAGTGGCAACGGGCTCACCCCCCGTCACACTGGACAGAGTTTCGGTACTACTGGTGAAACGTGGATGTTCTGAGGTTTTAGAATATCTCTGACTACCCCCTCGGGGAATATAGTCGTGAGCATATGCATGCATGCAATGTTTTTGTTGCTCCGTTTTGCTGTGGTTCCATCTTAGAATGGACGACACCACCCCTTCTCTTCCATCGTCGGTGTCATAGGTTAAGTATGTAGATAGGTACTGCTCATTTAAGTTCACGTTTCTGAAAAGTTGTGAATTTGTGTTTTTTCAATAACTTTAACAAAAAAACCGGCCAAGTGAGTGTCGGGCCACGCGCAGGGTAGGGTACCGTAGTTGCCCGTCACAATATACGGACTTAGAAGGGGGCTTTTTGTTTTATACTACGGTTTAACGGCTAATAAAGTCTAAAAAGTACATTTTACAAGTTGGTCGACTATTACTCGTTAACTTGTAAAGCCTACTTAGCGGTGATAGTTTTCCTTTTAACTTCGTTATATACACTACTCCATTACACATATACATTACACATTACGTATCCAGAAACAACCGTTTAGCTGGCAGGGGACGACGACACTTGACTCTAACAAAAGTGTTCGCTTTAAAACTTAATATTTCGCTAACGGATCCCTTAATCGAAAAATGGCAATCAATCGTTCGAAATCATTGCAAATAGACCGGTGACCGGCAACACCCAACCCAGGCTGGGTTATAAGATTAACGACCAAATCCATTTTGTAACTATATTTTAGACAAGCCCCTTCGGTTAGTCCGAAAACAATAAATATATTGCTTCAGGACTATGCAGAGCTTAAATATGACGACGATCCTCTAACATCCATTACTGTGTCTAACATATACAGGGTCCTTCTTAATATGCTGACACTTTCAATGTTGGTCCCATAGAAAAAGTTGTTCAGTTAAACGGTCTGATCATCCCCTTAAAATAGTGTCAGCATATTGAGAAGGACCCTATATGTTACATATACAGGGTGTTACAAAAATACCCCTAAAGAAAAAAGGGTGTTAAAGGGTCTCTTGTAAAGAGTCTATTGCCAATGTATGACAACCGTAGTATAATATTATTATTTACCGAAAAAAAAATTATCGATAATAAAATAATAAAATAGTAATCGTTGAAGCACAGCACTATTTTACGGACTGCCGGTAGTTCAAAGACTAAACGGCAGTAGATAAGTCCTAAGGTCACCGCGATGTCACTACCTATCTTCTAAGTACTTAATTTAAAAGATGATTTTTCTCTAAGTTATCTTTATTACTAAAGCTAACATGAATATTAAGACCTATTTAATGCAAAAAAAATACAATCAAAATAGATTGACAAAAATATTTAAATTATTGGTACAAAAATAAAAAATTAAGAATAATTTCAATAAAGTATTCATATTTGTCATCATGTAAGATAATTTAAGCGTCTTACAATTCGTTTTTATCGACAAAGAAAGCTTCTTCGTCTCTTACTATTTAGGTACAAATGACTTACAAACACTACCCTTCTGAAAAAAATAGTCTATGTTTCAAATGTCACACTAGAGTTGGGATTTGTTTATAATTGGTTTCGATGACGGATTTTATTTTTTTTGGTTAATTATGTAACACCCTGTATACCTACTTTGCATTATAAATTTTCCGTAATGTATCGCATTCACATCTTTTTAAATAAAATAGAATCCATGTCAACATAACAACAATGCCGCCCTGGAATGACCGGCAGAATCCGATCTCTGCTAATAAGTGAATGTCACTATCACGGAAACTCTGTTTTTAAGTTGATTAACAATTTGGAAATACCTAACTACGCACTTAGGTACCTTCTAACATTTTTAGGGTCCCGTATTCAAAGGATACAACCGAACCCTATAAGCCTAAGCCTGCTCCGGCTGTAATCTGTTGAACCGATAGGTAGGTGGGTAAAACTTTCTCAGAATCCGTGTTATTTTGTTAGATTTTATTAAAATAGAAAATAAAGGATCGTAATAGTACAAAATATGCGGTGTTAGTCATTTTAGGACACTAGACATTTTAGTCCGTTTGCTAAAAGGGGGACACCGGATTTAAGCCAAGAGAAGTGTACAGTCGCCATCAGATATATCGTAGCATACAAGGTGGTCAAATATTTCTGAGCAGTGCTCATTTTCAATAAATTCTTTACAGTAAATGTTACCGTGTATTGTGTCATAAATATCTGAACAGCTAATTTTCAATAATTTCTTCACAGTGTTATTTAAAATTGAAATGTATAATAACGGAAAAAGGTTTTTTTTTCTAAGCTGCTCGGATGTTTATGATCACCCTGACTGCGTAGATATAATTGATGTTCTAGGCGATCTGATATTTTTGATTGGTTATGTGTAAAGAAATTATTGAAAATAAGAACTGCTTAGAAATATTTGACCACCTTGTTTGATATGATATATCTGATGGCGGCTGTACATCAAATTAGATTTACGAAGAATTGATAAAACATTCATTCATAATTAGGAAAAGCCGGAAAATTTCTGCATCTGAACGTCAGTACCCCACCCGATCAGCCTACGTATAGGGTCCTTCTTAATATGCTGACACTTTTTTGAGGCGATGATCAGACCGTCAAACTGAACAACTTTCTCTATGGCACCAGCATCGAAATCGCGAAAAAAAAAACTGCTGTTACATACATAACTGCAAACCTACCCGAGCCATATGTATGGGACACCAGCCAGTCTGATCATCCCCTTATAAAAGTGTCAGCATATTAAGAAGGACCCTGTACAATATAATTAACCGTAAATTACAAATATTATCCTAAAATATTATATGCATGTAAAAAGATTAAGCCAGCGGTTAAAAACACAAACATACGATGAAGTAGAATCTCTCTTGAAAAGAAAAAATGAAAAACAGACAGACACGGATAAGGTACACAGGGTGTAAGTAACAGCCTAGCAAATATTGAAACGGTGAAATCAAACCATCAAACTGAACAAGTTTCGCTATTGAGCCTACCTCAGAATACGCGGTAAAAATCATCTGTCCCATACATTTGAGTCAGGTCAGCAACAGCAGTTTTGTAGACTCCATAGTGAAAGTTGTTAAGTTTGATGGTCTGAGTTCACCGTTTCAGTATTTGCTAGACTGTCACTTACACCCTGTATACATGGCACACACACACACACACACACAAACACACACACACACACACACACACATACACACACACAAACAAACACACACACACACACACACACACACACACACACAAACACACACACACACACACACACACACACACACATGTTTACTTATTTCATAACTTTTAGTTTCTTTTGTTATCCATCGTGTGTTCATTACATTTTATAGGTACACTAGCAGCCCGTCCCGGCTTCGCACGGGGTAGACAAATAAATTTTAAGACTCATTTTTCTACACCTTCGGTTACATTGTTCAAATTTTACCAAGGATCCCTATTTTTTTTCAAAATGAAATGTAGCCTATGTCGAATTGGAAGAATGTAGCATTCTATTGGTGAAAGAATTTTTTAAATCGGCCCAGTACTTTTTGAGCCTATTCATTACAAACATACAAACATACAAAAATAGGTACAAATCTTTCCTCTTTATAATATTAGTAAATTAGTTAAACATTTTTGGCACGTGTCAAAGGAAGTAGCGAGGCATTCCCAATACGAGCATTCTCAAATTGCTCTAAGGGAAGTTTGAATTTGATTTATTATCACACCGGCTCACCCCCGTCACACTGGACAGAGTTTCGGTACTACTGGTGAAACGTGGATGTTCTGAGGTTTAAGAATATCTCTGACTACCCCCTTGGGGAATATAGTCGTGAGCATATGCTTATGCTTATGCAAAAAAAAAATTTCTAAGTATCGCACTATTTATTAATTAGTTTACCATCGTAATCGTTTTATTATCTACACTAATATTATAAAGAGGAAAGATTTGTACCTATTTTTGTATGTTTGTATGTTTGTAATGAATAGGCTCAAAAAGTACTGGGCCGATTTAAAAAATTCTTTCACCAATAGAATGTTACATTCTTCCAATTTAACATAGGCTACATTTCATTTTGAAAAAAAATAGGGATCCTTGGTAAAATTTGAACAATGTAACCGAAGGTGTAGAAAAATGAGTCTTAAAATTTATTTGTCTACCCCGTGCGAAGCCGGGACGGGCTGCTAGTCGAATATAAAGACATTGTTTTGGTATGATTTCTTTCTTTCTCTAAGTATCAAAAGCCTCCCAACCGATCCCGGGATCATTATGAAATTGCAAACTACTTAGTATTTATTATATTACGTATCCCGAAAACAGGTAAAACTACAAATAAAATTTAGGTAATTTCGCCGGTAAACCACGAACTTTCTATAAAAATGTCCCTTTGTCATTTTAATAGCTGGCATAACATACTATTATTAAATAACCTGGCATTGTGTTTTAGTGCACTATAGCTAGTCAATGCGGATACTCACGATTAATAACATCAAGAAAGTCCGCGTTAGCGCCATCCTGTCGGCAGCGGGCGGTGAGAAAATTGCAGGACTGCACGCACGCGCTTGATCGACGCAGAGACGCAACTGTTGCATCTTAAGGCGACGCGGCCGCGGGCCGGCCGAATGACCAGAGCCGTAAATAGGGCGGTGCGAGCGGTGCCCAGGCACAGGGCACAGACCCTGGGGGGGCGCAGAAATGATACCAGCCGTCGTAGTACGCCAGCGTGATATAGCGCTATCAGGCTTTCGCTCCCTCCTCAGACAAGAAACTAGTTTTTATCATCGTTTTTTCTTCTCGCTCAATACAAGTGTCAAACTTGGTGTGATTATAGAGCAAACTCTACAGTATAACAACAAATAACAAAAGCCGGCCAAGTGTGTGTCGGTCTCGTGCTAAAGGTCACTGAGAAAACAAATCTTTTTTGTAAGTTAATATATTGTGTGGTGGTGTGGTACGGAACCCTCGGTGCGCCAGTAGCCCGATTCGCACATGACTGGTTTTATTTCGTGTAGCATGAATGCTGTAGCTGTAAGTTTTATAACATCAAAAATATATGAAAAGACAGATTTTTCGAACCCAAATAAAACCACAGACCATGGACCATGGACTACAGCTTTGGTGCCGTCAGGAAGGTGGCATAGGTATTATCAGGAAAGTTGCGTAGGTATTGTCGGTGCTATAATAGAGGGACAAGTCCTAACAGAATATCGCCTTTTTTTTTGGCTAGCACTTTCATATTTTGGACCAAATCAGAAATTGTCTTTTTCAAAACTCCCGGAAAACTTTCCCGTTTTGATCACCAAATGACAATCATTTACTATTCATTCTATAATCATATTTGATCACAATTTTAGATGGTGTGGTGTACGACTTCATAGTGGTAGGAGCTGGTTCGGCAGGATGTGTTGTCGCCAACAGACTGACAGAGGATGAGAATATCAATGTGCTGCTCATAGAGGCCGGGGGAGATCCCCCCGTTGAATCTTTTGTAAGTTGATCATTTTATACAGCCCCTTTTGAAACATAGGCAGGCATCTTAGACGAGTTATATACGGACCCGCCTCGCCTTAGCATTTCCCCTCTGCCAACGTGCCAGATCAAAAAATCTTACGCATTTACATTCAATTTTATACCTTATCACTAAACGCGACAGCCTATAATTGCAGAACAATAATTTCGAACTTATGACGTTTGGGGTACACACGACAATGTTTTTCATGATTTTTAACATTCAAAATTAGAATCTAAACTAATGGAATAAAATTCTAAGTTGCGTATCTCGTGCTACTTCGCCCCCCGCAAAAAGTGGCAGAAAATGTTGTTAGTAGAATTACACGCGTAACTTGTCCTCATATAAGTAGTCTAAGGCAGGCATAGTTTAACCCACAGAACATATAATTAACCATAGTAAACATAGTTACTTGCGTTTAATATTAGTAGCGACGAGCTTGTATAATTCATAATATAATACATAACATGGTTATATAATTTCAGCTACCTGGAGCACTCCCTTTTCTACCCCATTCATCATAATGACTGGATGTATCAATCGGAAAATGACGGTTACACAGCTCAAGAACATCCTAACAAAACTATATCTCTAATTCGTGGAAAAATGCTGGGTGGTTCTAGCAGTAACAATTTGATGGTCCACATCAGAGGACAACCTAATGACTTCTACGAATGGGCTAAAGCGGCAGAAGACGATACCTGGAGCTATGACAACGTACTCCCTTATTTCATAAAGAGTGAAAGATTGGATGACGATGAGATTAAAAACTCACACTTTGCAAAATACCACGGATTCGATGGATATTTAGGAGTAAAAAAGCAAGTTCTTGACCAAAATCTAGTTTATATGAAGGGTTTTGAAGAACTTGGACACAAGTTGACGCTAGACCTAAATGCCGATGAAACTCTTGGATATACTCAAATCATGTATACAAGAGCAGATGGTATTCGTCAGAGCACTGCAAGAGCTTACTTAACTCCCATAAAGGACAGACCAAACCTTCACGTCAGAAAGAACACGCTTGTAACAAATAACATTTTTGATAAGAATAAGAACGCAATCGGTGTCAAAGCGCTTACAGAAAATAACAAATATGTAACATTCAAAGCTAGAAAAGAGGTGATATTATCGGCGGGAGCATTCAATACGCCCCAGGTCCTAATGTCAGGGGTCGGGCCAAGGGAACATCTCGAGTCGATGGGCATAAAAGTACTTGTTGACACACCTGCTGTTGGGAAAAACCTACAGGATCACGCGTCTATTGCCATCGCTATTAAAACTAAAAAAGCTCATCCACCTAAACTACCTAATTTACCAACAAAACAGATCTTTGATATGTTTATGGGCATGGTGACTATTAATGAATCTCAGACTTACCCAGATTACGAAACAATAAGCTTAGTAGCACCCCATGCTAGTCTAGAACCTACCTACGTAATGATATATTATGCACATTTATCCTAACTCTTAATGATGATATCTGTCAAAAGTACTTCGATGCCTCATTGGATGGCGATGTGATGTACACCTTTTTGAGTTGCCTTCATCCAGAATCCAGAGGCGAAGTTTTATTGCAAAGTACTGATCCTAAAGAACCACCGAGAATTCGAATGGGGTATTTTTCTAAAGACATTGATCTTGAGAGAGCTGCGATGTTTGTTGAAGATTACATTAAAATTGTAGACACAGCCGCTTTCAAGGAGCTAGAAGCTGAACATGTGCGCCCTGACTTGCCAAAATGTGACTGCTTTCCTTATGGGAGCAGAGTATTGGCGTTGCTTCGTACTGGCCTTGATGGTAGCAGAGTGGCATTTTAGTGGTACTTGTGCTCCGTGGTACTCCCATCTGAGGTTGAACGGTGTACACAAATTGCGTGTTATCGACGCTAGCGTTATTCCATACATCAATGGAGCAAACATTAATGCAGCCACAATAATGATTGGTGAAAAAGCTTCTGATTTTATTAAGAAAGATCATGGTTTATGTGATCCAAAAAATAAAAAGCAGAAGAAGAAGACGCCTAGTCTTTTCGGTTTATTATCCAATGTTGTGAAAGAAACGAAGTCCACAGTGACATCAGTACTTTCGCTGTCTCCGCTACAGTTGAATTTCACAAATATTGCGAGTAAAATGTACACGGACCAAATCATGTCGCTTTTACAGATAAATAATGACTAAAACTTAGTACCTACTTACTGAAAACATCAAAGGACTGATGAGATAGCTCAGGTACCGACTTCCTTTATATTATTTCCAGTTGTACCGAAAAGAGTAGTAGTAGGGACGTTACGAATGTAGTTTGGGCCATAAACCTTTCTTTCAGCAAGGACGGGAAACAGAGGTGTAATAATGTCACAGAATAGGTAATCGTATATAGTTCTATATACAGAACTGCCACTCCCCCCCTCTAACTTAAGATACCCCACCTCACCTCACACTTTCTGGGAAATTTGAGGGAAGCAGAGCAAAGGAATGCAGTCAGGCGCGCGCACCCGTTGGATATGATAACATAAAATTGATTCTTTTCAGTGCATTAAAACGTTGAAAAATAACAATAAATTCAAATTTCAGTAATTCTTTAGCTCAAATAATATTTTAAATAACAGAACGAACAATAAAAAGTAACGAAATGTAGATGATGTTCATACGATGCGTGGTAAGTCAACCCTACACATATGTCAAAGACAATTCGCACCAAGTGCTCACTATGTCAAATCCAAAAGGTTGTTTGAAGTGCCGGACCTGTGATAATGTTCACAGTCCGCCGTCAGCCCATAAGTGCGAGCGAGAGGTTCGATGATAATGATTTATGGCACAAACTATAAATTCTTAACGTCCCGACTATAGTAGAAATAATATAATGAGGATATTTACTTCGCGAACTAGCGTGGCCAAAAAAACGTATCAAATTAAATTCAAGCTTATCTTCATAATTCTTAAATGAATGTTGGTATAAAATTTCCGTAGTAATTTAAGGCTTTTTGTGATCTTCTCGTTCCACTGTTTCCGAATATACAGGGTGTAAAATTAAATGCGTTACATATCGAACAAGGTGCTTTAGACCATGCCGAGTCATGCCAGAAATGTCAATAGCTAGGTACTTGACCAAGAAATCAATACGTATGAAGCTGATTTTTTATTCGCGATTCCAAAGTTGGTCCCATTGTAAAAGTTGCTCAGTTTGATGGTCTGAAACACCCCTTTAAGTTTGTAACAAATTTCAGATTACACCCTGTATACCTAATTAGTAATTACTATGGTTTTGTTTAAGAGGACAGTGTAGTTCGTGTGAAGAATTTTGATTAAACCTATACATCATTCCAAATAAGGACGACAATTTTCCGATTCCCATTTAGCTTTCTGACTAATTCTGATTACCAAATGTAATTAATTTATTGGATACATATACTATCCGACATATCTTGGACGTTACTAAAGCTGTTCTAAGAATAAGTGAGAGGAAGTGTTTCAAATCTCTGTTTCTGTAATGCAAAATAGCCTTAAAATTTCGTTGCTATTTTGAATGGACTATACAAAAATAATGAAAAACGAAGTAAGATATAAAACATTTATTTATATAAATTATTGTCACCATCTCTTTGTATAAAAATACAAAATCAGTTCATCTATAATCTCATTTACTTTGTCACGTTATGAGATCTCGAGAAAATAATTACAGTGATCCATGTAATTATTATTTTGTAAACTATCTAAACAGCACAGATATTATAAATGTCTGTGCTAAACACCCATCCAGTACAAGAATGGTTTAAGAATGCTGCTGGGTCCGCCCCGCTTTTGCAACGCATCGGGCAAGTTTGCAGAGCCCAATAAAGACTGCGTCAAAACATTAGTGAGAAAGAGAGAGTTACCTCCCTGATGCGTCGAGTGCGGGACAGCGCTAGCGGGGAGGACTGGGAACCGATCGCGCTAAAGTAATCTCCACTGAAACTTCATTGGACCGCATGCGAATTACAACTTTTTACTTATTCGGTATCGCGCTAATCATTTCAGGCCGTCACGATCACATAGTAAATAAGTAAAGTTTAGCGTAACTGAAATTGAATAAGGATTGAACTACCATGTTTTAAATTAGCGCGATCGTGCCGCTCTGTTCCATGGGTTCCAGACCAGCTTTGTTTAATATTAAATACAAATTGCATTGTCATATGTACATACGTGTTAATGAATACGCGCAAAACCTCATACACCCCAACTGATTTATAACAAAATAATTAGTTTGAAATAATAATTTAATTATTTTAATAGTTAAAATTTAAAGTTATTCAGTTTAAGTTTTCAGGCAACAATGATTTGTTACCATTTCAGCAATGAATGAAAGCGCTAGCGTGCTCGTTGATACATTTTAAGAATCTTGTTTTGGTAGTAAGTAGGGTGAGTGTGCCCGTGCGGTGGGTTGAGATCGAGTAATTTTCAATATTACTAACAAATTATTTAATATTTAGAAAAATTTTGAAAACATGATAATTCGATTCTGCTCTCGATTTTAAACAAACTACTTTCTAGTTTTGCATTAATTCATTAACACGTTGTATATTTTTAAGGCTTACTAACACATGTATGTTTTTGTCTGAAATAAATGAGAATTATTATTATTGTAGTCTCTGTCTTACATTACGTTTCAGATTTAACCCTTATCACAAATTATAAATTAGGAAGACAACCTTTTTGGCATTATGTTACATTCTTTTTCAACAAAATTCTTGCTTGTAAAGTGGCTCTTATTGCACCGCTTTTAGGTACATAATACAGCTTATAGAACACGCGTGCACTGATTATACTATCGCACTAGTGTGGTAATGTTCCTTTATTTCTTTGTTTTTTTTTAAACCTCAGCAAAGAGTTACTACGTTAAAACAAAACTTTTGTCTGAATAAATTAATCTGTTTTAGTTAAAATATGATAAATAAACGATTCATTTCATCAAACATGTAAATACATAAATATTAAGTTTATAACGTTTTAAATATTAGGTTTTTTGCAACAAAATGTCGTTGGTTGAATGTCGGCTAAAGTCATTGCCTCTTCATCGACCTGCGCGCGCTTAGCTATCTCAACCAAAGGCACGGAACAAAAAGAAGCCCATCGCCATTTTTCACAAATGGTTGTTTAAAATTTTTGTATTTTACGAAATCTTATTACTTTTTCCTCGCAAGTAAATTGAAAAACGTCGTTTGAAAAGCTCAGCGCTGGTCATTACAGCCTCGGCTAGATCTGCAGCACTCGCCTGCGGCTCGTGTTGCAATCCCGCCTCGGCTTTAATGACCAACTTTGCTCACTTGTATCATAATTTACTATTTTTTCACTTACTTATTTTAGTTTGCATCTGACAAGAGCGTAACATAAAAATATTAAAATCAACCTAATCGAAGTTTCTGACGGTCATACATGACTTTATTAATGTACTTATGGAATTCGATATAAGTATTTTATTTTGTGAATTATGCAATCTAAATTTTAATTATTATATTGAAAGGTTGTTCATCGCCATCCAACGCGGAAACACGACGAGCTTCACCTTTGCATCCGAAATAACCTTTTTGATTTGATTTAACTGTTACTAACGCTTAGAAATTACTTATTATATTTATTAGAATAAAAAAAATAATTTAAATAACGTAACCTTAAAATTAAACTAAAATAGAAATGCATTTAAAATACTGATTAAATAATCTCCCATCAATACAGGAACCTCTATAGAGGTCGTGCTATAGCACGAAATAACGTACAACATTTATTTTACTAAAAATTGGTCACACCAACAATTTAAAAACCACACCTTGGATAATGTACCGTTACTTCATACAAATAGAAAAAACTGACAAGAATAGGTAAGCATGTGCGATACTGAGCGAGTGCGTGTGAGACAGGAATACACCATTGCCACTATATTCTGCCACGCTTTCTACCACTCTTCCTGTGGTGGTAGTGTGGTAGGGCGGTGGTCGCTTACAAGGTTATAGTAGTACCAGGTTTGTAAGCCACACCGATGTACAATCGCCATCAGATATCAAACAAGGTGGTCAAATATTTCTAAGCAGTTCTAAATTTTCAATAATTTCTTTACACATAACCAATCAAAAATATCTGAACGCCTAGAACATCAAATATATCTACGCAGTCAGGGTGATCATAAACATCTGAGCAGTTTAGGAAAAAAATAGCTTTTTCCGTTACTATACATTAAAATTTTAAATAAAATTCTAAAGAAAGCCTATGTTCACGACTATATTCCCCGAGGGGGTAGTCAGAGATATTCTGAAAACTCAGAACATTCACGTTTCACTAGTAGTACCGAATCTCTGTCCAGTGTGACCGGGAGTGAGCCCGTCGCCACTTTAAATGGACAGTGGGTACAGTACATGCCTCGAAATTGAAGCATGCAGGTTTCCTCACGATGTTTTCCAAAAAACAAACCACCATACCAAATTGTAGAGAAATTATTGAAAATTAGCTGTTCAGATATTTATGATACAATACACGTTTAGATATTATTGGTAACATTAACTGTAAAGAATTTATTGAATATTAGCACTGCTCTGAAATATTTGACCACCTTCTTGTAAGCTACGATATATCTGATGGCGTCTGTACGTGCGCAGTTGTCAGATTATAATACCGCACGAAATTATATGAACTAACCAGGATGTGTCACCTTCGCGGGCTCGAAATCTCTTGCCGCGATTGGCTAAATTGTTTGCGCCCTATTCGCTGCTATCTGACTTTGCACCCTTTGATTACTAAATGACTTCGGGTTTTGACGGGGACTCGGGTCTGCTCCACGCAAACGAAGATTGTCGAGCGGAATTATTTTCCTGGTCGTATTTTACCTACAACCTTTGATTTGCTATTGTTTATGGGATCTATTATAACTTGTCACAACTATGCTAATCACCTAAAAGCTCAATTCAAAGTAAAATTAAAGGATAGGCCTTACACGAACATTTCAAACCAGAAAAATGAGGCAAAACAAATTAATGGTTTACTTGAAATTGAGATGACAGACAATTGTGCTAGTTTGTATGGACCAATAGGGGAGTTGACTACATGAAATATATTTTAGTTTTAACTGCTCAGTAAATAAATCGTTTGAAAATAACGCTAAACTCACATTTTCAGTAATGCTGTTGCTTGAACACTATTTTTAATAACTGGATAAACTTTAAAAAGTATCAAAACTACGACGACGAAAAACAATGACGTCACTATTCAATTTTTAGTACAATATTTCATACAAAGCACGCGTTTTGACGTTTGATAAAGAGTTGTTGATTTGACTAGTTGGAAACACGTGGATTGCACTAGTTGTGTGCTTCAACATAAGGCCTATTCATTAATTTTACTTTGATCTAAGCCTGTAAGCGACGACCGCGCCCCAAATAGTTTGTATTCCCGTCTCTTACGCATAAAAGCCAAATCATCTTTTCTGCGCGCAATTTTAAACCCTATTTCAAAGTTTTCTAAGGCTCAGTCTTCTGATTCAAGTATCCACTCGAACCCTGCCAACTAAACGAGCTATCTGTCTCGCCGTCGCTCGATTTTGGTCTCTCAGTGTAGTGAGAATGAGGTCTATTATCGATTACGTAAGACCTCGGTCTCTGGCTGAGGCGAGACGCGTCAAGTTGGAACCCAGCGTTGGAAGGCTTGCGGACTTCGTTGAGGTATTTCCAGGTGTGAGTTTGGCTGTTGGCTTGATCTTCTTTTGGGCTGTACAGCCATTCTGAAAATGTATTAGACTATCGTTAGTTTCATACGTAAAATCTACACTACGATACAACTACGTGAAAAGGTAAATTATACAACGTGTTAATGAATAAACGCAAAACTTGAAATTAGTTTATTTAGAATCAAGAGCAGAATCGAATTATCATGTTTTCAACATAGATTTAAATAATTCGTTTGTAAAATTTAAAATTTACGGAACTCGATCTCAACCCATCGCTCGGGCACTCTCACCCTACTTACTACCAAAACAAGATTCTTAAAATGTATTTTCATTCATTGCTGAAATGATAACAAATCATTTTTGCCTGAAAACTTAAAATGCGAATAAATTCCTTATTTTTATCAAAATAAGGAAATGATTGTTTCAATCGACATATTTTGTTATAAATCAGTTGGGGTGTATGAGGTTTTGCGCTGTATGCTGAATGGTGTTTGTCATTTATTACTTCTAACTGTTTTTTTACCTTGGGCATTGTCACAGGTTGTCTTATAGATTTAACTTGTACTAGCGTATATACTGGTTGAAGACAATTTTTGTGAAACCAAAGACAAAATACACAAGCATTATGTCAACATAGCATTAAGTTCAAGACTATATTCCCGAGGGGGTCATCAATCATCATCATCATGTCACCCGATGGACGTCCACTGCTGGACGTAGGACTCCCCCAAGGATCTCCACAACGACCGGTCCTGCACTGCCCTCATCCAACAGGTTCCCGCCGCCTTTACCAGGTCGTCGGTCCACCTAGCCACGCTACGCTTTCCGGTACGCGGTCGCCACTCGAGAACCTTTCGGCCCCATCGGCTATCCGTTCTGCGAGCAATGTGCCCCGCCCATCCTCGAGGGGGTAGTCAAGAGATATGACAACATGACAACAATATGATGTGTCTCTTTCTATTCCGTATTGCCAATCTATACGTTATTGGTACATATTCAATATAGGGTCCAACTTAATATGCTGACACTTTTTTAAGGGGATGATCAGACCATCAAACTGAACAACTTTCTCTACCGGACCAACATCGAAATCGCGGAAAAAAACAGCTGTCCCATACATTTGGCTCAAGTAGGTTTGCAGTTTTGGATGGAAGAGATGATTTTTTTCTCGATTTCGATGTTGGTGCCGTAGAGAAAGTTGTTCAGTTTGATGGTCTGATCATCCCCTTAAAAAAGTGTCAGCATATTAAGTTGGACCCTATATTGAATATGTACCAATAACGTATAGATTGGCAATACGGAATAGAAAGAGACACATCATATTGTTGTCGGCATATTAAGAAGGACCCTGTATATGGATACCAATGAAAAACATGGCAAAAAACCTTAAATTCCAAACATCTCGAAAACTATTGATTTTCGGCCAAAGATATGGGTGTTCACATTGATGCATATTGGCTGCCCTTTAACGTCCTGGAAGGAATACGTCGAATTACTAGTAACCCTGTATAAAGATGTTTGGTTTCATTTTCTCAGTACGCCCTTAACAATTTTTATGTATTAAAAAATGGGGGTGAATATTAATATCAATCATACCAGCCCACTTGCACCCACAGATAGGCAAAAAAAATCTGCTGTTCCATACTAAACTGTAAAGCCTTCTCGACTCAAATGTATGCAACAACTAATATTTTTTTGCTCCAATCGGTTTGCTTCCATAGTAAAAGTTGTTCAGTTTGATTAAAAGAAGTCGACCAGAACCTAAAAAAAAATATAGATTTTCACATGGTAGTGTCCAACTGTCATCTGTCTAGTTAAAATAGGCTCCGTACAGACTGCGATTTTTTTCTGTGATCTCTGTGTGTCTATCGCGTGACTTTATCGCTACACTAGCAATTAACAGACGTTTTTATTTATTCAATCGCATGATGGTAGCGATGCATACACGTGTGTATCGATGCACAGGCGCGTGAGGATTATGGCAAAGACTGTCGACAAATAACTGATCAAATATTACGAAAGTTTTGCATCGTGGCTGTATCGCGTTTGCATCTATGCTTTCTGCAGCACTGCAAAAAGTCGCAGTGTGTAAAGGGCCCTAATCATTACCCCAGTGTTGCTTACTCTAAAATTTGATTTCCCTATTTACCATCAGATTCTACTCTTAGTTTAAAAGGATGCTAATGGCACCCTGTATAGATTACCTCCGTTAGAAACCTTGGATATAGCAGAGAGCAGGAACTCCTTGTCCTTAGCCTGCAGCACCAGCATGTGCCTCAGTATCTCCACCATGGAGTGCTGCGCCAGCGCCTTGGCTCTCATGTAGTACACTGCCACACTGCACGATACCATAAGCTTCAATATAAACACGCGAACGACACACTTAATATTTGGAATTAAACCACAGTATGTAGGCGTTGAAGCCAAAAGAGACCCCCTGTGGGCCAAAAGGGGGGGCAGATTCTAGTTTTCAAGTTTTTGTGAAGATAGGTGACATATTAGCATTTGCTGATTGTTATTCTTATTTCAACTATTACTGATTATAAACATGTTACAGCCATGTTGTGCTATTTCGAATCAAATAAAAGATTGACAAATTTTCCAATTTTTTTTTTATTGAAAATTTCGTTCTCTGGCTAGTGGGCTCGGTAGCGATATTAAATAACGCACTTCCCCGGTTTGGATGAGTGCGGGTTCAAGTCCCGCCCGCGACAAATTTTTCAATCTTTAATTTGATTGTTATCCTGTACCAAATAGCAATACGGGTTGAACCTCATCTGGCAGCACGGAATCGCATTTTTTCACGCACCATCCTTTTCTGTCGCCGCAGTGAATGTGATAGATACAAACCAGAGGAACAGGATGAGGAAGGCGATGACGCCGGGCCTCGTGGCGAACCGCAGCGCGTTGTGGAGGGTGGCGTGTTGCGACAGGTGCAGCACGCCCTCGCTCAGTACCTCGTACACGAACCCGTACTGCGTGAACGGGCCGCAGTGCTGCGAAGACGTTCTGCACAACATTAGCACAGAATAGCTAATAGTATATAGTATATAGTTCTATATACAGAACGGCCACTCCCGGCCCCCGTCTGACTTCAGATACCCCACCTCACCCCACACTTTCTGGGAAACTTGTGGGAAATCGAGCAAGGGAATGCAGTCAGGCGCGCGCACCCGTAATATTTGACTACATAAAATTGAGTCTTTTCAGTGCATAAAAACCGTTGAAAAATAACGCTAAATTCACATTTTCAGTAATTATTTAGCTCAAATACTTTTTTAAATAACAGAACGAACAATAAAGAGTAACGGAATGTAGATGATGTTCATACGATGCGTGGTAAGTCAACCCTACCTACTCGTATGTCAATGAAAATTTACACCAAGTGCGCATGTGCGAACGCCAAACGAAATCCAAAACGTTGTTTGAAGTGCCGTACCTGTGACATTAGACATTAGTCACTAGTTATGGGGGCACAGAGCCTCCAGTACTGCCTTGAATAGTATTTTTGCCGTATTAACATTTACATTAAACAAAATTGACACATTTAGTCACGGCAGATTTTCAATTTATGGGGTCATTACGGATTGTTGACGAAAAGTGACCACTTTTGGCTGTTTAAAGAGGAAAGGCGGTCTGCAAGACATTTGAAGAATAGGATCTTAACAGATCTATACCGTCGCGCTCCTACAAACCCCGGCCCCGGCCCCGGCGACTAGAATGCGAAAGGGTTTAAAAATTGAACAATTTTCGTTATTTTAGATGGTTTCTAGTTCCTATTGTAAATAGTTTATTTTCTATGAAAATGTATACCTGGCTCTGCCATCATCATCATTCTCTTGCCCAATTCCCATTATTTGGGGTCGGCGCAATATGTCATCCTCTTCCATTCATCTCTCTTACCCGTCGTTTCAGCACTCCTTTCTTACACATATCATCCTTCACAAAATCCATTCATCTTTTCTTTGGTCTTCCTCTCGTACCACAGCCACACTCGTCTCTCAGCATCACATGGCAATACCACGATAATCTATGAGGGTTGAGCCTCCTCTGTCAGCACCGAATCGCATTTTTTCACGCTCTATCCTTTTCTGACGCTCAGGAACGTCATTGGCTAGAGCGAGAAAGGTCTTAGCACTGCCAGTGCTGCCGCGTGCAATCGCATTCCCGCTATCTTTCTCGCCCTAGCAAATGATGTTATTGAGCGACAGAAAAGGATGGAACGACGGTAAAATGCAATTCTGTGGCAGATGAGGTTCATCCCTTACCCTGCAATTTTTCCGTCATAGGTGCTACTTTCAAACTTCCTCTAATATACTCATTCCTTATCTTATCCATTCTAGTTACACCACACATCCATCTCAACATTCTCATCTCAGCTGCATGCAATCGTTTCTCATCCGTCCCTTTTGTGGCCCAACACTCAGACCCATACATAACAACAGATCTTATTACGGTTTTATATATTTTCCCCTTCAATTTGAGGGGGATTCGGGAGTCGCAGATCGTTCCCGTAACCTGCTGCCACTTCATTCACCCTCAGTTGATTCGGTACTTGACGTCCCGATCTATCTCTCCATCGTTTTTTACCTCGCTCTGTATACATTCATAATTATCTGCTAAACTCTGCCAAGTTGCACACTTACCTAAAGAACAAGGAGCCGACACCGAACAGTGTCGTGAACAAGGACAGGGTGACTAGCATGTACATCACTGTTTGAGTCTGCGAAGCACGCCATATCTGCGGGCATATACTAGTCGTTAGTCTATTATATTCGATGAGGCGCCCGTTAGCTCCACTAAGGAGCTTCTGTATTGGAAACGATTAACGTGACCTTGGCATTCAAATTCAAATAATTTATTTCAGACAAGATGTCCACACAGTGTTAGTATACATTCGTTGTATTTTTTTTACTGCGTCTCTATGATTCAGAAGGCTCGCTAAAAAAACCTCGCTCGCTTCGATGTTGTTTCGAGGTTGTAACAGTGAAAAATAAACTGTGTTGTTATATTTCGGACTAGTTATTGAACTCAAACATCTCCATGTGTCCCGTTCTAGCAACTAGACCCCAGCAAAACAAAATCGGAGTCGAAGCAGACCTAGATTAAGATGGCGGTACGAAATCAATGGCTTCTTAAAGAACTGGCCTAATGAAGTGCAAAACCGGGACGCATAACGTACATTACTTAGAAAAGCTCATTGATATATGGCATGTCGGTCGTCCGTGCGGACATAAGATGGCAGTATTCGTCACTACATATTTCAATCTATCAATTTGCTTCGACATACTGGCAGACATCAGGTTTCCCTACGCTTTTGCCCTACAGTAGGCTCGTACAGTGACAGGCCCCAACTTCGAAATCACGAAAAAAACATCAGCTGCATTTGAGTCGAGTTGGTACTGCAGTTTTGTAAGAAACTGGTGTTTTTTTTTTCTCGAGATTTCGATGTTGGCTTCATAGTGGAAGTGGTTCAGTTTACGGTCTGATGGTTTTAAGATACCATCGTATATGAAAATCAAAAGATTATGTTCTTTATTACCACTGTGGTAATATAGGGTCCATCTTAATTTGCTGGCGGTTTTTAACGGGATCACTTTCTTTATGGGACCAAAGTGGAACAGCTGTTCCATACAAAACTGCAATCCTGATGGACAAAAATTTATGGGACTGCTGATTTCTTTTTCGCTATTTCGATGTCGGTCCCGTAGAGAAAGTTAGTCAGTCTGGTGGTCTGATCATCCTGTTAAAAAACCGTCAGCATATTAATTTGAACCCTGTATACATACATACATATCAGAAAAACAAAAGACATACCTTCCCAGATGGCTGACACGCTTTCAAAGCGCATTGCCTCTTCACATAAAACAGTAACAGGAACTTGATCGTTACGGCCACCACCAATAGGGGCGAGAACAGCATGCCGAACCAAAGCACCGCCTGGTTGTAGATCAGGGTAAGGGAGTTGTAAGCTATGTTGAACTCTGGAGGGTTTCCTATAGATTTGTACCTGGAATTTTGTAAGACCTTGATTAATTCTGAGAATTAGAATAGAGTCCCTATTTCCTCCTGTGACCTCGGACGACATCCGAGGTCACAGGGAGATCTTTTTCGATGTTTTTGAGTACATTTTCTCTGTTTAAAAATGAATCGCTAAGACATTACGTTCACTTCAGGTAATATTAAACAAACCAAACAGAACTCAGAACGAAAAAAAATCTTTTTAAAAATGAATGAAAAAATAAATAAAACAAAAACTCACTTATAAAGCAAACCTCTAATGATTTCAATGACTGGCAGCACTAACAAGGAAACCAAAGAGTCTAGCAACACCAGCCGGTACGCCTCCTGACCGAATGACGTTTCCCAACACTACAAATAACAAAAAAGTTGATATAGCTACTTTAATGTAGGTGCTACAGTCAACTATGGAAACATAACAATCCACCAATAACAACATGCACTTAACATCTTTTCAACGCCAACGACGCGACAGATGTAAAGGCTTTAGTACTATTTAAAGGGTTAGATTCGATCATAAAACTAAACAACTTTCAGTATGGAGACAAATTCGAGACAACATTTATAAAATCGGATTTTTCATACAAAACTGCAATACCTAGCTCGACTCAAATCGTCGCTAACGATGCAGACTGCCCTTCATAATTTTTATATAAAAAATTTATAAAAATACTTTGAAGAATACTTTATTACACTCGTCTTTATCTTTCGTATTTTTTTATCGTTACGGAACGTATTTGGCTTGGTTGAACTGATAATGTGTGTGATTTCGTTGTCTTCAATTATCATAATATTATACGGTTATCGTGAATTTTCATTAAAATAAACAATGAATGCGTAGAAGATTGAGTGGACTATCTTATAAGAAAGATTATGAGTTTCACACACTTGATATAGGTATCATAAGGAGAAATACCTTTCCCCCAATTTCTACAGGTTAAAACCAATTTAGTTTTTTGTTAGTTTTATTTCACTCTACACGTATTACTAAGTTTCATTAATGTACGGGACCTCTAAATCTGGGTTTCAAATTACATGGCCGTCCGCCAAGCTTCTTTGTTTCTTGCGAATTTCCAGTTTCAACAAAACTCAAAAATATAACAATTTTACCTGTAAATAAAATTATTATTAAGCATACTTACCTTATTCCAGGTCTATTATTATATTTGAGAGCGGCTTACTTGATTTCCGTTTCCGAGCGAACATTACCCTAGTAAAGCGCCATCTAGTGGACACAATCAGCAGCCAGGCAGTGGGGGGGCACGGCCATGAAGCCGGTGCCCGCCATTTTACTTTCATTGGAGATTTGAATTCAGCTAGCGTTCAGCGTGATCGTGCTGCAGAATGCGAGCAAATAACACGACTAGTGTAGGTGTGACCGTGTCAGAGAGCGAGCACGACTATCACACAACGCCAGCACGATCGTATCCTGGTATGCCTTAAAAAGATAGTTTATGATTTCGTTGTTCAAGGTCTGGAAGAACGATATTACAGCAGACAGGTGTACAAAATAGACCTGGAATAAGGTAAGTATGCTTAATAATAATTTTATTTACAGGTAAAATTGTTATATTAAGCTTTTATACCTTATTCCAGGTCTATTATTATATTTGAGAAGTGTTTGGTATCGGCTGCTGGATTGCTTCTGGATTGACGCCAATGTGATTTATACGAAGTTCATTGATTATTTCAAATTGGTTTTCTTTGTGCAAAAACCAAAAACGTTTACATAACATTCTTTATGAGTATGGTTGGCATTGTGCGTGAACCAAAATTGTTTTTGAATTTGGGTGGTTTCGTGTGAGAACCAACATTATTTCAACCTGACATCAATAAAATTACAATCAAGGTATTGGAATACCATTGACACTGGCATAGGAACGCACAATGTAATATTGATATCGATAAAAAGATAAATGTAGGGAGCAACGATAGTCCAGGCCATGACTTGATCTCAACGGGCTTCACCGTACAACGCCGTATATAATGAGTGAATGGGTTCATTCAGCTGAGAGTGTGAGGTTCAACCGCATTTTACAACAAAAAATGGTTCATCAAGTACAAATATCGGACTCGCTTTGCAGACTGTGATGAACCCAGAAATACGACGCGTGACAATAATAATTCATCAACAAACCTAGTTAGATTTGTACCGTAGGACGGTAGGACATAAAGAAAATATGGATGTGTGGCGAGTTGACTGAGAAAAGAAACTCTTCCAATGGAAAATACATCACTTGTCGTATCAATGGCGATAGCGACAATAATATAATAAAGTTAGAATCTTATCTAGGAATTTTGCTCGCATACAGGACCATATTATCCGTATCCTCCTCGCAGAGGACATTACACACCGAGATATTACAAAGAGCTTAGCAGTTATACCAAAGCTTCATTATTTCGTCTCTGGTTTATATTTCAGGCCTGGCATCAAGGCAAAATTACTTGCAACTCATTGTTCGGCAGGAATCAATTCCCTCTGTCTGTTATGAACCGGTCTCAGGACACCGGTCATCGTGAACAAGTTATGATGATTGATCAGCGAATAATAAAATAGACGGATTGTTATAATTTCATCCAGCATAATAAAAAACAACTGATAAAATAAGGATATTACCTTTGTTATGGATATTGGTTAGGTATATATCAAGCGACTAGAATGTTTGAAAGTTGCAAAGTAAACCGATAACTCTCGGTTAGCAAACAATTAAGTCAGTTTGTAAAAAGATGTCATAAGATCGATTGACAACCTAAGTTGGAAAGCATTTTTTATAACATTGGTTTCATTTATAATTGAGTATGTACCTCACACCACGTAAAAGATTCGATCGTACGATTTTATTCATACTTAAGTATTAAAATACGAGGACTGAATTAATCAAAAAAATTAAAAAGACTAACTTTTCAAGGACATTAAGATTTTAACCTCTCGGTAGAGAGTAGTATATTCCTTGATTTTAACCAATTGTCTTTCAATCACCGCTTTTCAAATTAAAATATTGTAACCATACGCAACACGCGCATGACAGAAACATTATGAGCTGATATAGACAGGTTTCGGAACAACCACAGAGAAAACATAGCCACTGTCATAAGAATGCATTTCACAAAAGCCTAGGCATATCACGCAGGCACGACACCACAATAATGAATAACCACCCTCGTAGAAGGGATTTATTTATGTGTGATATAATCACAAAGAATATCTGTCTACCACCTCGGAGAATCTAGTCGCGAGCATATGCCCATGCTTATGCTTTAGTCTTCAAAGAACGTTTCTTCTATTTAAATACACAGTCATTAGTAAATGTTTGCGAATAATGATAATAATCATAAATAAAATAGCTAACGATATAGGAGATCGACTGGCCATCTGATCAAATTCGTTGAAAATGATTTCCAGTTCAGGGTTCAAGTAATTAAATATGCATGTAAGGCATAGAAAGCGTCATTTACATACGAAGCATGACGAAATATCTGATCGAATAGAACCGTTTGGTGTAACGTGAATCTCAAACAATACAATTTTAAGAAACGCCGAGAACACTTTATAGGCCATCAGCTATCTTTCAGCTTGTTTTCATTCAGTTTTTGTGTAACGTGCACACTATTTATTACGTGGTGCTAATACTGCAACAGAATAATGGGACAAAATTGCGTGGGAGAATAGCATACCGACGCATACATAAAAAGATAGTTTGGCTATCAGTTATTACATAAAGTAGGTAGATATATTATCTATCATTTATAAACTAATGCATTTTTGAAAGTATGCATAGCATAAGCATATGCTCACGACTATATTCCCCGAGGGGGTAGTCAGAGATATTCTGAAACCTCAGAACATCCACGAAAGTATGCACTTTTGAAAATGTGTGATTTTCTGAAACTGCCCGCATGATAATACAAACCAAGATTTATAATTATTGATTAACAACGTGTGTTGTGTAACCATTAGATACTTTGTAATACTGCTCCGATTGAACCGATTAGAATCCTTTGCAAAAATTTCGGTGGTTGAAGAAGGCACCATTAATTAACTGAACTTTATAATACCAAACGTAGGGTTACAAAATTCTGGATTAGATTGCCAGAAAGAACAGAGTTAAATGACCTTCTGTAAATGTTTTTATTTCGATCTTTGTACTGCAACTTTATAAGTGAATATTCGTTAAACGGACAGCCTGGATCCCTTTCTTATGCACTTATGTACAGTTTATATTATTATCATGAGCACCGGAACGCCATCCTGATTTGCACAATCTTGATTTTCACTGAATGTAATATTCACCAAAAAGGACAACCCAACAGGTTCGAGTTAGGATTGAATTATTTAGATTAATATGTGGGTATGGCAAGTAGGTGCCCCACATTTAACAAACAAACCTCCACGTTTAAAAAGGAACTGGTTCAGATGACCGAGTCCAAATAAAAATGACGAACGGTGATTACGAGTACAGCGTGATAATAACGCCTTCTGATTACTGTGCGAAATCAGGAAATGTCTTTAATCATAAAAGGGATTTTGCCTAGTCCTCCGTAGAAACGGGCGGTTCTAGAAACGATGACCAGATAGCATTCGGTACGCTGGAAATTTCGGACATAAAATTTAATGACCAATACAGAACATGAAATGAAAAATTTTTGGAAACGGCTTTCTGGGTATGTCATGGAGATTGGGGGCAATTAATGTCCGATAGGTACCGGGACCCTTAATTCCCTCCATTATTTTACCTTGTGTTTGGTTCCCGATGCTAGATGCGACACGCGATACCGAGCCACCAGGCAGTAGGCACGTGGTCGGCTGGTCGTCGTGGTATTGTGCCCCCAGTAGGCACGTGGGCGGCAAGTCATCACGGTATTATGCCGCCAGCAAGCAGGAGCGTGGGCGTGGGAGCGTGGGCGCGTGGACGGCAGGTCACCACGGTATCATGACTGCAGCGGGAGCGTGGGGCGGCAGATCATCGTGGTATTGTGTCTCCAGCAGGAGCGTGGGCGACACTTACTGGTCGTGCGTGGGGAGACCGCCGCACGGTACCAGTGAGCTAAGCGAACACCGGCATGGTGGGCCGTACCGGGTCGGTAGCTTGTCCAGTGTCGGCTTTATACAGGCAGAATAATAGCAATGCGACGGCATTACTAATCTTCTTTATATACTACGGTAACCAAACGGTGGGATAATCGTCGAGTGCCGACCCCAGGCCACTTATGTTACCGTACTTTAACCTGATACCTGCTTGGTGAACTGTCGTTACGCACGGACAGCGCAAGCCTGGATATTAAGTCTTGAATGTCTTCGCTCCATCCGTAGCAGACCTGTTCCTGTAGAGATATCTTCACAAATACCTCCCTGGACGGGAGTAGAAACAGGAAAAATAATACTACGAACGTCTTAGTTAGCTTTAACGTCACACAAATATTGTCACTCAATCACATTCATTAACAAATAGGAAAACTATGTAGAAATGTTTTTCCTGCAGTATTATATTTTAACGGTTCTTGCACAGTTTTTCTGCAACCGCCATACAGGAAATTGATTTAGAATTGTGTAGAAAAGTTCAGTAAACAGCACCATACGAAATATGGAAATTGTAATCTATAAGTAATATGCTCGACGTCTACTTATCAGATTACTGCAACAAACGCGTCTCTGTCCACCCTCGAAGACTCCATCACTCCCGCGACCCGAAGACACGACGACGAAAAAAGGCACTTCACTATTTAAGGGTACTTGTTAATGCAATAACTATGCAAATTAATAATTTAAAATTCGAAAAACAAAACTATATTAAGAAAGAGAAATCTAAAATTTATATTTAAAAATGGCGGTAACGGAAAGGCAGCGCTTTCCGTTACATGTCCGCTCAGTAGGAATTCAAAACGCCAATGAAAGTAAAATGGCGGGCACCGGCTTCATGGCCGTGCCCCCCCCCACTGCCTGGCTGCTGATTGTGTCCACCAGATGGCGCTTTACTAGGGTAATGTTCGCTCGGAAACGGAAGTCAAGTAAGCCGCTCTCAAATATAACAATAGACCTGGAATAAGGTATAAAAGCTTAATAATAATCAGATAATAATCTGCCTTTCCTCTTAACCGATGATACAACTAAGCCAGCAAACGCAGCACTCACATGATCCCCCGACGTGCACCAGTAGCACAGCAGCAGCATCAGGGTGCCGACGTCCAGCAGCCAGGTCCGAGCCAGCGTCACGTAGAGGGCCGCGCGAGGCGTGTAGTACTCCAGCCTGCGAGCAACGACCACCTCGACTACTGATTGATGCGAACCATTCACATACAAAATAATGGAAGCCGGGTCTAGTACAAAATTCTCGAAAAGTGTCCGAGACTAACCTCCTTAAGTATTATAAATGCATGCATGCATATGCTCACGACTATATTCCCCGAGGGGGTAGTCAGAGATATTCTGAAACCTCAGAACACCCACGTTTCACCAGTAGTACCGAAACTCTGTCCAGTGTGACGGGGGGTGAGCCCGTCGCCACATATAATGGACAGTGGGTACAATACATGCCTCGAAATTGAAGCATGCAGGTTTCCTCACGATGTTTTCCTTCACCGAAAAGCCAGTGGTGTTACAAATCGTACATAAATTACGAAAAACTCATTGGTACGAGACGATCTGGACAGCAGGCAAGGTTACTCGCCACTGGACCACCACGGCTGCAACTATTATAAAACTGTAACAAAAGTGTGTCTGTACATTGAAGATATTTACATGAAAAAGATTACGGTATGGTTTTTAGGTATCCCGAACTCCAAATCAACCTTTTTTAGAATTTTTGTCTGTCTGTTTGTTTGTATGTTTGTAACAGCATCACGCAAAAACTACTGAACCGATTTTTATGAAAATCAGCTGTCCAATACATTTGGCTCGACTAGGTTTGAAGTTTTGAATGGAACAGCTGATTTTTTTTCGCGTTTTCTATGTAGGTGCCATAGAGAAAGTTGATCAGTTTGATGGCCTGATCATTCCCTTAAAAAGTGTCAGCATATTAGGAGAACCCTATATTTTGCTTTGGCAAGGTCCTGTCACTAAATGATCCACTTTGACCTTTAGATTCATGACGGCGAGCGCGGAGCCGCGATGAGCTAAAACCTACGCAAGCAAAATGAAAAAGAGTTTCAGCCTTTTCAATGTTTATATTACTACTAGAGTTTACCCGCGACTTCGTCCGCACATATTACATACCATATTTTAAGTTAGATCATAAGCTATCAAACAAAAAAAAATTCATCAAAATCGGTTCAGTAGTTTTTGCGTGATGCTGTTACAAACATACAAACAAACAGAACCATATCGTAATCTTTTTCATATAAATATCTTCAATGTACAGACACACTTCTGTTGCAGTTTTATAATAGTTAGGATTTATTATCGTCATCAGCATCAAGACAGTAAAGAGATAGGACTGGCTTCCACTCTACCGGAGCGTGACTCTGGCCATGAATACCGACTCTATTCGCTAACACGTAAATAAGTCCCCCTAGACAAAGTGACATTCTACTCGCGTCGACGCGACGCTAGTAGAAACGGACAAAATGTATGGATTTGACATTGTTGATCGAAACATTTTGACGTTTGCTTTCGTCACCATACGTCAAGTCCATACATTTTTATGTTTTCTACTGTCGTTAACGCTAATCGAACGATACTTTGTCTAGGGGCCCAGCCGCCCTAGGCAGAGTGACATTGTATTGGCGTTGGACGCTAGTAGAAAATGACAGAATGTATGGATTTGACATTAGCGATCGTCAAAATGTTTCGATCGCTTCGAACCCATATATTCTGTCATTTTCTTCTAGCGTCAACGCCAATACAATGTCACTTTGTCTAGGGGGGCAGAACACCCATTTTGATAAAACAATTTTATCATTTGCACGCGTTTATGAACGCTATATCCGTCCATGGTGATTTGGCAAAACAGACTGAATAAATAACAGCCAATTTGACAGATGTAGCTTCAACAAGCTGGCCGCTATCAACTGTCAAAGTTCGGAAATCCCTATTGGAGGTACAGACACACTTTTGTTACAGTTTTATAATATTTAAGATTTATTATCGTCATCAGCATCAAGACAGTAAAGAGATAGGACTGGCTACCACTGCACCGGAGCATGTATCTGACCATGAATACCATCTCTATTAGGTAACACATAAGAGGTATAACAGACTCACTTGACGACGAGGCTGAACAGGGCCGGCAGCGCGGCGAGGGCCAGCGTCGCGCACAGGGACAGCAGCAGCTCGCGCCGCGCCTCCAGCACCATCAGCCGCCAGAACCCGTACTCGAGGGACGCTATCGACCCCAGCACGACGCCAGTCACTACTATATTCGTTAGGTACTGCCACGTTCTAGCCCAGAACGTAGTCTTTTCTTTCTTCTTGTTTTGCTCGTTGAGAAGTTCCTGGAAATGGAACGGTTGACATTGATTTGATTGAGAGATTAGGTTGTCTCGTAACCGTCCAAGCCTGATTGGACCCCCAAACCGTAGGCAGCTGAGAAGCTTGAGAAGGTACCTTCAGCTCTTGGTAGACGGTGGTGGCGTTGAGGGCGGCGGCGCGCTCAGACACGACGCCGAAGTCCCAGCCGCAGAACAGCTTGCTCGCGAACGCGTTGTGCAGCCCGCCCCGCGCCTCTATGAAGTTGCGACGATACGAGTACGCCGTCCTACAAAGTCAAAATAATTTATTCAATATAGGAGCTTGAAGCACAGTTATTAAACGTTAATTCTTTTTTTAAGCTACCACCGCGTCGGAACGTGTTGTCGCTGTAGAGAAGATGCGGCCAGAAACTCTACAACATGACACGACTTAATGACTATTAAATTATAAATTCTGAAGCTAAGGTTATGTATACAGTAATGCATAGTCTATTTAATTAAATAATTGATACTATACAGTAGACTATAAGTTAGTGACTCTACAACGGTACGGACGTAACATCACAACTGTATTCACTTTCGGGGTGACAACATTGTTAAAGCCTGACCTGAGGTACAGATTAAAGAGTTACTACGTAACAGATTCATGACTCCCATAGAAAACGATAAATTCCCACGCTTAAATTAGGGAGTTGACTACATAAAATATTGTTCTTTTCAATTTTATCTTATTAGTAAAGAGAACGTTTAAAAATAACGCTAGGCTTACATTTTCAGTTATTCTTTAGCTTGAATTATATTTTTATTTAATAACAGGATAAACTATAAATAAAATTAAGGAAACGACGACGAAAAACAATGACGTCACTATTCAATATTTTGCTAAAATTTTTCATACAAAGCGCACCTTTTGACGTCCGATAAAGTGTTGCTGATTTCACTGATTGGAAACTCGGGGATTAGCTATCTTTCTTGCTAAGACATTTCGTTCGGCGCTCTCGCTTGCGCTCGTGGCAATCGACTAGTGAGGTAGTGCGGATTTACTCCGAAAGTGTAGGCCTCAGAGGAAGGATCTCCACCGAGTCCGCATAAATTTACGATTGTAGTTTGTCTCTTTTGTCTTATGACTTACCTTTAATAGTAGAAGGAGATGGAACTATAGATATTTGTTTATGCGGCTTTCCACTTTTTTTAGAGCTAGTGTGTGTGAAAAGTGACCGTAAACATAAAGCCATATGTCACTTGGTGCCTTTTGTCCATACTACTTGACACCACACACTCATACCTAAACGTCAAAAAAAGTGAGCACTTTACAATTGGTATGGCTCACTCTATTAGGTATAATTTTTTTGGTGTAGGCACTTATCGCGGTAGGTACTGTCGAGTGACGGAGGCCTACCCGAGAGCCGACAGAAGAAATAGAGACGTACACTGTCTATGTTACTTTGCTTATGTGAAAGCTAGCACGCATATTTTTTGGCTAGGTGGCGCTTTTGAAGTAAACATTCCACGCAGTCCGATCTTCAATCATTTAATTTGTATCATAGTTTTTCAAATTTATTCACTCTCTCACAGTGTTATTTATTTTCTTTGAGTCCCATACTACATTCACAAGTGTTATTGGCGTCCTTCTGCTGCGGTATAGCAAGAAATTTACGTATCTGGTGCTGATGAGTTTTTGCCGAATCAAGTGTCTTCTGAAGCCCTTATCTATTGAGAAAGGGTTCGTCAGTGACTTCACGACTCTTCTTGGACTGCTACAAGACTCGTATCGGCCAGTGGTGACATTTTAAACATATTTTATAAAATAACCTAAAAGTCGATGACTAATTAAAATTAACTGAAATCCTAACTGTCGATGTTGGTGGCGACATCTAGCAACGTCTGTCGGTATCACATCAATAACTATCTGCCTGCCGATCTGCCTGCTAAATCGCTCCTGATCCAATCTGGACGCCGCTCACTGACAAACACGTTCTACGAACCGGCCAACAGAGGGCGCCAACTGTACCCGTTTGAAATCACAGGAAATTAATATTTCACTTTTTCTCTACATAGCAAGATGTTGTGCGGCGCCTGTAACACTAAGGTGATTGAGGAAGGCAAAAAGGGCTATATCTCGTTGGCCAGTTGCTCGAAATGCACGAAAAGGTTTCATGCGGCCTGTTTGGGCCGAGATGATAATAAATTATTACGTACCAACGCTCTTAAATTTGTATGTCCAAGCTGTAGAATTAAGACGAGATTAGTGAAAACGGACTCGACTCCTATTCGTGACCACAACGTTTCCATAGAGGATGAGCCAAAGAGTAGTCCAGATTTCCTCTCTGCTGCTGTGCCCCTCGGGGCGTTGCAGGTCCCCGAGCAAGTGTTGACTTCCTTCACCTCGGCCATGCAACAACTTAAGGAAGTGTTCATCTCCATGAAGAACGAAATGAGCGCTCTCACAAAATCTCTCAGTTCCACCTCAAACGACATTGATCAATTCCGTAACGATCTATCGGAGATGAAGTTTAAGTTGAAGGAACTCGAATGCTACAAAGATGAAGTCCACATTCTCCGTGGTGAAGTTGCTGAGATACGACAGGAGCTCTCAAACAAAGAACAACGTAGTCTTCTAAAAGACGTCGAAATCACCGGTTTGACTGAGGTGAAGGGGGAAAATCTTCAACAGCTGGTGTCGGTACTGTCGACCAAGTTGGGCGTGGAGCTGGACCAGCGCGACATCGACGATGTGCGACGCGTCGGCATGCACGGTGGTGGGGCTGGCGGACTCGAGCGGCCGCGCCCTGTAATCATCACCTTCACACGTAGAGGCCCGCGCGACGTTATGCTACGCGCCGCAAGAGTACGACGCGGTCTAACTACCGCTGACATGGAGGTTCCCGGTAACTCTCGCCGGGTATACGTTAATGAACATCTCACGAGGACAAACAGGGTATTGTTTAGTAAATCCCGTTCAATCGGAGCAAAGCTCAACTTTAGATTTGTATGGACATCAAATGGCAGCATTCTGATGAGGCGCTCAGAGACCAGCTCTATCTTACGAGTCACATCCGACGCTGTTCTGGAGAAGCTGAACCGAATACTGAATACTTATGCTTGATGGCGGAACATAATCTCTGTCCAGTAATTACCAAGCCCACTAGGCTTGATGCGTGTCTGGACCACATCTTTGTTAAAACAAAATCTTCCGCCTTTGGTCTGGTCTGCGATACTGACGTCACCGACCACAGTATGGCTATGATGGGTTTGGTGTTGGTTGCGGCAAAAAAGAAACCAATCCGTAAACGAGAAAAAACTGTTATAGATTGCGAACAGATTGGTCAAGAATTGGAAACAGTGAACTGGGACTCAGTACTTGGCCATAAAAACGTTGACGATGCAACTGAGGCATTCCTGACCACTCTTACAACAATTATAACCAGACATAGTAAACAGGTTCGGGTCAGCAAATCGAAATTTAATGTTCAACCGTGGATAACTCCTGGACTGCTCCGCTGTATCCGACACCGAGACCATCTCCATTCCCTGGTTAAAAAATATCCAAATGACGATATCTTAAAAATATCTTTTAAGAGATATAGAAATTTTTGTAACAACTTACTAAGGAAAGTCAAATCAGATTACGAAAGTTCGGAATTGGAGTCAAACAAGTCAGATCCAAAGAGATTGTGGACCACTATCAAGAAAATCTGCCACTGGCAGCAGCAAAACCACAACCCAGCGAGTGAGCTTCTGACCTCCGCAGCTAACGCTGAAGAATCACTCTCTAACTGTAATAAATTTTTTGCTACGGTAGGACAGAAGCTGGCTGGTGGAATTCTTCAGAAATCAGGCGAAACCGAGGAGAGACTTGCATCAATGGTTGATACCCTGGATGGTCCAATCAACTCCTTTTTCATGTCGGCAACTGATGAGGTTGAGGTTGAGGCTTTAATCACTGAACTAAAAAACGATAGCGCTCCCGGGCTAGATGGTATTAACAGTTTACTTATAAAGTCCATCAAACGTCACATAATTACACCTCTTACCTCCATTTTCAATTTGAGTCTAAGTTCCGGTGTTTTTCCCAGTATTTGGAAAGTGGCCTACGTCTCCCCTATTTATAAAGACGGACCAAAAAACACTCCTTCAAATTACAGACCCATCTCTCTTCTAAGCATATTCTCGAAATTATTAGAAAAAATTGTCAACAAACGCTTGATAACATTCCTGGAAAAAAACCATCTGCTTTCGGATAGACAATATGGTTTCAGGAAACATAAGTCGACAGAGGATGCTATCGCAATGCTCACTGACTTTGTCTCTGCCTTTTTAGACTGCGGTCAAACTTGCATAGGAGTCTTCCTGGACTTGGCCAAGGCCTTCGACACGGTGTCAATTCCTATCTTGCTTCAGAAGTTGGAGGGGTTAGGCATTCGTGGGGAGGCTTTGGCCTGGTTCCGCAGCTACCTGTCAGATAGGAGACAGCTGGTTCGAATCGATTCTCACAGAAGCGGCTCACATGTTATCAACTACGGCATCCCTCAGGGAAGCATTCTCGGACCAACCCTGTTCATCGCTTATATGAATGACATTCACAACCTAAGCCTGGCCTCGGCTGAAATCGTGTGTTATGCTGATGATACAGCTATCTTATTTCATGGCAAAAGCTGGGAATCCACTCACCGCCTGGCGGAGAATGGTATGTCCCAAATATCTGACTGGTTGTGCAGAAACTTATTAACTCTAAACACGAAGAAGACAAAATTTATCTGTTTTCATAAGACTGCGGCTTCTCGACCCAGGACTTGTGCTGCAATCGGGGTTCACACGTGTAATTCCGTCAGTTACTCACCACTAGCATGTAACTGTGATAAAATAAACCGTACCTCCGAAATCAAATACCTGGGTATAATTTTGGATGAAAACCTGAACTTTGAAGCACAAACGACAGCATTAGCAGCCAGAGTGCGCAGAGTTGTCGGGATCATGAGGTCACTCCGATCTTCTGCCAACCCGCATACTCTTAGGCAGGTATACTTGGCCATTTGCCAATCAATGCTGGTCTACTGTATTGGTGTCTGGGGCTGCGTTGCAAAAACTTATATGAAAGACGTTGAAAGAGCTCAACGCGCGGTGCTCAAAGTAATGCTCTCGAAGCCCTACAGGCATCCTACTGACGATCTGTATGTACAGGCCGATGTGATGAGAGTCCGCCAGCTCTACATACTTAAAACTTGTCTCGCTGTGCACAAAACAGTCATCAATTCAGAGGAATATGATAAAATGCTTGAGAAACGTGTTTTCAGAGTACCAACTACACGTGTAAAAACCAGTTTTGCTCAGAGACTTGGTCCTTTTTTGCGAGTATCAGTGTATAACTATACAGTTCGTAAATGCTGCATCCAAAGCTGTTCCATTAGGGAAGCAAAGAAAATTGTTACTGACTGGCTAGCCGGTCTTGACTACGACAGTACGGAGTCAATAATCACAGCTCACAATATCTAACTAGCACGTAACATAATCATATCCACACACTATCACACACCCTTTCCCGATCACACCCACATCACACATCACACACCTTCCATCGCAATCAGCAGGATTATTATTAGTTATTTTTTGTTTTATCTTCAACTGTTTTGTTTAATGTGGTTTTGCCTGTACCACAGACTATTGGAAATGGTTTTTCAATTAATTTAATTAATTTTATAATTTGTTAATTTGTAACAGTACCTACCGAATTACCTACTACCTACCGACTTACCTAGTAGTTTACTTAAAAAAGTTAATTAAACAGATAACTGGTTCCCCAGGTTTCAGGCTTGCCTGCTGAGGACCCCTGGTAATTTTACTAAATAAGGAGATCTTAATGTATAACGCTTTCACATTGTATTGTTTATTGTTTGTTCAGAAATTCAATAAAAAAAAAAAAAAAAAAAATTCAAAATTCATATAAACACGCTTGGTATTGCAAATATGAATGTAGATAAATGTCTTTTGTCTTTATATCGGTTTTCTCGCTTTGTTGTGCGTGGCATGCCATACAAAATAAAAACAGACAATTAAAAAGTGAAAAACAATTCGGTCACCTTTTATTTTTGATGTAAACAAATGTTTGTTTAACTTTTAACTCTCTTTAAGATATTTAAGATCGATAAATGCGTAAAGGATCGCTATGAAATGGTCATTGATTTTTATTTGACAATCACTTGCGGTCGGCGACAAATTAATTGACCTTAAATTTCTTAAAGAGAGTTAGAAAGTAAAACAAACATTTGTTTACATCAAAAATAATAGGTGACTGAATTATTCTTCACTTTTTAAATGTCTGTTTCTTTAAACTCTAATTTAATGTTATTTCGTAATTTTTAATGTTACTTGAAAACCGCTTCAAAATCGGTCCACCGTTTGGGAGCTTCGATGCCACAGACAGACACCCAGGCATCAAACTTATAACACCCCTCATTTTGCGTCGGGGGTTAAAAACAAAGTACCTCGCCGTGCACGAATCAAAATTTTTATAACTGTTACCTGTAGCACAATACGGCGAACACGGCGAGGTAGAGGCAGACCATGGTGAAGAAGTAAGCGAAGGGCATGTGGTAGGTGAGCACGCTGTCGTCGCGAACCGATATATCGCCCGAGTGGTAGTGCCCGTAGAACAGTAGCGAGTCCGCGAACGCGCCCTGCAAATAATACACATGCACAAAGTCACGACTACAATCCCCAACGGAGTGTTCGGAAACTATACCACAGAATAGGTAATAGTATATATTTCTACATACAGAACGGCCACTCCCCGCCCCCTCTGACTTCAGATACCCCACCACACCTCACACTTGAGGGGAAACTTGTGGGGAGCCGTGCAAGGGAATGCAGTCAGGAGCGCGCACCCGTTGGATTTAACTACATAAAATATATTTTATTTTTATCCTCTCAGTAAAAATAAACGTTGGAAAATAACTCTAAATTCACATTTTCAGTTATTTTTTAGCTTAAATACTATTTTTAATAATAGAATTAACTATTAAAAGTAACGAAATGTATAATGATGTTCATACGATGCGTGGTAAGTCAACCCTACACATATGTCATGCACAATTTCCGCAAAGTGCGCATGTGCGAACGTCATCTTGTCAAATCTAAAACGTTGTTTGAAGTGCCGGACCTGTGGCTATACTACAACAAAAGTGCATACAACATATAGAGTGGAAGCTCCTAAGTCGCGCGCGATGCCAACGTGATGTCAATAAGACGAACAATTGCTTGGCGTTGTAAGAGTTGTCTATTGTATTGGCTATGTGCACGACACTAGCGCCATCTAGCGCACCCGTGAATTACTTGTACATAAAATGTTAGGATAAGGTTTGTTATTTTATATTAAAACTAGAGATATCTCGCGACTTCGTCCGCACAAATAATATACCAGATTTCAAGTCGATCATAAGCTATCAAACAAAAAAAGTTTCATCAAAATCGGTTCAGTAGTTTTTGCGTGATGCTGTTACAAACATACAAACAAACAAACAAACAGATAGACAGACAAAAATTCTAAAAAAGGTTGATTTGGAGTCCGGGATACCTAAAAACCATATCGTAATATTTTTGTTGAGGTTGAGGTTGGGATTGCCTTGCATATTTGCGCATGACGACGGAAGTACACCAGCGCGGCGGCATCGCCCGCCATTAATATAATAATATAACTTAACTTACCTTTCCCGCAACAAAGTCAAGGAAGCCCCATCCCCCGCCCGGCCGGGCACCGTCGTGCAGCGCCTGCGGCACCACCACGAAGGTGACCACGAATACGGCGAGCAGGGCGTCCGCCGCAAACAACCACCGCAGGAAGTAGAAGTACGAGGCCACGGCCGACCCGAAGTGGCCCTCTATGTTGCGAATCGCCTCGTACCACAGCTCTATCGAGAACACCAAATCGCGGAAACGGTCGCGGCTCTGGAAATACACCATTTAAGTTACTGTAGAGATTAATCATAACACTTGTTTTACAGATAGATAACTCGTTTATTCCATCGGAGGGTAAAAAGGCTAGCCACCGGTGGCTTTCACGGTTGCGGACAACTAACTGTATGCTGAAGCGAGTGGCGGCCACCGGCCAAACTTATGCGGCGAGTTCCAAAAAGCGTGTAATCTGCTTGTCACTGGCCACTGGAGGCTGTGGTCGGTGGCTCGTTTGCGCCGAGCCTTACTAATAATGCTAAGCTGGAATGGGTATCCTGAAACTCCTACACTCCAGTTATTATAACACATTAAACAGATTTTATCCAGGCCAATTCGAAATTCTAAATGTATAATTTCGTCAATGCTTGATTTATGACATCTAGAAAATTCTTAAAAATACTTGGACAGTCAGTACACATAGTAATATACGTGTTAATGAATTAACGCAAAACTAGAAACTAGTTTGTTTAGAATCGAGACCAGAATCGAATTATCATGGTTTCAACTTAGGTTTTTTGTTTTCAAAATATTAAATATTTATTTGTAAAATTTAAAATTTACTGAACTCGATCTCAACCCACCGCACGGGCACACTCACCCTACTTACTACTAAAACAAGATTTTTAAAATGTATCCATGAGCATGTTAGCGCTTTCGTTCATTGCTGAAATGATAACAAATCATTTTTGCCTGATAACTTTAAATTTTAAATATCAAAATATTGAAATTATTGTTTCAATCTAATTATTTTGTTTAAATCAGCTGGGGTGTATGAGGTTTAGCGCTTATTCATTAACACGTTGTATTTTTTAGAAATATGCAAGATATAAGTCTGGGACAGCTTCAAAATCTGAACGGAATAAACCGATAGATCAGAGGATCTAGTGGGTATAAGGATGAGCAAGTGGAATGGAATATAACCTATTTCTCTATTAAGAATACAGTCATGCTTTTCTAATAAAGCAGTCATGGTAGTCGAAATCAGCTATCAGAATTCAGAGGCACATTGTGTATACCTGATTCAATCGGTTTCAAATCGACATTGTGTTTTCTGAAAGTTCTTGGCAATTATTCTTCTTAATAATTAGTAAATCAATTTCAGACAATAGAGATGATTATCGAAGAAACGCTACATTAGCATCATTTTAAACTAAGAGTCAACCCATCAAACTGAACAACGTTTACTGTGGGAGCAAGCCGATCGGAGCACAAAAAATCTGCTGTTGCATACATTTGAGTCGAGAAGGCATTGCAGTTTAGTATGGAACATCTGATTTCTTTTTTTCTATATATTACGATCGTGAATGAGAAACTTTACCCATTGTTCAGATCACGAATAAACTGTGAAAATTTACTTACCCTCTTCCAAGCGAAACTGATCCGATACCTGAATCTCTTGAAGCAGGAGATGGGTCTATGTTTAGAACGCAGGCTCACCGAAGCCGACAACTTGGCGCGGACGTGCCTCTTCATGGTGAGTCCCTGCGGCAGGTCGCGGAGTGCTTCCCTATAAGTGTTATAAAATGTGTGTGTGAATGTGTGTAGGTTTAATTAAGGCTAAAAATCAACTAAAGGAGAATGGAGAGGGCTATATTCCCTGCGAAATCGAATCAGGAAAGAAAAGATACGCAGTCCAAAGATTTGCCAAACAAAATTGGCGGCACATATTGCTCGAAGAAGCGATGGCCGATGGGGCTGAAGAGTTTTCGAGTGGCGACCGCGTACCAGGGCGGCGCCGCGTGGCTAGGTAGTGGCCCCTACAAGGTGGACCGACGACCTGGTGAAAGCGGAGGGAACCCTTTGAATGAGGTCAACGAACGACCAGTCGTAGCGACCCTTGGGGGTGGCCTATATCCAGCGGTGAACGTCTAATAAAGGGCCGAGATGATGATGATGACAAGTTACAGTATTACCAGGTTTATAAGTCTTACGATGTACCTGCGCAGTAGACAAATTTTAATAGCGCGCGAAATTATACTGACCAATCAGGATGTGTCACCTTGAATCCTTTGGCGCTATTGGCTAATCCTTTTCACAACCTTTTCGCTGTTATCCGACTTTGCACCCTTTGATTACTAAATGACTTCGGGTTTTGACGGAGACTCGGGTCTGCTCTGTGCAGACGAAAATTGACGAGTGGAATTATTTTCCTGGTCGTACTGTACCTCCTAAGTTCCTCAGCCTCAGGGTTATCCTCCATCAGTCGCTGGTGCTGCTCCATCTCCCTGACTATTATGTTGGCTTGTTTGTCCGCCACATCGGGACCGTCCGACGCGTCTGCCATCTCGGCCAGCAGAGCACTGTGCTCGGAGTTGCTTCGCCTTAGACGTAACGTGTCTGGAAAAGTTTGTACATTAGATATGTTAGTAGTTGTCTAGGTCAGAAATCTAATAACGCGGCTTGAAAAAACTCTGACTAGCTATTGGCTATGTGCGAAGAGGACGTTGGGAATTGTCAAGTTGATCGCAGCGCATGCTGTGGCAGAAATACTATGTTCGGCGAAGCTGTTATAGATTTGCTTTGAATCTACTACTAATCCAAAACTACGAAGTCTAAAAACTTAAAATTTTGCAGGAATGTTTCTATTGCCATCTGCTCACTAAAAAGGATTTTTCGCAATTCAACCCTCAAAGGTGTGAAAATAGATAATCACACCTTCGAGGAGTTGGTATGAGAATGAAAATGAAAACAAAGATCGGGAATTCCAGCTAGTTAGGTATTATAATATTTATCCTAACATTTTAAATACAAGTAATTCACAGGTTCGTAGTGCGCTAGATGGCGCTGTCGTGCACATGGCCAATAGCCTCCACTCAGCAACACTAGCGTCTGCGTGGTGAAGTATACTTTGTTCCCTCTCACGCTTATTCGTGAGAGGAGGCCACCGATACAGGGGCAGGGTCAGGCCCGGCGACAAGGGGTGACTATGAATACAGCTGCACCAAGCACTGAAGATAGAAGGCCCCAAGTTATATGAATTAAATATAGTAATTGACTAGGTACACATGGGAATCGGAGTAACGGACTACAACATTTCTGTCACCTTATTCTTCTAAAAAATGCAATATTTTAGCTATTTCATGCAAGATATGATGATTTATTTAGTGCAAGATTTAGAGAAGATCAAATAGTTTTTCTTAAAACATTTAACTACACAAACACGAAAACAAATTCTATGAGTATGAAGCTTATTTACAATGAATAGGGGAGTTGGCTACATAAAACATATTTTATTTTAAATTCTTAGTAAATAAACCGTTTGAAAATAACGCTAAACTCACATTTTCAGTAATGCTTGAATACTATTTTTATTAACTGGATAAACTATAAAATTATCAAAACGACGAAGAAAAACAATGCTTCAATTTTTAGTACAATATTTCATACAAGCACGCATTTTGACGTTTGATAAAGAGTTGTTAATTTGACTAGTCGGAAACTCGCGGATTATGACATAAATGACACATACCACTTAAATGTCTTTCCATTTCAATATTACAACCAAAAGAATTCATGTTGAACACAAACTTGTGATTGATCTGAAGGCCAAAGTTGCACTGCTTTATGATTCACTTAATTATGACTCTAAACACCAGTGTTATTGTACTCAATAAACCATGTTAATGCGTGCAAAAACTCCCTTAATCACAAACAAATAAAATCTACTCACTGTAAGGCAGCTGCCGTGACGGCATGAAGTTGACAGCGACCTGCCTTGCAGCACTGTTCCTCATTGTGAAGGTTCTTCTAATGCTGGCCGGGCGCTGCTCCACATTTTCTATTATATTTTCGTCATCCATCTCGATATATTGTTGCTGTAACAAGCAAGATGAAAAACTTGTTAAGCGGTCACCCATCCACAGACACACCCTGCTGCTTTGGTGGTCATAAGTGGGCAGGAAAATCTAATTTAAAAAAAACCGGCCAAGTGCATGTCGGGCCACGCGCAGGGTAGGTTTCCGTTGTTGCCCGTCACAATATACAGACTTAGAAGAGGGCTTTTTATTTTATACTACAGTTTAACGACTAATAAAGTCTAAAAAGTACATTTTGCAAGTTGGTCGACTATTACTCGTTAACTTGTAATGCCTACTTAGCGCTGTTAGTTTTCCTTTTAAATTCTTTATATACACTACTGCCGTGTATTTTTTTACGTATCCAGAAACAACCGTTTAGCTGGCAGGGGAGGGGGGGGGGACCCATGATTCTAACAAAAATTTCCACTTTTAAGCTTAATATTTCACTAACGGATCCTTAAATTGAAAAATGTTTTTCCCATACTCTCAATTTTTAAAACACCTATCCAATGATACCCCACACTATAGGATAGTCGAGAAAAAATAATTCCATCCCCACTTTTTGGGTAGGGCAGGTACCCTAAAAACATATTTTTCAGAATTTTATTTTATTACTTTGTCGGCGTGATTAATATTAGTCGGGGAAATCTACGGACTTTTGTATGGAGAAGGTTGCATTAATTGCACTTTTGGTGATAATTTGGAATTTAGTAGATAAATACCTGAAAAACATAAATTCTCAATAATCCCCGATTTTTTATAGTGTATTATTGAATAATTAAGACATTTACAAAACATTAAACTTAGATATGAACAAAAAATGGAAAACTGGTGATTTTGTACAGGATGGCTTCATTCAATACGTTTTACTTGTAACAATAATAATCCCCGGTTAATATCGTAAATTTGAGTACATATTTAATATTTTGTAAGTCTTCAACAATTATAACCTCAAAACTAAATTATTTACTGTTTGTTTGTACACATTAAATTTGCCTTGTAATAATTAACTATCTATCTCTTTTGCTTGTATGCTGGAAGAAATATCTTTCGAAATAAGCTTGCCCTTTGTACATAATATCGATTTTAAGGTATTTCTCCGGTTCCTGAGCCTATATAACCACGAAATCTCGACAAAAATGTTATAAACTAACAGTAATATTAGTTCAAACACAATTTACTAAAGTGTCTTTAATACAATCTCAAACCTTAATTTTCCTAGACTATATGTATACCCATGTCAAATTACAGCTTTCTAGTACAAAGCGTCTCTGAGCTAAGCCGCGGACAGACGGACAGACGGACGGACATGGCGAAATTATGTATAAGGGTTCCTTGTTGACTACGGAATCCTAATTAGGTAGAGTTCAAATATAAAAGTTGATTAGCATAATAATAAATAAGTAAATAATTTTATTTATGCACAATATACATGTTAAATTTCATATCAATTGCATCCGTTTAAACTAAGAGTCTACCCATCAAACTGAACAACTTTTACTATGGGAGCAAACTGATCGGAGCAAAAAAAGAAATGGATTGTTTCATACTAAAATGCAATGACTACTCGACTCTAATGTATACAACAGCAGATTTTTTTTTTGCTCTGATCATTTTGCTCCCATAGGAAAAGTTGTTCAGTTTGATGGGTAGACTCTGAGTTTAAAAGGATGCTAATGATATCAATTTCACCCCGTACCTTTGACTTCAAAGCCCTGTTTGTATAAAAAATAGTGATATACAGAGTCCAACTTAATATGCTGACACTTTTTTAACGGGATGCCCAGATCATCAAACTGAACAACTTTCTCTATGGGACCAACATCGAAATCGCGAAAAAAAAATCTGCTGTTCTATACAAAACTGCAAACCTACTCGAGCCAAATGTATGGGACAGCTAATTTTTTCTTCACAATTTCGATGTTGGTCCCATAGAGAAAGTTGTTCAGTATGATGGTCTGGTCATCCCCTTAAAAGTGTCAGCATATTAAGTAGGATCCTGTATATCGACGGTTAAGAATCAATAACAGCTAACTCACATTTTTGGCGAAAATGACCATTAAATGTGGTGAGATTTAAAGTTGAGTTTTACGTATCATGGCAAAAATATGTATGCCAATAATATCTTGTACTTTTATATATTTATACCAATACAACAGTTTTTGATAAGTCAACATTTGAAAGAGCAAAATGTTTTTTTCTTCTCCTGTAAAATTAGTGCTTTGTTAGTTAGCCGTTATTGATTCTTAACCGTCGATACATTAACATTCTGATCATAGTTAGGGAGGCGAGGTAGCTAAATGGCGTAATTCAACGGCGCCGTCGAGACCTATCAAAATCGAAAGATAAAATAATTTCGAAAAGAAAAGCTCGTATGGTAAAAACCATTTTAGCGGTGGGTTTGGCGTGTACGGTTTTTCAAAAATGTTAAAAAAAAACAGTTACTTGGGAATTCTCGAGCGCGTCAGATATTCATACTACGTATGCCCCAAGTACCTCTGATAACAACGGTATACTAATCTGACGGTTTGCGTGGTGGGGGTAGGCATATAAAGTAGTCAAAAATGCAAAAAAAAAAAATTTACTCGATCGCGTCAGATTTTCGGAAGGGGTGTTAAGTAGGCCCCAAGGAAGCTCCCTTTAAAAAAACTGACGATTTCGGCGTGACGATAAGTTACGATGAATTTTTGAAAATGCAAAAAAAAAAAGTTTTTTAGAAATACTCGAGCGCGTCAGATTATCATAGGGGAGGTTTATCTCGGTATCCTGAAAGCATATTTTCTTAATCTGACAAAAATGTTGGTGGGTTCTCTTAATCTGACCAAAAAAGGTTTTTTGGTTTGTTCTTTTTCCTTTCTTTCTCCTTGATAAAACGGGGAATTTAAGAATGACAATATAGCGATAGATACTTCTTCTTCTTCACTGGAACCTTGAGTTTTTATGATGCTTCAAGTCAAAAAGTTTTAACTTTAAAATAAAATTTCCTTTTTTGTTTATTTAAACTTTATTTTTGTAAAATGTATTGTTCGCGACTTATATGCCGCAACGCGTTTTTCGGAAGACGAAATGGCTCCTCCACACTTCCGGTCATGCGGAAACCGGCAGATTTTGTATTTTTAGTAAGTTTTAGATTATATTCTTCAAAATAAAAATAAAAAAAATCGCGCTCGAGAATGCCGGATTAACGTTTTTTTTTTACAAGTCCGCGACCCTATAACTCGGCGCGGCGGCGTCAAGGACTTATCGTCAGATTAGTTAAATTTAGTCTTAAAACACTAAAATCAACCCCCAATATCTTAATCTGACGCGCTCGAGTATTTCAGACTATCGATTTTTTTTTACTAATCCTATCGTCTATCCTAGGCGCGCGTCACTACATATAGAGCTAAATACTTTACAAGGTTGTTCTATTAGGTCTAAGGTATCTTTCATATCTTAAACTGCCACGCTCGAGTATTACCGAAAATTCCCCTATTCGCCTCCCTAACTATCAAGAGTAATAAACTTTTGTTATACGGACCACTTTGATATTGATATTGTATCTGAATAGCAATAATGATTAGATAGCAAACATAACGTCACACAAATAACTAACCATCTTTGCCATTTAGTTGCCTGTTTAGAATCAGGATCAAAAACATGTCTGCATTCATAAAATTTTGATTGAGGTCATTATCAATTTCTCAATGATAACTTCACTTCAAATTAGGACGAAATGATTTTCCATTTCCTATACTTATAGCTTTCTGGCCAATTCTGATTTGCAAACACAATTTATTTATCATGTATTGTACCTACCTACTATACTGCCCATTACAAGTGGCGACGGGCTCACTCCCCGTCACACTGGACAGAGTTTCGGTACTAGTGAAACGTGGATGTTCTGTGGTTTCGGAATATCTCTGATAACCCCCTCGGGGAATAGAGTCGTGAGCATATGCATGCATGCATTAATTTTTCAGAAATTATACTATCCGACATATCTTGGATGTTACAAAGAATGAGTGAAAGGAAGTGTTTCAAATCTGTTTCTGTAATTCAAAATAGCCTTTAAATTTTGTTACTATTTGAAATGGAATTAAGTCTACAGCGAACTAAGTATTAGTTCTTTATTCATAGCTGTTCAAGCATTTTTCTGAATGCTTAATTAGTTTATTTGTACAGTCGGTGGCAGAATTCTGATTTTAAATTTAAATAAAAATAAACTATGAGAGAAACATTTATTTTAGTAATTACTAGCTTTAACCTGCGACTTCGTCCACAAAAATCATATTTAAGATTTTACATCGGATCATAAGCTATCAAACAAAAAAAGTTTCATCAATATCGGTTCAGTAGTTTTCGTGTGATGCTCACACAAAAAACCACACAGACAGACAAAAGTTCTAAAAAAGGTTGATTTGGAATCGCGGACACCTAAAAACCATATTGTCATTCTGACACACTTCTGTCACAGGTCTGGCACTTCAAACAACGATTTGGATTTGACATGATGGCGTTCGCACTTGGTGCAAATTGTCTTTGGGGTTGACTTACCACGCATCGTATGAACATGATCTACATTTCGTTAAATTTTATTGTTCATTCTGTTATTAAAAATAGTATTTGAGCTAAAGAATTACTGAAAATGTGAATTTAGCATTATTTTTCAACATTGTTTATTTTATGCACTGCAAAGACTCAATTTATGTAGTCAAATATTACGGGTGCGCTTGCCTGACTGCATTCCCTCAAGTTTCCCAGAGAGTGTGAGGTGAGGTGGGGGATTTGAAGTCAGAGGGGGGCGGGGAGTGGCCGTTCTCAGAACGTTCTGTATCCGACTAAGATTGAAACATGGCTCACTGCCGGATTGCGCCTTGTTTTGATGACTCAATTTTTCGTGCAGCGTTCGAGAATCGCGAAAAGAATAAATAGCAAGGAAAACAAACAAAAACAACCTACAATACCTAACGAGTGCCTAAAACAAATATACTTACTATTACCAGTATATCAAATGAAGCGTAGGTAGGTATATAATATAATACTATTAATTCGCAACACAAAATAAAATAAATTATTACCTAATAAATTAAACTTTAATTCTGTCAATCGTTGTTTTTTTTTTTAAATAGTTTATCCTGTCGGAAAGGCAATGGGAACTAGCCCCTACAGCCATGGTCTTTAGTTATATTTTCTCTATACTTAAAACCTAACTCTTGACATGCGAGGGTGGTACACACATTCCAATGTTGAGGGGAGTTTTACGCAAGGATCAATCCAAATCAAACGGGAGCGCCTTCTTTATTTCTCACTTTTACTATATTGTTCTCCATTAATGGCACATTCTCAAACAAATCCACCACATTAACGAAATAATAGCCACGAAAAACTAATTTAGAAAATTAAGAAACAAAGCCCGTCCTTTTCATCACGATTCCCGTGCAAAACTCTACTGATGATCATGGGATGATAGATGACGAAGAAATTGTGGTGGATTTTGTAAGCTCGCGCGTTGCCGCCAAAATAACCATGAACGAGTAAACTTGCACCAAAACTTTTGTTCTTTCTTCGTATATATTAGAGATTCCTGTTATGTTGGTCGATTTACGCAACTTTTTGGTTCACAATCCGCACGAAATTATGTCACAAAAACCAATGTTTAACGAATATCAAATACAACTCCGACCGAACAGATTAATAGCGGCAAGCAAAGCTACGTAAAACCTAAAATATGAATTAAAGTAATAAAAATTAATTTGACGTCGGGCGGCAATTTCAAATAAAATGGCAAATTGGGTTGCCACCTTTTTTCTTTTTTACTACCACGGCTTTGCAACACACAAATAATTATAAGAAGTTTTGATACATTGTTGCTTCATGAGATCTTACCAATTCGGCTGTAATCACAACGTTAACATATGGCAACACCAGTACACGGCTAGAACGAGACACCGCGTACAGAGCTCCTTCTTCTTCTAGTGTGGTAGACTTTATGCGTGTCAAATAGTTTTTATGTGTTTGGGCTAAGGATCATTCTTGATTAAAGCTAGAGAAACATAATTAGGCACAGCTCAATCCTCTATAGCCTGCTCTATTGGATGTCTATGGTTGTTTATTGTTTTCCAAAGAGTATTTTATTTAATAATATTTTTACGGCACTGGATTCTAGTCCTTTTATGCAATTCGTTTCTTTTTATTTTCCATTTATTTTGATTTACATATTTATATTACAGTTTTTCAATAGTGCTGTTTATAAACTTGTATATCGGTCCAACTAGTCTTTCATCAGATAAAATATTTTTAAGATCTTGAGGTATAGAACTTGCATTTTCACTATTTTCATAAATTTTTGTAATTTCATCTACAAGTACTAAACGGGCAACTCCTCAATGTTGACATTGCATTATATTGTGATTTAAATCTGCCCGGGATGTTGCATTTAAGAATAGATGGATTTTTTTTAAAAACGAGTCGGGAAATAGCTAGTTCTCTCATTCTTGGTTATGGTATCGTTTCGTTTGAAAGAAAAAGACAAACATAGATAAATGTCACCGTCTTGAACGTCAAAGTGTAAGTTTCTGAGTCATCGTGGTATCCAGCTGGATACCAACGTCGTTATGTTATTTTGTATGAAATTATGCGAGTTTGGCATTAATTTCGAAAATAAATATCAAGTGCGTGTTTTTATAAACAATGGCTTGGTGTGGCCACTGGCTGGACTAGCAGAATGGAAGTTTTAAAAGATAATAATCAGAGGATATCTCTCCATCGGTAAGTTATCGACTACTGTTTTTAAGGTGTTGACCTAGGTCGCTGGGTGAATACAACAACGGCACAACTCAAAAATTGGCAGTTTTGAGTTAGCACCGTATTCTGGTTCTACATCGCATACTTTATCTTGTGCAATATAGACCTGACTCGATATTTCACTGAATCAAGAGATAGATGGTAGTTGTGCCACTACTACACTAAATAAAATTGTTATTTTGTGTTATGCAACAATGACACTTTTGAGTCAAAAAGTTGAATTAAAATTATTCCCGTCTGCAAAATCTACCCCTGTTATATTCTGTAAACCACAATGTGAAGGTTTGTGATGTCCAAGTAGGTCCTCCCTACTTCCAACTCTTCAGGGAATCATAACATCTCTTCTCCTATCAAGTTTTGACTTATGATCATCTACCAATCTGCTTTTTGTACCATAGCTTTCTAGTATAGATAAAAGACTGATCTGTTGTATGAAGTTCCAGGATCAGAAGATTAAAACAATGTGATAGTGTAATTTTGTGGAAAAGAGCGTAGCTATGTAAGCGTGAGGCTCTATTACTGCTTTCGTATGGTTACTTCGTAAATATATATAGCTTTGGTAAATCATCTGATTCCTGCATATTCAATATTACCTTTATGCTTTTAAAATTCAGTTTTCTTTCCTCTTACCTCTTCTTGTCTTATCATTCATCTTTCATCCCAAATGACTGATGTCAGGATGTCTCCATTTATTTCCTCTGAGATAATTTGGGAAAACTTCAACAGATCTTTTCATTGGCTTTCCCCAGATGAAAATATCTGACGACGTATTCATCCAATTGCAAACGAAGGTATTCAACCTGAACATAGGGATCAAGGCAGACACATGAACAGTGACGATAGAACTAGTCCATCATTGTGAGCTATGGAAACAGCTACTGGTTGGTGTTTTTCTAAGAGATAACATCAGAAATGAAGTAGTAACGTCTGAGAACTAAAGCAAATAACGCAGCCCTGAAAATTAGCAAGCTGAAGTGGCAATAGGCTTGTTATATCTGCTGAAGAACTGGCAACTGATAAGGAGTATGTGTTCTAGAACAGAAGTTACAAACTAGCGTGGTTATTTTATAATTAAATAGTATGGGACGACCACCGGCCAACTGGCCTGACTACGTAAAATGGGTAGCTGGTAAGAAGACCGAAGATAGAGATTGATATTTGTTTTACACATCGTTCTTGATTTAAGCAGTACTAAAAGATCTATTGAGATCAACATGTGATTGGGCTCACGAGTAATTTCTTGGTCTGGCTCTTATCATCGAACTCGTTGTGTATCTGTCCCGAAACTCTGTCCGAGTTACGGTACTACTGGTGAAACGTGGATGCTCTGAGGTTTCAGAATATCTCTGACTACCCCTCGGGGAATATAGTCGTGAGCATATGCTTATGCGTTGTGTATCTGATAGGATCTCATCAGACAACTTCCGCCAATTCAGTAACAGATCAAATTTCCTTTTCCTCATTGCTTTGTAAATTCCCATTTCTTCCGTCTCTTCTCTAATGCCATAATTGTGTTTAATTTTGGGTACTAATTACTATCATATTTCTTCATGTTTTCTCAATAATTATCTGGCATAAATCTAAATCGTACCAAAAAGTTAATGCAAAACTGGCATAACTCGGAACCCCCATATTTATGGCCCTATAAATAGAAAAAATTAAGTATATAAATAAAATTCTCAACTGTTATAGATTACTGATATAACACAGATATACAAAAGGCAAACATCAACAATCTAACCCTTGCTGTGTAGTAACTACAGACGAATTTGTTCGCGCGCACTCTCTCGCGCCAACTTTAATGTCATTTTTCTCAAAATCAACTTTTTTGACTTGTGCCGTTGTTGTATTCACCCAGCGAGGTAATGAATGAAATAATTCACTCCGAGTAAAGCATTTACCAATGTGAATGTGGTACATAGTGTGGAGTTTCATTTCAGCTTGATTAGTTTTCGGAAATTATAAATTAAAATCATACAATATTTGTACTGACAGTTTATGTACTCAAATTTTTCAAACAGAGTTGACCTACGACTGGTCGACAATTCGATATGTCCAGTTTTTTTCGGAGGGCTGCATCGACAACTATTTCGAAATAATTGGTCTGAATAATAATATTTTACATGTTAGAGATTTTAAAATAAAAGGATTACAGATATTTTTAATAAATAAGTTCGTATTTCGATCAAACGTGTGTCACACGATGACCTCTATGTAGGGTCCTTCTTAATATGCTGACACTTTTTAAGGGGATGATCAGACCATCAAACTGAACAACATTCTCTGTGGCACAAAGATCGAAATCGCGAAAAAAAATCTGTTGTTCCATACAAATCTGCAAACTGTAGTACTAACTCAAGTAGAGCCACATGTATGGAACAGCAGATTAATATCGATGTTGGTGCCATAGAGAAAGTTTTTCAGTTTGATGGTCTAATCATCCAGTGTCAGCATATTAAGAAGGATCCTGTATATTAATTATATTGAAAAACTCGATGAATCGAAAAAAAATTAAACTATACTGCATTCAAAATAGCAACGAAATTTTAAGGCTATTTTGAATTACAGAAACAGATATTTAAAACACTTCCTCTCACTTATTCTTCGAATAGCTTTAGTAACGTCCAAGATATGTCGGATAGTATATGTATCCAATAAATTAATTACATTTGGTAATCAGAATTGGCCAGAAAGCGAAATAGGAATCGGAAAATCTCGTCGTCCTTATTTGGAATGAAGGATAGTTTCTTAAAATGATATCTACCGTCCGTAAAAATATATAATAAAGACCAAAAAAACTTGACGTACCGAAGCACACTACACATTTATTGTTATCTTTTACTTCGATGCTATTTATGGAGTTTAGTTATAGTAACCAATATTTTTGGCATTTTAGGGTTCCGTACCACAAAAGGAAAAATTGATTTCTTATGTTTTGTTGTCCGTCCGTCTGTCTATATGTATCTCCGTCTGGTTGTTTGGCGCTGCGCTATCCAGTACGCGGTCGCCACTCGATAACTTTTCGGAGCCATCGGCCATCGGTTATACTTTTCGGTATTTTCTTATTCTACTTATGCAATGGCTACGGAATATGCTCTTGGCAGGTTTTTAGAATTCCGTAGTCAAACAAGGAACCCTTATACCATCATCCATTATGTATGTCTGTCTGTATGCTCCACCTCAATAACTCGCTCATTTTTGCACCTATTGAATCGAAATTTGGCATGAAGACAGATAACAGTAACCCAAAAACAGAAATGTAATAGCTATGAAGAAAAACAAATTTTGTAATTTTTTTTTATGCAGTCGGATTTTTTGTTTTTCTTAATAATTATTTCTTACTCTTCTTATGCAATGGCTACAGAACCCTGTCATGGGCGGGTCCGACACGCTCTTGGCCGGTTTTTACTAAAATATTCTGTTTTGTAAATGTATAGAATTCCTAGTAAATGTGTTAATAAAATTTATTTCATACATTACAGATACAGATTTTAGTCATTATGCACATTAAATCAAAAATTGAACGTTATGATTAATCACCCTTTTCTTCACTTTCATTTTGAGCAGGTTGTAAATTAATTCTTAAAACCCATAGATATGAGTATACTGTTATCGATAGGCTGTCGATGTATCACAGGAACAACTCTAGTCTCGTATATATAATTAAAACAAGTTTCTATAGATAATCGGTCTCATTGGCACGAAAGGTGACATAGATAAAGTCTATCCAACCCTTTTTTTATGTGGCAGTTTATTAATGTAAAAAAGAGAAAGCAGATGCAATTGTTTCGTCTTAAATACCTTGAGGCCTTGACAAAAACTGTATTAATTGGAAAATACCGGTTGGAAATGAAAAAATCAATCTATGTTCAAATTACGTGATGAACAATCAGCAAAAGCATAATTTTATTTGTTTACACCTGTATCTATCCTGCGAGTCAATTTTGTATAATTTCGGGATCCTGGCTGAATAATTATAAAAATTCTACTGGCAGCTCTGCGTGCTAGCTGTCATTCAAGAGTTTGCTTGGCGCCATTGCTCTTGCTGTGTTTCGTGTTAATTGAAATTCGTAAAAAATTTGTTTTAGTAATATTTGTGACATAATTTTGTGTGGATTGTGTACCAAACAGTTGCGTAAAGCGACCGACGTAATAGGAATCTCAAATAAATACGATAACAGAACATAAGTTTTGGTTCAAGTTAACTCGTCCATGGTCATTTTGGCGGCATCGCGCGAGCTTACGACATCGACCACAGATTCATCGTCATCTATCATCCCTTTTTTTGACATGACAGAATTTGAAGTATCCTGATAACACTAATATGGTTTTTCTGACGCATAATGAAGATAACAAAGCGTTTAATGATAGAGATCGGATCTTAATATCACAGGCAATACGTAAACACTTTTTTCCAGGTGTTTTGCACCTGCGAACTATTAATCGTTATAGAGTTGGTGTCACGTTTGATGTCTCCAATAATGCAAATGTTTTTAAACAGAACTCAAAATTGCTCAATGAGTTAGGTGTCACGGCCTCCATTCCAGCGGCTGACACAGAGGCCACTGGAGTTATCACTTCTGTACCAACGGAGATGAGTAATAAAAACTCACTTATTTCACTGATTGACAGCACAAGAAATATGATACAAGTAAGGCGTTTTATGCGGCGGGTTGCGAGGTGAAGGTGGCGTAGTGTCTTATCAGCCAACTCAGACGGTCGCGGTAACTTTTGCCTCCACTTAGCTGCCAGAGTTCGTTTACCTGGACCATTGGAGACATGAGGTCAGTCAGTATATTCCTCCTGTAAAGCAGTGTCTTCGTTGTTTGCGTTTTGGGCATATTGCAAAATATTGTCGTAATGCTGAAGTCTGTTCCATCTGTACAGCCAATCATAATTTCCGATCTTGCACAGTTAAATCAGAGGATGCCAAATGTGTAAATTGTGGCGGTAACCACATTGCAATTGCAGCTGCTTGCCCAATAAAAAAGCAAAAAATTTAAGAGAATAAAGTAAAGTCCCGTTCAGTCAAATATTCAGACCTTTTTGATGAAAAATTATTCCCCAAACTGACAGAAAAATCTATTGAAACACATATAAGTAACTTAACAAAATCAGATATATTTATGAATTTATTAGTAGAGTCGTTAATGAAAGTTTTTAGTCTTTCTAATAAAAACATACCAATTAATACAGGATCCATATAAAAGAGTGTTTACGTTCGACCTTCAACAAATCCCTTAACAAATAATAATGGATCCTATTTTAAATATTGTTCAATGGAATGCGCAGAGTATAGTAAGCAATAGGCATGTTCTACCAAATTTCCTCTATGACTACAATATTCATGTTGCAATTATTTCTGAAACTTGGTTAAAACCTAATCGTCAGTTTAATATAAGAGGTTATAATATTAAAAGAAATGACACTGGTAATACACACAATAGTGTTGCAATTTTAATCCGTAATTCTTTCGTTTATTCTAGAGTAACTACTGCTTTTGATGATTCTTTGCCAGGGTTGGAAAAAAAACAGTTTTTTTTAATTTTATAAAACAAACAGTTCAAAATGTTTTAAACAAGTGTTTTTTTTGTTTTTTATGTTTTTTTTTCTTTTGTGTTTAGGACATTAATTTCAAATAAATAAGACCTATATTATTATTATATATGCGATATTTGATTTCTAGACTAGGTATTTTCAAATTCGCCATAATAAATGCAATATGTACAAAAATCTGTCAGTGGATAAACATTTATTTTATGTTACGTATCTCTAATCAATACTGAACGCTTTACATTCGAACAATTCTAACTAATCTTCACTTTAATAGGGGGGTTCCCCTATAATTATATTCCCCAATATTCATATTATTTTATGTTTAAAATAAGGGTAATACCCTAGTGCTAGTGCCAGTGGATATTACCCTGGTTTGAATATAGTAAATCAGGGGAGTGCCCGCTCGCTAGTCACTAGTGGGGACTACCTCACTAGCACTAGTAGTTGGTTAAAAATTATATGTTTTATTTAATTACAATGCTAAATAAAATTTTCCTTTTAATTCCTATTTCAAAAGTACAAAAATATAATATAGCAGTACAATAGCATAGAGATAGACTCAACTGGTTTTATGTCAAGCTATTTAGAGTCCTAAATATTAATTTATTTCCATTCATTCGCAATGAAAAGTAGTTTTAAACCTTGTTTTTTTCTTAATGTTTTATACATTGTTTAAAACTTGTTTTAATCTGTGTTTTTAAACACTTAATAAAAAACACGTTTTTAATTCAAACTGTTTTAAACACTGTTTAAAACACGTGTTTTAAAACAACTTGTTTTAATCATGCCAACCCTGTTCTTTGCAAAACATTTGTGTTCGAGTTTTTGTTGGTAGTAAAGAATTAAGCATCGTCAGCTTTTATAGTCCATCTAGATGTCGTCCTCCTTTTAACAAAAATAAACTTGATGCTCTAATAAAATCTATACCTAGTCCCATGATTTTTGCTGGTGATTTTAATGCCTATCATACTTCTTGGGGATGTGATACCACTTGTCCTCGTGGTAGAGATGTTTTGGAAGTTATTGATGATAACAATTCAGTTCTTCTTAATGATGGTCAATATACTACAGTTGTTTCTTTGACTTGGCGTCAAAATGCTTTAGATCTATCCATAGTTGGTTCTTCTTTGGCTTTATCTTGTGATTGGTCGGTTCACGATGATCCACTTGGTAGTTATCATCTTCCTGTAATAATAAATGTTGTTTTGAATAATAATAATAATAGCTATGATGGTTGCAGTATGGTTAATTTGGCACACTTTCCAATCTTTCCAAACTACAGGTTTGCGGATTGGAAGGTGTATCAAGATAAAGTTGAAAGTTTGTTGGAAGGGTTTCAGATTCAATCCTTTACTCCCTTAGAAGCATACTCGCTGTTCTGTAAAATTCTACATAGTGCTGTAGAGTCATCTATTCCTGCAAAACGTATTTCTTCTAATTCTACCTCTCCTTAAACTTTTATCACTCGCTTATCTGAAGTTGAGCTGATAACATCTCCACTTGTGAAGCTTACGGTTTATACAAAATTGAGTACAATATGAGTGGTATTGATACTACGCTAACTGAAGCGGCCCAAATTGTGGCTTTATTGCAACAAGGCCTTAGTCAGCGAACTGTCGCTCGTCAGCTGCACTTGAGCCAGTCTGCTGTGTCCAGAGTATACAGAAGGTTCCAGGAGACCAGTGCCTTCACTCGTAGACCAAGATCTGACCGGCAAAGGCTCACGTCTGAGAGGGACGATCGTTTTATTGTCTCTACTGCACTGCGGAATCGCCACCTTACCGGTGCTGATGTCCAGCAGGAGCTGAGGCGAGTCCGACGGGTGGCTGTCAGTGAGTGGACAGTCATACGACGTTTAAAGCAAGCGAACCTGACCCCAAAACGGCCTGCCACAGGCCAAAAATTGACTGCAGGCCACCGGCAAGCGCGTTTGCAATTTGCACGGGAGCACCGTCTGTGGAGCATCGACCAATGGCGGCCTATCCTGTTCACTGACGAGTGCAGAGTATGTCTGCATGGCAGTGACAAGAGAGGCCGGGTCTATAGGCGTCCGGGAGAGCGCTTTGCACAGTGCTGTTTCCGTGAAACAGTCGGTTTTACTCAAAGGATTGGCTAACCTCAATTCATTTCTTAATTTATCATTTCTCCTATACCTATAATCAAATTTCAATTAATAAAAAATACTGTAACGTTTGTCATGATTAATGTTTTTTTAAAGCTTAGATTCCAAGCTTTAAATGATGTATGTTTTTTAAATATCAGCTATGCCTTATTTAAGAAACGGTATCCCGTATGCGCGTTAAAGGGTTGAGTCGATTTGGTTGCACGCGAGTGTATATGCGAAAATTTAATAAGACCTTTGTTCCTAATAATAGTAATGATGTTAGATGGGTTCTTGATTTTCTCAAAAAATACACTCCAAATTATGTGTCTAGTAATATTATCTTTCCACATCAAGATTCTGAAATTAATTCTAGTAGTTAATTCCTTTCTGTTGCACCCTTTTACTTTGCAAGAATTAAAATCTGCTGTTTCTTCCAGAAAAGAAAGTGCATTTGGATTAGATGGAATCCCATATAAAATGTTTAAGGCATTGAATGAAAATAGCATGATATTTTTTTGAACTTGTTAAATTATCTTTGGGCAAATAATGAGATACCACCATGTTGAAAAACCGATTGTTTGGTTCCCATTTTGAAACCTGATAAGCCTAGATTAAATAAAGACTCATATCGTCCCTTAGCGCTCACATCTTGTGCTGGTAAAATTTTTGAACAACTTTTGAAACAGCGATTAGAGTTTTATGTAGAAAAAAATAACATTTTACCTTCCAATCAATTTGGATTCCGAAGAGTAGTATCTGCCAGCTGCATCTTGATATTCAAAATAGTGTAGTTCATAGTAATGCCACTCTTTGTGTATTTTTTGATATTGCAGGCGCCTTTAATAGTGTCAATGTTGATATACTTTACAATGAACTAATTTCTATTGGCCTTCCACAGAAATTTGTTCAGTGGATCTATAAGTTTTTGTCTGAAAGAAAAGTATTTGTTAAATATAATGGTAGTCTTTATGGTCCCCGATGTGCTTCTGTTGGAGTTTGTCAGGGGGGTATCTTGTCGCCTTTCATTTAATATTCGACATTCGTCGTTTGAATATGATTTTAGGCTCAAATGTAAAAAATTTGCAGTTTGCTGATGACCTTGTTGTTTATGCATGTTGTAGTAATTTATCAAACTTAGTTAATCATATAAATAACGCTTTACGCAGCTTAAGCCAATATTTCTCATATCTGAATCTGGACATAAATCCATTAAAATCAAAGTTACTTGTATTTGGAAAGAACAATTCTCTGATGCCTAATGTTTACTATAATAATACAGCCATTCCTGTTTCATTAGAAACAAAATTTGTAGGAGTTTCAATAACTCATAATCTCTCTTGTAGAAGATATGTTGATAATTTATCTGTTAGAGCTAATAAAGCTTTTAATGTTCTGAAATCTTTAGCATCAACTTATTGGGGAGTGGATCCTAAAATTTTACTGCTTTTATACAAGTGTTTAATTCGAAGTCATTTTGAATATAGTTTCTTCTGTTTTGCTGGTGACAACAGACTTGTTGACATATTAGACAAAATTCAAAATAAAAGTATGAGATTAATAACTGGTGCTTTTAAAAGTACCCTCATACATATGCTGCAAATTGAGTGTAACCTCCCGCCAATCTCTGTTAGATTTAATTATTTGAAAGAAAGGTTCATTTTGAAACTCTATTCTATTCCTCATAACCAGCTCCTATTTAATATCTCAACATTACTTCCCTCATTAGTTCACAAACCTTTATATATTATGCGAGATTTACCTCAGTATATTCAGTATCTGCAAGATTTTTCTATCTACAAAAGCCTAACATCATCCTTACCGTGTTATGAATTAGATTTTCAAAGTAAATTTCCTCCAATTAAAATCTTTAAGCATATGCTCACGACTATATTCCCCGAGGGGGTAGTCAGAGATATTCTGAAACCTCAGAACATCCACGATTCACCAGTAGTACCGAAACTCTGTCCAGTGTGACGGAGGGTGAGCCCGTCGCCACTTATAATGGACAGTGGGTACAATACATGCCTCGAAATTGAAGCATGCAGGTTTCCTCACGATGTTTTCCTTCACCGAAAAGCCAGTGGTGTTACAAATCGTACATAAATTCCGAAAAACTCTTTGGTACGAGTTTGCCTGGACGGGGATCGAACCATCGCCTCCTGCACGGCAGGCAAGGTTACTCGCCACTGGACCACCACGGCTTATCTGAATGGGATGATCATCGTTTTCTTTACACAGATGGGTCTAAAAACGACTCCAGTGTATCTTTTGCATTTTTTGACAGTTTCCTAAAGAGGGGCATGGGTTATAAACTAGATAAAAATGCTAGTGTATTTACTGCAGAAGCAGGGGCCATTTTAGCTGCTTTAGAACACATCAAATTTAATATCAAAATCAGGGATATAACAAATGGCTTATTCTTTGTGATAGCATGAGTGTGTTAAAAAATCTAAACAATAACAAATTACATGCCAACACTTGTTATTTAATTTATGCTATTAAACAGGCTTGGTATGACCTTAGTCTTATGAACATTATAGTCAACTTCATGTAGATTCCGTCTCACATTGGTGTATCAGGTAACGAACAGGCCGATTCTTTAGCTAACATTATAAACACTACAACATCTCAGACTAATAGTTTTAATATTTCATTGCCATACTCTGACATTATATTTAATTTAAAGCAGAGAATGTGTCAGAAATGGATATCACATTGGAATTATGCAGTCAAGCCGTTTTTGAGATAAATGGGAACATTCGTTTGCACACACAAACAAACAACCAACAATCATACCTACCTATTATGTTTGATCTTCGTAATTTTTATCATAATGTAGGTATTATGGAGCGATTTTAATTTAAACTGAAATGTTGTTTGCTTCTGAAGCTTACCTTCTATGTGTTGTTACCCTAACTCCTTTAATATTTTAAAGACGAAAACATATTAAAAATACAAACCTGTGATACAGTAAGCCACAATCCGGATAATACTTGCTTTTGCAGCCGTCGATTAAACAAATTCGAACCATTTCGCTGGTTTTATGCGGATAAAAATAATAAAAATGATTTTGACGTCTAGGCGGCATCGGCAGTTCAAATAAATGGCGTATTGGGTTGTCAACTTTTTTCTTTTTTACTACCACGGCTTTGCAACACTAAAAACTGCAAGAAGTTTTGATACATTGTTGCTTCATGAGATCTTACCAATTCGGCTGAAATCATAACATTAACATATGGCAACACCAGTACACTGTTAGAATGAGACTCCGCGTACAGAGCTCCTTCTTCTTCTAGCGTGGTCGACTTTATGCGTGTCAAATAGTTTTTATGTGTTTGGGTTAAGGATTATTTTTGATTAAAGCGTGAGAAAGATAATTTTTTAAATTCGTTGTTGGGTTTGCTCTTGATCTCAAGTCCTCGGGACAAAGATGGGGTGATTTGTGATTCTCCATTTTTGTAACCTGGTGGCGGCTTGGAAACGGGAATAGGTACACAAGTACTAGCGGAGAAGTAAGGCGCAGCGCAGAGTCTGCGAAGACAGATAACGTTACATACGAGGGACACGAGATGTCGTTGATAGAGGATTACTCAATCGTCTGTTGTCATGAACATGATAGAGCTTTGAGGAACTCCGGCTTTACGGCTATATCATACTCGTGAACGTGTTGCGAGCGAGATGACCGGTCAACATTCTCACCGCGGGGGGTGCAGCGTTGCGAGCTCGCCTCGGATGAGGAACGAACTTGCCGCTACACCGCGACGCGGACGCCATGTTGTACACTCGCGTAGAATATGTCAACGTCATAACCAACGAACCAAAGAGGTCCATTTTACCATTCTAGGTCAGGAACCCAAAAAACGTACCTTATAAACCACAAAGCAATTGCTCGTTTAACCTCTAAAGCACTATCCTGGATCTACTTAGACAGAATTACGGCAACCTAGTTCGTACATGTGGGTCAGGTCAAAGCCGATCCCAGTTCTTCAGGGCCGGTTCTCCATCTAGTCTCGTACAGGATTGCCATGGCCACTCTTAGCCTGACGAGAACATCGGGTCAGTTCTCCCAACAAAAGAAATAAAAAATTTATGAGTAGATACTTTGTGTCAAAGGTCAAAGGTCATGTGTGAGTAAGAAATGATTTAACACAGTGTCGCTGGGTTTCGTCTAAAACAAATGTAAATTGTTATAGAAATGTTCGTTTACTTACACAAAACTTCGGTCAATTTAGGTGAAACTTATTCCTTCTTAACACACATAATTTTTATGTTTACACTTTACAATCAATCCAGTAACTTTACTAAATAGTGAAAAAGCTAGCTTGGCAAGTTCAGCCATTTTAATATAAGTATTATCCACAAAATTTTGCTGTTTAGATATTAAAATAAGTAAGTAAATAAGTAAGTTATAGCCCGTAGAATCCCACTGCACGACAAAGGCCTCCAAGACATTAAAATACAATACAAAATGTTTGCCTAATTTTCGTGGACGGCTTAGTAATTTTCGTAGCAGCAAAAATTTCAAAATTGAATTCTACTGAAAGTAGCAGTTTTATCTAAGTGCGCAATAGATCAATCGACTTGTATTGTTAGCTACTTTCATATTACGACCTCATTTAGTGGTTTCGTCTTTTGGCTTATCGTCCTTGGGGTTAGTTGACAGATTGCCGCAATGAAGAAGAGTATTGTGTTTCCTTTTGCAAACACGACACGAGCCCTTCAAGCCACACTGCTCAGACTTGTGCCCCGAGCGAAGACAATTATTACATAGTTTGTTTTTTAATGCTTCGATGAGCCTTTTTTCACGAGAGCCTTCGAATGAACTCAGAAATGATTTAGTATTTTTGAACTCTTTACTAGGAATTGGGTGCCTATTATCGATACTACGATTATATTGAGATGTTTCTAGTATATTGGCACGATTGCGCAGAAATTCTTTGAATTCCTCTAAAGTGGGTAGATCTAACAAGCGGCCTTTAAATTCTTCCCACTTTCCACTCGTGATGGAATCTAACTTTGCTAGTTTTTAGCACTACCGTGTAACGAATTCCGTAAATAGTGAAATTTATTAATTGGTGTAATGGAGTCATTTGTATGGATCAGTGATTCAAATGTGTCTTCGAATTCAAGCCATTTACCGTAGCTACCATCAAAAGTGGGCAGATTAATAATTGGCAACTTAATAGAATTTGTCATTTGACAACAACTTGACTTCACTGAACCATTGCTATGATCAGACAAATTATCCTTGACTGAAAACGAATCAACTATCTCTTGTGCTAGCTAATAATAAATAAATAAATAAATAAATCTCACTTTCAGATAATTCTCTTTCTATCAATTGTTCTTCAAGATCTTGAGAAATTTCCTCAATTTCGCACTGAACTTGATCGAATTTTAACATTAACTCATGTAATGTATTCAATCTCAAAGAAACTTCCTTTATTTCTAAACTAGTTATCTCTGAAGGATCTGTATTTTTTATTTTATTTACATAATTTTTGATTACTGTTAAACGACGTTTTAATCTACCACATTTATGAATTAGCTTCCTTAAATTCTCCCTCTGATCAACCTTAATTGAGGGTGGTAAGCTACTTGATGGAATATGACTTTTAGGTCTTGTTCCATTATCGAATTTATCAGGCATTTTGACAAACAATGAGTTAGGTAGGTAACTTTAATTAAATTGTGCAATATAACCAGCATACAATCCAGCCGTCAGCCGTTCAAACCACGCAGCTGTTGCCGAGCCCGCCAACAGGACGAGCAGCGCTCACAGAACGCGGCACACCGCAGCTACTTGTACTTAGCGTCACACAGCATCCGCCGCGGCAGCGGGACGTGGTACAGCGTGGCGCCACGGGAGTGAGCGCGACGATCACTGCAACAGTTCGGCCGCACAAATTTAAACTAATACGTTACGATAATTGTCTTTATTTACGTTGTGGCAAGTTTCTATCCACTCTGAAAGGGATTGCAGTCGTGGGTATATTTTTGTACTTACCTACTTATGCCAATAAATTTATAAATAATAAATTTCCCCGTAGAGGAAATTTCCTAACGATGGAAGTTAAGATGTGCTATACCACAAGCTATAATATAATTTAAAGATTACGGCAATTATTGGATAGTATTACAATATCGCTCTAAATTTATTTAAATGGATACGTTTCCATCTTGCTACCACTGTACAATATCTCTATGCCATATAGTTTTAGGCGATGAAGTTGAATGGCAACAATGCTGCAGAATAGTATAGCGTTAGTATAGCGAAGCTTGAACTGTCACCTATACTAATCAGAATTTGCACAAGTAAACTATTTCCGCGCGAACAAAGTCGCGGGCAAAAGTGTCGAAAATGCAAGCAGATAATTAGTTAATTAGAAAGGAAAGAAACTATAAAATATACAGGGTGATTGGAAGATGGGTGCAAAGCTTTAAGGCGAAGATAGTACAGACACTTTAGAACCATTTAAGCCATGGTTGTCTTAGACAAGCCTGACTAATTTTTTTTAACGTAATTTTTAAACTATTTTGCGAAAATTCCCAAAATTTTAGGTAAACTTATTTATGGCCAAATTGAATGATGAATGAATTAGCTTTTATTTTATTTAATTAAAGTTATGTGTAAGCAATCTAGCGAAACATGTTTTAGGCGTCTATCTCATAAGACATTTTTTTACAGACATATAAAGCTTCAAAAAAATTCAAAAAATTAATAATACTTTGTATTTAACCTTATTTTAAAAATAACGTGAGTGCTTTTTTTTCAAACCTTTTTGAAAACATACTTGATAATCGCTCTTTCTTTTGTGGTATAATTTACGCGAATATCTTACAGATTATTGAAATTAGGACCTACAAACCAATTAGAGGGAGAAATTTTAAATTTTAGGAAGACTAATTAAAACAAAATTTAAATCGAAATTTATAAATTTTTCGTGTTCAAAATGTCTGCCGTTATTTCTAATACACGGACGGCCCCGTCTTCTCATTTCTCTAGTAGTTATTTCTAGATTCATCTCCTGCTTCATAGTTTCAAATGCTGAAATGATTCTTTCTATTAATTCTTCTTTTGTGTTTATTTCAATATTCGTATACTTACACCAGTTCCTTGGCCCGACCCCACACGAAAAAGTCCACCGGGGTCAGATCTGGCGAGCGAGCGGGCCAAGGGATGGGTCCATCTCTGCCGATCCAGCTCTCAGGAAAGCTGTTACATATTTAAATGTTATCTTACAATTAACGTCCAATGCGCTGGACAGCCGTCTTGCTGAAAGATGACTTCTTGGTCTGTTTGAAATATTGGGGCGCCGGACTCCTCTACAAGCGCTGGAAAATCGTTATGTAGATATTGCAAATAATTTTCGCCTTTGAAAGAGTCCGTTAAGAAGTGGGGACCAATCTCTCGTGCTGCCAATTACTCCAACCCACACATTTACTGAGAATTTTCTTTGAAAGGACACCTGCTTTTTCCAGTGTGGATTGTTTTCTTTGTCGGCCCATTCATGGAGGTTGTGGAAGTTTGTAATGCCCTCCCTAGAAAATTTGCTCTCATCCGTCCACAAGATTGATTTCAGGAACCACGCTCTTGCTTCTCTGTTGAGGAGGAAACGGCAGAACTGTATTCTTCTTTGAAAATCTTGCTCTTCCAGACCTTGCACACCCCTGCCTCGGAACGGATACTTATCATTTTGGTGCATTGTATGCCACACCTTCCATTGTGAAATGTTTAGATTTCGAGCTACTGCTCTGGTGCTGGTAGTGGGATTCGCTTGAAATGCTGCCAAAATGTCTTCTTCGACGTCAGGTTCGTGTCTGCCCGGGTGGACTCCAGGTTCCACGCGGTGTATTCCTTCTTCGGCAAGTCGACGAAACGTGTTGTAAAACACCCGGACATTTGGTACCCTTCGATTCGGAGAGCGCTCTTGATACAAACGTCGCGCCAAAGATCCATTGCCGTCTGCTCTACAGTAAATAAATACGATATCCGCATATTCCTGACTGGAAAAAGTAGCCATAGCCACTTAACAATAAAGAAAACGGCGTAGGAGTGCACTAAATGTCAACTCAACACAATGAAAATAGTCTAAAATCAACACGTGCAGGAGCACAAGGCTACGACTGGACACGGTGAAACAAAAATGTCCAAAACTAACGCAAACAACACTTGCAGGAACGCAAAGGGCTACAACTGAACACGGTAAATTGTGAATCAACACGAAAACGTCAACTCACAAGGGCAGTAGTTTGATTGAGGCCATTACCCCTAGTGCGAGTTTCATAAAACAAATCGAATGACTTTACTAAAAAGTAAACCGAATAAACGTCAAACGTATCGACGACCGAAAACACGCGAGTGTGAGTTGCAAGCATTTGTAACTCTTGATCGGCGTTTACTCACCGTGAATAGCGTTTATTGTTTTTCTTAGGTTGACATTATGATAATTACTCCTGGTAAGGTTAATGAACTTAAAATAGTGCTGCGCTTCTACGATGCCGATTTAATTTTTTTATCATCGATAGTTAATTTTTCGATAAATAATTATCTTACACTACGGTTGTCATACATTGTCAATAGACTCTTTACAAGGGACCCTTCAACACCTTTTTTTCTTTAGGGGTATTTTTGTAACACCCTGTATAAATTGGTTGTCCGTAATTGATCCTGTAATAAATTATTAATTGATCAAGGAGGATAAATAGAAAGATACTTAATTATGATATATTGTGTTTTTTCATACGACAAAAGGTACTAATAATATCTTTAACAGCGAAGCGTCTTCTACGCATTTTGAGTGATTTGATTTTCGCGGGCTAGTGCGCGACGATGTTCGGTAGCGGGGCGCGGGGCGCTTGCTGCGACTAAGCCACGCCCATTTCGCTTCAATTATTTTTCGACACAGGCTCTTAACTTATATTATTATGCAAAGAAATTGTCCTACGGTGTAAAGTTATGGAGATAATAGTAAATATATTTTAGCAATTTTGCATAATTTATTAATTAACAAAGTTAAAATATCTAATTTAATTTATTAACACAAAACAAATAAATGTAGGTAGGTAAATGGAGATAATTAATTTTAAAGTTAAAAAAACTCAAAAAAGCTGATTAAAGGTTACTCGCAGTCGCTATTGGTTCATATACCACTTTAATTGTTTTTATAGCACCGAATTATTAGTTTTAATTATTTGTGACATCATCACGTATATTTGGTGCAGGAACGCACCTCAATCCTCGCTAGACTTTTGACTTTGACTTTGAAGCTCCTATATTGAATTTTGAGTTTTGCTGATACGGCCGGGTACTAAATATTGTGGGTATTTTAGGGCAAATATTACCTTAAATTATTATGCAAGAGAAATGAGTGAGGATTGCGGTGCGTTCCTGCTAAAAATATGAGTGATGATGTCAAAAATAATTAATACTAATAATTCTGGGCTATAAAACAAATAAAGTGGTTAAAGAAACAAAATGAGTAACCTTTAATGAGTTTTGTTGAGTTTTTTTACTCAACTGCTACAGAAGGAGAGTTTGTTAAATTTAAAATTAAATATCTCTGTAACTTTATACCGTAGGATAATTTATTTTGCATAATAATGTAACGTAATATTAACCCTAAAATACCCACAACATTTGGTACCTGGCGTTATCAGCGTAGAATATCATACTAATTCAAACAACGACTTCAAACTAGCGAGGATTGCGGTGCGTTCCTGAACAAAATATGCGTGTTGATGTCGCAAATAATTAAAACTAATAATTCTGGGCTATAAAAATGAATAAAGTGCTATAAGTGGTATTAGGGTGGTACAAACGATCCAAAGGTAACTGAAACGCTTTAAAGAAATTACAAAAACTCAAAGTCATTGTTGTTGTAAATTTTCAGTCTTTGTGAAATGTTTAGCTCTATATAATTTTAAATAAAATAAACGATCCAAACGCAATTGGAACATTTTGAAAAAATACGTCTTTGTGAAACGTTATGTGCTTCATAATCTATATATATATATATATAAATGAATCCCTATTTCCCTTGGTCACGGCATCATGCCTGAACGGCTGGACCGATTGCGATGAAACTTTGGTGGGTTGTTGTGCATATGCCAGGGAAGGTTTATAAACAAAAAAAACGGCCAAGTGTGTGTCGGGTAGGTGTAGGGTAGGTGTAGGATAGTTGTAGGTGTAGAGTAGGTGTAGGGTAGTTTTAGGGTAGGTGTAGGGTAGTTGTAGGTGTAGGGTAGGTGTAGGGTAGGTGTAGGGTAGTTGTAGGGTAGGTGTAGGGTAGTTGTAGGTGTAGGGTAGGTGTAGGGTAGTTGTAGGTGTAGGGTAGGTGTAGGGTAGGTGTAGGGTAGGTGTAGGGTAGTTGTAGGGTAGGTGTAGGGTAGTTGTAGGTGTAGGGTAGGTGTAGGGTAGGTGTAGGGTAGGTGTAGGGTAGGTGTAGGGTAGGTGTAGGGTAGGGAAAATGGCAGAACAACGTCTGCCGGGTCAGCTAGTTTTAAATAAAATAAGCGAACCAAAGGTAATTGAAAAGTTTTATATAAATACAAAGACAACCATTACAACATTTAGGTCTTCATCAATGATTAAGAACTTAGTAATATTTGAATTCTATGAACTGTCTAAAGCTTCAGAGCATTTTGAATCATTGTGTTGAGGACATAAATGTATATTTCCATAACTGCGGATGTTTTGAAACGTTTATGTGTATTACTAATCACATTTTTATAACGTTCCAAATAAACATGAAACGATTTTAGAAAAAAATATCATTAAATAAATAGTTTTGTATAAATGTTCCAAGATAATTGGATCATTATTTAGAAACTTTTCTATTTAATTGAATAAAAACAAAACGTTTCAAGATAATTGATAAGTTTCTTAGTTGCGGATAGAGTTCTTTGGAACGTTATGAGGTTTAGAGTGTTCAAATATCTTGTTAATAATAGAGTGTGGAGAGCCAGTGTCTTCACCACAAGATAGAAGGTATTAGGGTGGTTCTATTTAAGAAGGACGAAAACCATGTCAATTCCGGCACGGACTTTTATTTGAATTTTAGGCAAAAAAAGTAGTTTGAACTATAGCTTAAATTGTTTCTCTATTGATCTAAAACGGACCAGTCAAAAAAACAAACTATGTGATTATTATTGCCTTTTGAAAAATATTCATTTCCAGGAGACTGAGGCTGGGAACAGGGTACTGAGATTTCAAATAATAAGTCATAGTAAACCAATGTTTATTGTAATCAAATTACTTAGGTACTAAACTATTAACTTTTTCACGTAATGAAGAATCATTTGAAATAGATTAGAACATAAAACTCACGCAAAAAAAAAAAACAGAAACAAAACTCGAAACGCTTCATAACCTTTTCAAAGCTTTTTAAGTAATGTTATTAATTATTATTGAGTATTAATATAGGTAGAGATAATACCTCCTATTCAGTCTTCTATAATATTTTTATTATTTAATCATTAACTTTGCTTAATAATTAATCTCACTGTACGTTAATCATAATCAGTCATAATACAATCTTAAAAATCTTAGACCAAGAACAAACAACTATTCTTTTTGTGAATAGTAAGTAGAAAATACCTATATTTTCAAAGACAAATTAAAAATCTTTTAATAAAAATTAGCAACTTAAATACTAATTAAATTTCAGTCTTCATGTGTATATTTATTTGTAGTCGCAGTCTTTTAAGCACTCCGGACATGTAAAGGAGATGAGGTCACTTTTGATACAACCTGTTTGTGCCCACTGATTACATTGGACCCAATATTTTCCAGTTGTGTCTTCATTATATTATTATGATGCACCACAGATCAGGAGAAACAATCATCTGATTCCTTTTCTCTCTTTTCTCTTGTAGTTCTCTTTCCTTTTCTAGTTTTTGTAGCCTTTGTCGTACTATTATTGTAGTAGATTTTTCCATTTGACTTGCTTTGAATTTGATGCCTTTACAATTTTCTTTCATTGCACATATCTTAGTTTTCTATGACTTAACAAGATCTGATGATATTTTTATACTATGTTTCCTTTTACGAATGTTCATCGTCGATTCATCAAAAATAGGTTTCTTACAAGTCTGATCTATGGTTGGGCTGCCAGTAACAGTGTCAATTGGAAAGAAAATACTGGCGTCTATATCTATATCCGGTACGTCAGATAGTCCTGGAATTTCAAGATTGAGCAAGGTATTATTCAACGAGCAAGTCACATCAGATCGGTCATCGATTTCTGATCCTTTGAAATGCGCCAAATTGAAGTTACAATCTGTTGGGAGTTGATTTTCCATAATGCTTAGACTATCAGTTTATTCAGATATCATCAACACAAGGCCTTGATGCTGAAGTATATTTTAGTGTCCCTAACTTGTAGTGTTCCCATCCATGACTATTGCGAAAACAACTAAGAGATTTAATTATGAGCAATCTTGGTATTAAAGCTGTTCCTTGGACTTGATGCACATTTCAAGTGCAATGGCACTTTAAAAGTAATCAAATCTGGTTGATTTCTGTTAATAGCCGCGTGATTTCATTAATATCGTTATCCGTTACGACATAAACAGTTATATTAGGACATCTGCTTTGAATTGCTCCACAAAACTCGTAAATAAGGTAGATATTTGATATATCACCTCCTCAGGACACGATATTGTCAGCAGTTCTCTTTCAAACAGCTCCAAACCCATATGGCGCGCCTTTGCCATAGCCGGCTTCTGAATAGTTCCACGTCAAGTTAATGATTTGGGGGCATGTTTCTGAAATTTTAAGCTAAAACATAGAACATAAGCAAATTTGTATACTGTGTAACTAGCCTGGTATAAAACAAGTTAGGCAATCTATAATTAGTAAAGAAATTAAGTATTAAATAGATAACCAGTTCCAAAATTAACACTAAGTCTCAGTATCCTGGTTCAATCTCAGTCTCCTGCCCATCATATTGACCGGAGACTGAGGACAGGAGACTGATAATATTTTAATTTTTGGTTAATAAAAAAGTCTACACACCATTTCAATGTTAAATCAAAGCAAATCTATACAAGTACTTCAATATCTTCCTAGTTGAAAATAGCTGGTAACTACTGTCTTTGGCATGCATACGTGCAGGATACTGGGGAGCTGACCGACCGCGACCCAAACTCACTCAAACGACTCGCCGCAGCGACTGCAAGATCCGCGAGCGAGACTTAGGCAAACGACCATGAGCTAACTTCACTTCGATCTTTCATTTCAACAGAACACCAACGAACTAGATTACGCACACTTTGATAATTTTATAAAGTTCTGATGTAGCAGGAGACTGATGTAAAAGCAAAGAGACAAAATATAATGCGGTATTTTTCGCTGGGTGAATACAACAATGGCACAACTCAAAAATTGGCAAATTTGAGTTAGCACCGTATTCTGGTTCTACATCACATACTTTATCTTGTGTAATATAGACCTAACTCGATATTTCACTGAATCAAGAGATAGATGGTACTTGTGCCACTACTACACTTATTAAAATTGTTATTTTGTGTTATGCAACAATGAAACTTTTGAGTCAAAGAGTTGAATTAAAATTATTCCCGCCTGCAAAAACTACCCCTGTTATATTCTGTAAACCACAATGTGAAGGTTTGTGATGTCAAAGTAGGTCCTCCCTACCTCCAACTCTTCAGGGAGTCATAACATCTCTTCTCCTATAAAGTTTTGACTTATGATCATCTACCAGTGTATGCACGTAACAAGCTTCTGCAAAAACTGACGACTACGAAATGGGTAGCCTCACCTCTAGTCCTGCGAACTACCGGACTAGCCCTATCCTTCTCTGCAGGTGAATACGCGTGTCCTGTGTGGAGTCGTTCCGCCCATACAAAGCTTGTGGATCCTGCTTTAAATGAAACCTGTCGGATCATCACTGGCTGTATCAAACCGACACCGGTGCAGATGCTGTATCCACTGGCCGGAATTGCACCACCAGACGTCCGCAGGACCGTTGCAAGTTCGATAGAAAGAACCAAGCTAGAAGTCGACATACGGCACCCGATGTACAAGTAGCCCACAGTGCCCCAAAGGCTCAAGAGCCGTAAGAATTTCTTGAAGTGTGTCGACCCAATTCAAAGTGAGGCTTCTCAGGCTAGACTCGGTCTTTGGCGGGAAGGTACCGCACTTCCTGACCCATTTGTTCCTCCTATGGAAAGCCTACCCCCAGGACAGGAGCTGCCCAGGCCGATCTGGAGATGCTTGAATAGACTCCGAACTCAGGTTGGCCGGAGTAAAGACAATCTGTTTAAGTGGGGTTACACGGACGGGACGGACCTTAACTGTGAATACATGTGTGTGGTGTTACTCCTCAGACTAAGGCCCATCTCGTATCGTGCCCTTTCTGCCCGGACACCTGCACGAGAACGAAGCTTATGAACACTGCCGAAAATGCTATCCGTGTGGCGAAATTCTGGGCTGGAAAGATTTAGAATGACATGCCATCGACTCGGTAGAAGAAGATCTACCAGTCTGCTTTTTGGTACCATGGCTTTCTAGTATAGATAGAAGACTGATCTGTTGTATGAAGTTCCAGTGTCAGAAGATTAAAACAATGTAATAGTGTAATGTTGTGGAAAAGACCGTAGCTATGTAAGCGTGAGGCTCTATAACTGCTTTCGTATGGTTACTTCGTAAATATATAGCTTTGGTAAATCATCTGATTCCTACATATTAAATATTGCCTTTAAAATTCAGTTTTCTTTTCCTCTTACCTCTTCTTGTCTTATCATTCTATCATCCCAAATTACTGATGTTAGGATCTCTCCGTTTATTTCCTCTGAGATAATTTGGGAAAACTTCAACAGATATTTTCATTGGATTTCCCCCGTTGAAAATATCTGACGACGTATTCATCAAATTGAATTGATGAATATAGGGATCAAGGCAGACACATGAACAGTGACGATAGAACTAGTCCATCATTGTGAGCTATGGAAACAACTACTGGTAGGTGTTTTTCTAAGAGATAGCATCAGAAATGAAGTAATAACGTCTGAGAACTAAAGCAAATAACGTAGCCCTGAAAATTAGTAAGCTGAAGTGGCAATAGGCTTGTTATATCTGCTGAAGATCTGGCAACTGATAAGGAGTCTGTGTTCTAGAACAGAAGCTACAAACTAGCGTGGTTATTACATAATTAAATAGTATGGGACGACCACCGGCCAACTGGCCCAGTCGGGCCAAACGGGCCACGTAAAATGGGTAGCTGGTAAGAAGACCGAAGATAGAGATTGATAATTGTTTTACACATCGTTCTTGATTTAAGCAGTACTAAAAGATCTATTGAGATCAACATGTAGTTGGGCTTTTAACATTTCCCCACGAGTAATTTCTTGGTTTGGCTCTTATCATCGAACTCGTTGTGTATCTGATCTGATAGGGTCTCATCAGACATCTTCCGCCAATTCAGTAAACAGTTCAAATTTCCTTTTCCTCATTGCTTTGCAAATTCCCATTTCTTCCGTCTCTACTCGAATGCCATAATTGTGTTTTATTTTGGGTACTAATTACTATCACATTCTTCATGTTTTCTCAATAATTATCTGGCATAAATCTAAATCGTACCAAAAAGTTAATGCAAAACTGGCATAACTCGAAACCCCTATATTTATGGCCCAATAAATCAAACAAATTGTAGTATATAAATAAAATCCTCAACTGTTATAGTTTACTGATATAACACAGATATACAAAAGGCAAACATGAACAATCTAACCCTTACTGTGTAGTAACTACAGACGAATTTGTTCGCGCGCACTTTCTGGCGCCAACTTTAATGTCATTTTTCTCAAAATCAACTTTTTTGACTTGTGCCGTTGTTGTATTCACCCAGCGTTTTAATTAAATTTCACACTAGTAACAAAATTACACAAATACGTTAAAAGTTCATTTATTAAGGATTTCTATTTTAGTGCAAAAAATCTATTTTAATTCTAAAACTGGGTTATTATTAAGCATCAAAGCTTTTGTATTGTACAAGAGACATGTCAGGAGACTGAGAAATTGGCTCTTCAAAGTATAATTTTGTATTAAAGATGTTTTAGAATAGAGCTTATTTTCAGTGACATAATACAAAAAGTTAGGTGTTCAGACTTGATTGCGAATTTATGTGATAAAATTAAAAAAAAATATATGAAATACGAAGAGCCGTTGAAAATTCCATCAAGAATAGAATCACCCATTAAAATTTTTAGCCTGTCATCATTAACTCGATTTTGACGACTTTGTGGATTGGAACGTTTCCGCGTAGCTAGGTCCAATTGGTATGGCACTCTATTAGGTATAATCTCTTTGATATCGATGTATTGTCATAGCAACGGTTCCTCCCCCGGCGTCTCCCCCCCGAGAGACGGGTGCCGTGTTGCTTTAAGCATAAACGAACATTGTAGTTAGGGAGGCGAGGTAGCTAAATGGCGTAATTCAACGGCGCCGTCGAGACCTATCAAAATCGAAAGATAAAATAATTTCGTAAAGAAAAGCTCGTATGGTAAAAACCATTTTAGCGGTGGGTTTGGCGTGTACGGTTTTTCAAAAATGTTAAAAAAAACAGTTACTTGGGCATTCACGAGCGCGTCAGATATTCATACTACGTATGCCCCAAGTGCCTCTGATAACAACGGTATACTAATCTGCCGGTTTGCGTGGTGGGGGTAGGCATATAAAGTAGTCAAAAATGCACAAAAAAAAAATTTACTCGAGCGCGTCAGATTTTCGGAAGGGGTGTTAAGTAGGCCCCAAGGAAGCTCCCTTTAAAAAACTGACGATTTCGGCGTGACGATAAGTGACGATGAATTTTTGAAAATGCAAAAAAAAAAAAGTTTTTTTGATATACTTGAGCGCGTCAGATTTTCATAGGGGAGGTTTATCTCGGTATCCTGAAAGCATATTTTCTTAATCTGACAAAAATGTTGGTGGGTTCTCTTAATCTGACCAAAAAAAGTTATTTGGTTTCTTTTTTTTCCTTTCTTTCTCCTTGATAAAACGGGGAATTTAAGAATGACAATAAAGCGATAGATACAACCAACGTAAATGTAGATGAAATGTAGTACGAATTGTATTATTTATTGTATAAAAAAATGAAATGATATAAAAATTGTATTATAATTGTATTGTTATGTATGGCGACCTTTACATTTTTGCTCAATACAATTCATCTTCTTCTTCTTCACTGGAACTTTGAGTTTTTATGATGCTTCAAGTCAAAAAGTTTAAAATAAAATTACCTTTTTTGTTAATTTAAACTTTTTTATTGTAAAATGGATCGTTCGCGACTTATATGCCGCAACGCGTTTTTCGGAAGACGAAATGGCTCCTCCACACTTCCGGTCATGCGGAAACCGGCAGATTTTGTATTTTTAGTAAGTTTTAGATTATATTCTTCAAAATAAAAATAAAAAAATCGCGCTCGAGAATGCCGGATTAACGTTTTTTTTTTACAAGTCAGCGACCCTATAACTCGGCGGCGTCAAGGACTTATCGTCAGATTAGTTAAATTTAGTCTTAAAACACTAAAATCAACCCCCAATATCTTAATCTGCCTCTCAATCTCTAATAAGCCGTGGTGGTCCAGTGGCGAGTAATCTTGCCTGCCATGCAGGAGGCGATGGTTCGATCCCCGTCCAGGCCGACTCGTACCAATGAGTTTTTCGGAATTTATGTGCGATTTGTAACGCCACTGGCTTTTCGGTGAAGGAAAACATCGTGAGGAAACCTGCATGCTTCAATTTCGAGGCATGTATTGTACCCACTGTCCATTATAAGTGGCGACGGGCTCACCCCCCGTCACACTGGACAGAGTTTCGGTACTACTGGTGAAACGTGGATGTTCTGAGGTTTCAGAATATCTCTGACTACCCCCTCGGGGAATATAGTCGTGAGCATATGCTTATATCTTAATCTGACTCGCTCGAGTATTTCAGACTATCGATTTTTTTTTACTAATCTGATCGTCTATCCTAGGCGCGCGTCACTACATATAGAGCTAAATACTTTACAAGGTTGTTCTATTAGGTCTAAGGTATCTCTCATATCTTAAACTGCCACGCTCGAGTATTACCGAAAATTCCCCTATTCGCCTCCCTAACTATTGACGAGAGTAAATTATTTTGATTCCTGCAATACCTTCGTAGGTACCTTACCATCGCATTAGCAGTAAATAAGTTGATATTGGACAGAGTGTCGGTACTAGGTACTAGTGAAACGTGGATGTTCTGAGGATTTAGAATATCTCTCACCCCCTCGGGGAATATACAGGGTGTTAGGGTAATCAGTTGCATTACTTTAAGGGGTGATTGTACCTATGATACTGAAAAACGTTCACTGAGAAATCCATAGGAAATTCGACTTTTCATACAAATATTCGATCAGCTGATTGCATTTAGCATGGAAAGTATAGGTTTCTTAGAGAAAGTTGTTCAGTATCATGGGTACAATCACCCCTTAAAGTAATGCAACTATTTACCCTAACACCCTGTAGTCGTGAGCATATGTATGTGTGTATGAAAGTTTCTATTGTTTTCATTAGAGATCTGGTAGTTTGTGTGGGTTCGCAATCGAAGTTACGTACCGTCAGGTGGAATTTCATCTCGTGCTTCGGACGGCACGTTAAGGGTATTATTACCGTTGGGGCGCTCCATACAAACGAAGTTTGGTTATAATTTCGATACTAACTTATTAAAGTCAATGACATTTTCCAGAAGTAATCTAGAAACTAATCTCTATGCTTATATTAAGTCAGATTTTCGTTGAAATAAATATAGAGTTTGAATGCTAGGATTTATTTGATTTGTATGGAAATCTTTGAGGCACTGTAACTTAAACTTTTTAACGAAAATCGGACTGAATACAAGCATAGAGATTATTTTCTAGATTGTTTATGAAAAATTTCATTGGCTTTTATTGGATACGCCTGTAGCGTCGGTGTCGACGCGGCGAACCAAGGTAGCGAAACGCGTTCCGCACGAAAAAGCGAAATATTAGCGATATTGAAGGAAACTGAAAAGGCGTCCGAGTGAAACGAGGATCGCGAATAACAGCGATACTATACAGACAGAGCAACTATAGAAAATCACAGAGAGATAGAGAGAGATGCTACATACGCAATATAAATTCATAATGTAGGACAAATTTACCGGAGTTTCGCTACCGCGGTTCGCCGCGTCGGTGTGCTAACGACGATAATATTGAAAATATAACTAAACTTCATTTGTATCAAAGAGATTATTCCTAAAGGCATACCTAAGGGGAGCCCATCTATTGCAAGGATGTCCACCTTCCTCTGTGGTTTGTATGGAGTGATACCAATCCTCCTTACTAGCATAGACGCACGAGAATTGGCCATTGCGGTCGGTAATATTCAACCTTCTTTCATACGTCGGTGTTTCAAACTTTAGGTTTGTCCCTTTATGTCAGAACAAAAACTAAATAAAATCTCTTTTTTCTTTATTTTCGTCGTTGGATTAGAAAGGGACAAACCAACAACGATGATGGAATAATACGAAAGAAGGTGAACATTACCAACCGCCACACTGAGAAAAAAATGCTACGTATACGTAGCAACGTTACGTTTCTCAGAGCAACATATAAATAGTCTAAGCAGAGCAAGGAGTATTTTCATGTTTCACCGATTGTAAGGCAGTTTGTACTCCAGGTTAGGTTAGGTTGCGATACTGAGTGAGTGCAAGTGAGAGAGGAATAACCAATGCCTAATGTTTTCTCTCCGCCGCGCGTCTGCCACGAGGTTTGAAGTAAAGAAACTAGAGGGTCTATAGGATTTGGTGTGCAATATAACACACTTTGTTTAAAAGCTGAAATACGACATTTCATTAGTTACTTTCATCATCTGATGAATCACAACCTAGAGTGTGTGAAGTGAGCTCAGAATTTCATTACTTTACGGATACTTACTATTACTAGCCGGAAAAGGCAAACTTTTGAGGAACATGATAAAGCATTCATCTCCTTTGAGACCTAGGCTGGAACTGGATCCTGGCAGAAATGCCAGATAATCTGGTACACTGACTACTGAGATTTGGATGGCGTTCCTAAGCTTCGAGCAGCTTATTAATTAATATTATACTGTTCAAGTTCAGGATTAGCAAATGAGCAAAATCGAATGCAAAAGAGTGAACGCTGGAATATTAAATCCCCACGGTTTATGTCAATGAGGTGGTGGCACTCGGAGTTTCCCAGTGTCAACAAGGCCTACAGCCTCGCTCGGCGCCTAGTGTGATGATAATTTAAGTAATTGAAATAGCACTGAAAATTTGTAATACATATTGTACCCACTCCTGTAATGATCGGAAACTCTGCGCTTGAAGTTGTTGACGATTATGTTTGAAAAACAATTCAGTTAGGTAAGTCCAACTTCGAGAAAGAGATCAAACGTCAAATCCAACTCGGCTGGGCAGCGTTCGGGAGGCTACGTAGTATCTTCACGTCCCAAATACCGCAGTATCTTAAAACGAAAGTCTTCCCCCAGTGTGTGTTGCCAGTGATGACATATGGAACAGAGATGTAGTCCGCAGAAGAACCAGAGTATCTGACATAGCTCAAAGAATTGCTAAACTAAAGTGGCAGAGGGCAGGGCACATTGCTCGCAGAACTGATGGCCGATGGGGCTGAAAAATTCTCGAATGGCGACCGAGTACCGGAAAGCGCAGGGTGGGTAAGCCCTCGACAAGGTGGACCGACGACCTGGTGAAGGCGGCGGGAACCCGTTAGATGAGGGCAGCGCAGGACCAGTCGTTATGGCGATCCTTGGGGGAGGCCTATGTCCAGCAGTGGACGTCCATCAGCTGAGATGATGATGACCACTAGTTTTTAATTAAGAACAAAATTTTAAGGCTGTATGCAAACAATGACAATCAACAACTTACCTAAGGAATATGGGTTGAAAATCGAAAAGAAATTTTGGACTTCACATAGAAAATCGTTCGGCTAATCCGCACTTTTGTATGGGAGGTCCAAAAAATTTCTCGTTTTTCGTTCAAGAATGAACACCACTAGCAAAAACGCTGTCTGACAAGACTAAGTAACGAGGCATTATCTATGTTCAGCTGTGGATGGTGAAGTAAAAACGGTCATGTGGAAAAGTTAAGGTCCTACGTTACCTACAGTTATTAATGTTCTATAGAATTAATAATTACGTACGAAATGTTAGATTTCATCGTCAAAAACATAATTAAAATAATCATTTTTACAAATAACTTGATGTCTTCCATTGTTTAAGGTATTTTCCCAACATCAGTAGTTTGTTTTTACTATCCTGTAAGAATTTAAGAAAGTAAAAACATGGTTTTAAACTTTTCTTTAAATAAGGTAAGTTTTTCAAGGTCACGCCGCTGACGCCGCCGCCGCCGACCACAAAAAGCCGGCGCGCCGCCGCCGACCGATTTATTATCGGCGCTCATGTCGACTCCAGGTATAGACAATATTTCCAGCTTCCTGAGTTTTCCTCTAAATCGGAGAGTCTGACACGAGTTTATTTATATCTAGATTTTTATATTCAACTAGCAGCCCGTCCCGGCTTCGCACGGGGTAGACAAATAAATTTTAAGACTCATTTTTCTACACCTTCGGTTACATTGTTCAAATTTTACCAAGGATCCCTAATTTTTTCAAAATGAAATGTAGCCTATGTCAAATTGGAAGAATGTAGCATTCTATTGGTGAAAGAATTTTTAAAATCGGCCCAGTACTTTTTGAGCCTATTCATTACAAACATACAAACATACAAAAATAGGTACAAATCTTTCCTCTTTATAATATTAGTGTAGATAAAATACCTATCGCTTCTTTTAAAACTTTATTAGTTTTGTAACCCATTGTCAATTTGGACGGATCCATTTAAGCCCAGTAAAACACGGGTCGAAAGTTTATAAGCAATTTTTTTTGTTAGATCGTTTATTCAAATGATATTAAGATACTTTATTAACCAATCGAACTAAATTTCGTATTTTTAGTTTTTAGTACCAAAATGTAAATTTTTTATTTATAGTTTCAGATTTCTTTCTTTTTTATTTTATTGTTTGTTTTAGGTTATAAGTTTACATACACTGTGTAAAGTTTGTACTAAAATTGAGTATTTCGTGATTTCTACTTATTTAAAAACAATGGTCCCGTACTGATTTTTCTTTGGATTTACCTACTTCTAATATAAAAGAATAGAAATGTGTTCATCAAATGATATAAAATATTGTTTTTAAAATTTTTTGCCATTTTTCATGTTTTTTTTTTTACTTTGTTTAATTATTTAAGAAAATTTTTAGTAGGATTTTCAATCTAAATGATAACTAGAATCAAATTATAATCTAAACTAAAGTATTAAAAGAAAAAAAAGGCTGATATAAATTATTTACTTTCGCCATAAAAGCGCACCGTAACTTTACTGGGCTATTTGTAATTAAAAAACCAATCAGGATGACCAAAAATTATAAAATATCTTGCTGTACTGCACTGCTCTCGCGTTCACACGGAGGCAGCTACGAGGCAGTCGAGAGAATTAGGTGGAGGGGGAAGCGAACTGCCCTCGAAAAATAGACCGAGCGTCTATTAACTGCCCTGCCCTGGTTACTGACATGACTGTACTGTCCTGCCCCGGCGCCGGCGCGGCTGTTCACGCGAGTGCAGTATTGTGTCCTTTCGCCACTGCCCTGCGCCCTCGCGTGAAAATGGCATATTGTTGTGAATTTGTGATGCGTAGTCGTAGCAACGCGTAGCAATTTCTTCGTAGTAGGGCGCCTACGCCGCTCGTAGCGTTCAAGTCGTCCGCACGTAGTGTCTACGACAACACTATTATACGTCGTACCAACCTCGCGGAGCATCATCAACGCGGAACAGTTGTCAACACTGGCTCGCGGCCATTTTTCACCTTTTCGGAACGATACGAACTGAGCGGACGCGTTTCCTATCGAATATTGTTAAAACGAAGTAAAAACCAGTTAACAGTCCACTGTATTTTATTTAAAGACCATCTGAGCCTAAACATGGTCCATCTTCGCCGTAATTAGAAGAAAACGAAGAAAATATTCGTCGGAATCGCATGCGCAAGAACAAACAGGATCTGCGTGGGCGGCCGCCATTTTCACCGTTCGAACTGCGTAGCAACGCGGAAAAAAAACGTGAAAAAACATCGTCAAGCAGCACTGCAAGACAGAAGCCACTGCGTGAATCCAGTTTCCTAAAATTTTTCATCGTCTGGCTGTCTATTTCATCGTGGACTTCAGCTACCTACGCGATCACGCATCCAGCGGTCAACGCAACAGCGAAGACAAAATCGCTTAGCATCCTTGAACATCATCATAAGCAGCAGCAGTCAGTTTAACAAAGGGTTTGGTTGCAGCAGTCGTGAGTCGAACCAATTCTCATCTGACCCCATAACCCTCAATTTCAAAATCTTTCAAATCACGTTGCATCAGCAACAATTCCATCTCAATCTCAATTAATCGTAATTTTCACAAAGAATTTCACAACTTTTTGCATTTTTCAAGAAACATTTCATCATCAAAAATATTGCATCAGCAATATTTCAATTTTATCTCTACAACTTTACAAAGTAACTTCACAAAGTAACTTTTATTTACGTACTAATCGTAAATTCACCCCTGCTACTTTAACATAACCTTACCAGCATTCTAATCATTTCCTTTTTATACATATACAGTGCTTACGGTCCTCCTGGCTTGCTCTGCGGTGCACGGTACGAGTGTGCGTGGCACGTGGTTGATACGTGGGCACGTCAAATAGCTTCAGCTTGCATCATTTTTTATCAAATTTAAGTATCGTTCCGATTCTTAATAACAAACTTTAAAGCGTGCTAGCATACTAACCATAATTTTTTTTTTGCAATCATGCCTGTTGACGAACGTTTGCTAGCTGAATTAAAAAAGAAGCGTGCCTCACACAAAGCTAAAATCACTATTTTCAAAGGTTTCATCGAAGAATTACAATCACATTCATCTTTGTCACAAGTTCAACTCGTCCAATTAAAAAACCGATTAACCGTTTTTTCAGAGCTATACAAAACATATGATGATAATCAAACACTAATCGAAACAATTGTTGAAATTCCAGATGAACAAATCATCGAACGACAACAGTTCGAAAATGATTACCATCAATTATTTGCGGTCGGCACTCAGCTGATCCAAGTTAACGAGGAGGAGGAACAGGCTAAGTTTGCAACCTCTCCAAACAACAACACATTTGTTAAATTACCCACCATTGACCTTCCACGATTCTCAGGTGAGTACCATAATTGGCTTGAGTTCAGAGACACATTTGAGTCAATCATACACAACAACAAAACTATTGATAACATTCAAAAGTTCCATTATTTGCGTGCATCCCTGCAAGGTAGCGCATCACTAGTGATCAAATCATTAGAATTGTCAGCTCAAAACTACAACGTAGCATGGAATCTCATATGTGAACGTTATAACAACCGTCGTCAGCTCATAGGCAATCATGTTCAAACACTATTCAACATAAACACAATAAACAAAGAATCTTCTACAGCATTGAGACAACTTCTTGACACAATCAACAAAAACCTCCGAGCTCTCTCCTCATTAGGTGAACACACTGAATACTGGGACACTTTGATCATTCACTTAGTGTCAAGTAAATTAGATTCAACCACACTTAGGCACTGGGAAGAATTCAAAAACACACTCTCAGACATGCCCAACTTGGAACATCTAAATAAATTCATAAAAAATCGTGCTGATTTATTAGAGACATTAGAAGATGGTAAATTGAAAAACAATATAGTATTCAAGTCTCCTAATCAGTTGAATCAAAATCCAAACCCACCCCGTAAAGAGCCACCTTCATGTCCTATTTGTAAATCTAATCACCAACTCTTTTCCTGTCCAGTATTCAAAAAACTCTCAGTTGATGGTAGAATTGATATGGTGACAGCATTCAAAGTTTGTTCCAACTGTTTATATCCTGGTCATGACATTAAATCATGCAAAGGCGGTTCCTGTAAGTACTGTAATCAGAAACATAACACACTACTGCACCGTGACAAACATGAGAAACCACTCACACACACAAGCTTTCAGAATACATCAGTGCTACTGTCAACAGCTGTAGTCAACATATTCAGTACCGATGGTACATGTCACACCGCTCGTGCTTTGCTTGATAATGGAAGTACATCATGCTATGTGACTAAGGACTTATGTAAAAAATTAAGATTACCCATGCAAGCCATTAACACTTCAGTTACTGGAATCAATAACCAACAGACAAACATTTCTCATAGCACCAACATTCAAATTCAATCATTACACAATTCATATCGAGCAAACATATCATGTCTTATTCTCAATCAGATATCATCAAACTCAATTCCAAACATGCTTATTGATACAAACAGTATCAATATACCAGAACACATACAATTAGCAGATCCAGACTTCAATATACCAGCACCGATAGACATCTTACTCGGAGCAGAAGTTTTTTGGAAAATCATTGGCAATGGCCGAATAACGTTGGGTAAACAGCAACCAACACTACAAGAAACACAACTTGGTTGGCTAGTTTCAGGCTGTACTCCGATCACCTTCAAATACACCCAGAAGTCATGCTTTTTTGTAGATCAAATTCAAAATCAGTTGTCTCGTTTCTGGGAACTAGATGACATATCATCATCACATTCAAATATTTCATCATCAGATCAACAGATATGTGAAAATTTATTCGTTCAGACTACAACACGTGATAGCAGTGGCAGATTTACAGTCACAATTCCATTCAAAGAATCCCCGGAGTGCCTCGGTGATTCCTATTATCAAGCAAAGCGCAGGTTTCTTAACATAGAAAAACGTATGGATTCCAATCCTGAATTTCAAAAGGAATACGTTCAATTCATGAACGAATATCTTGACTTAGGTCATATGTCAAAGAATGAAAACTCACACATACAACAGACACCTTCATACTATTTACCTCACCACGGTATCATCAGAGAGTCAAGCACAACTACAAAGTTCAGAGCTGTGTTTGATGGCTCCGCTCTCACCACAACTAAAATATCACTTAACGATATACAAATGACTGGTCCCGTTGTTCAGGATGACCTCGTCTCAATTTTAACTCGCTTTAGGCAACACAAGTTCATAATATCAGCAGACGTTGAGAAGATGTATCGACAAATATTTTTAAATTCAGATCAGAGAGCTCTACAACAAATAGTATGGCGGTTCAATTCAACACAACCGTTACAAACATATACACTAAACACTGTAACATATGGTACTGCTTCGGCCCCATACCTAGCTACTCGGTGCATCAAACAGGTCGGTCTCAATTGCAAAGACAAAAGCGTATCAGAGGTGATCATTCATGATTTCTACTGCGATGATCTTTTATCCGGGGCTGATGATGATTCAAATCTGTGCCACATTGCATACGGTGTATTCACAGAATTAAATAAATATAAATTCCCCCTCAGAAAATGGCAGTCGAATCACCCTGATTTGCTGCACCGATTAGGATTTGATAATTCTCTAAACACATCCATTAATTTAGGTACAAACGATCCATCCAAAACATTAGGTATATATTGGAATACTAAACAGGATACACTGTCATACTTATTTCACGCAGACAACATTAACAAACAAATCACAAAACGCATAATTTTGTCCACCATAGGGCAGATATTTGATCCACTGGGTCTCATCAGCCCATGTGTAGTACAAGCAAAAATTATAATGCAACAAATTTGGCTTCAAAAATTAACTTGGGATAATAATGTACCAGACAGCATGCAACAGCAGTGGACGAAATTTATGGAATCATTAAAAATGATTAATCAGTTAACTATTCCCAGACGTGCCTTCAGTGATTCCCCACAAAATATTCAACTGCATGTATTTTGTGATGCGTCGCAAAACGCATACGGTGCATGTGTTTATGTACACACATGTACTACAAACAATCACATTGATACTAAGTTGCTGATAGCCAAAGGTAGGGTAGCACCGTTAAAAACATTAACGATTCCCCGTCTAGAGCTGTGCGCTGCACTTACAGGTGTCAAATTATGTAACAAAGTATTAGCATCACTTCGCAACTCACATACTATCATTACAGATTGTTACTTCTGGAGTGATTCTATAATTGTTCTATCATGGATAAAATCATCACCACACAAATTACAAGCATTTGTCAGTCACCGAGTTACAGACATTCAAAACAATAGCACTCCACAAGCATGGCGCTATGTACCTACAAAACAAAACCCCGCTGACTTGTTATCACGCGGTGTCACAACTCAACAATTAATACAATCTAATCTATGGTTTACAGGACCTCCGTTTCTCAGGGATGATGATAAAAGCTGGCCAGACCAACCACGGCATATCAGCGATTCTGACCTGCCTGAAACGCGTCCATCCAGTTCCCATTCAAACTCGCATTGTTTCACGCAAGTAGAAAACGATTCTTTCATTCACAAATACTCAAACTTTACAAAACTAACGATGATCACTGCATACATTTTACGGTTCATTCATAATAGTAAAAACAAAATTCATAGTAGCAACATTAATCCTCAAAATGTCAGCCCCTTAACGACTATAGAACTAGCTACAGCTAGGTATCAATTGGTAAAAATGTCTCAAATGGTTTCATTTCCTACAGAATATGAGTTACTCAAAAATAAACACAATTTGCCTCATAAAAATACATTAAGTTCATTGCATCCATTCATAGACAAAAATGACGTTATTCGAGTCGGGGGAAGGCTTGCTAACTCGCAATTTAATTATGATAAAAAATTTCCAATTTTATTAAAATCAAACCATCATATTTCACAAATTATCTTTTCAACCTATCACATATCACTTTTACATGCAGGACCACAGCTGTTACTTGCACACATACGTGAATCTTATTGGCCCATAGGCGGCCGTAGCCTTGCCAGAAAAACAGTACAATCATGCACTAAATGTCGTCGATTTCAAGGCAAGACTATAACTCCTATCATGGGTGATCTTCCGAAACAGCGGATGCACGCAAATTTCGTCTTTATTAACGTAACTGTTGATTATGCCGGGCCAATCATGATTTGTGACCGCAAGGGTCGTGGAAGTCGCCTCATAAAATCATACATATGTGTTTTTGTATGCCTTGCAGTAAAAGCCGTACACTTGGAGTTGGTTACAGACTTAACCAAGGAATCCTACATCGCTGCCCTCAATAGGTTCATAGCACGCAGAGGAAAGCCTAATTGCATATATTCAGATAATGGTGGTAATCTAGTAGGTGCCTCTAGAATCATTACAAAGTTTTTAAAGGATAACGCTAACTCAATTTACAAGTCAACCGCAGAGCAAGACATTTCGTTCCATTTCAATCCGCCTTATGCACCTCATTTTGGAGGGCTTCATGAAAGCGCCGTAAAGTCCACAAAGTATCATCTCAAGCGTGTCTTGAGTCTAGCTCACCTCACATACGAGGAAATGTACACTACATTAGTCCAAATCGAAGGTATCCTTAATTCACGGCCTCTAACGCCTCTATCATCAGACCCCTCCGATTTGACAGCCCTCACACCCTCTCATTTCTTAATTGGTCGTACTTTAACTGCATTACCTCACCCACAGCTCACTGACTGCAACACGCTGCGTCTACCAAGATATCAGCGCGTTGAACAGCTACGACAACATTATTGGAATAGATTTTACAAGGAGTATATTTCACAGTTACAAACAAGGACAAAATGGCAAAGGTCGACTGGCAAGCTGACTGAGGGCATGATGGTCATCGTGAAAGACGACGCACTTCCTCCAGTTCAATGGCTCCTGGGAAGAATAATCAAGCTATATCCTGGTCCTGACGGAATTGCACGTGTAGCTGAAATCAAAACTAAATTTGGAACAATGTGCAGAGCATTCAATAGAATATGCCCGCTACCAACAGAATAAACAACATTTATCATCACACTACTTTGTGGGGCTGGCAGAATGTCTACGACAACACTATTATACGTCGTACCAACCTCGCGGAGCATCATCAACGCGGAACAGTTGTCAACACTGGCTCGCGGCCATTTTTCACCTTTTCGGAACGATACGAACTGAGCGGACGCGTTTCCTATCGAATATTGTTAAAACGAAGTAAAAACCAGTTAACAGTCCACTGTATTTTATTTAAAGACCATCTGAGCCTAAACACGTAGCACTTTCGCAGATAGAGATGAATTTATGCAGCACGTCTAGTAGGTATGATTTCTCTACATTCGCACGAATCGGCTTTTTATACATGTTGCGGCAAGCGCTGCTTTCGCTCTCCGAAAAGCGCGGGAACAGGTTATTTTCTATGCATCAAAGGCGCGTCGCGCGTGTTATAGATTAATACATCCCTCTACCATGTAAGAATATGCTGAATCCACACTAAGAGCGTCGTCGTCTCATCTACGGCCTTACTTTCGGATTACACATCAAACTGTTAGCACTTATGTATTGTTTTATCGTAATTAAATGCATATAAAGTAGTGTAATTCAGTGTTATTATTTTAAAACCAGGCTCTTACATATGAACTATAATTCGCGCGTGTAGAGAAATCACACTAGACGTGCAGTTGTCTTGTTTTCGTGGAGGTGAAGAAGGTAGGGTACTCACTGCACTGGCTCGAGCCGTCGCATCGATGTTAAGACGTATCCCCGACTGAACGACCTTGACCCTTTCAGAGCCGCCTCACCTCTTCTAAACTACGTCATTAATTAAACGATTGTATTCAACTTCGAAGCTGTCTAACTCTAATAAATAATTGATTTCCTTAGATTAGAAGGCACCAACAGTGACGTAATAAAGGACAAGCCAGTAAAAATTAGGTGAGTATAACCTACTAAAACGAAATAAGTAAAAAACTTTTTTAGTAAAACGATTTTATATTATTGAAAACTGCACTAAACGGTAACAAATAATTTGTTTACATTTCCCAGTGTGGTGTACGATACTATTAGCTGGAAATTTGTGAGTATAACCTATGTCATGCCTCATCTTCAAAATAATTGTGACGAAAAAAGGTATTACAATTGGGATTCATATTTTAGATTAATACCTACTCTATTAATTAATTTTGAATATAAAATCGTGGGCACTTGCATAGTAGTAGGTATAACTCAAATGTTACATACTTACTACAAAACAAAAACAAAAATTAGAGAAAGTAAATAGTACGGCTAATGTAATATCGATGTGGTTTTCATTGTTGTATGTCATATACAACGTGTTAATGAATTAACGCAAAACTAGAATGTAGTTTGTTTAGAATCGAGAGCAGAATCGAATTATCATGGTTTCAACATAGGTAATTTTTTCAAAATATTAAATAATTTGTTAGTAAAATTTTAAATTTACTGAACTCTATCTCAACCCACCGCACGGGCATACTCACCCTACTTACTACCAAAACATGATTCTTAAAATGTATCCGTGAGCACGTTAGCGCTTTCATTCATTGCTGAAATGATAACAAATAATTTTTGGATAAAAACTTGAAATGCGAATAACCTTACATTTTAAGCATCAAAAGAATGAAATAATTGTTTCAATCGAATTATTTTTTTATAAATCAGTTGAGGTGTATGAGGTTTTGCGCTTATTCATTAACATGTTGTATAGCTATGAAGGTTGTCGTACTTGCACTACAGATAAAAGCAAAGTTAACAAATTAACAGAATTTAAAATATGAATCCCTAATGTATATTATATAATACCTTTTTTCGTCATAATATTTTGAAGATAGGTTGACACAGTTTATACTCACAAATGTCCAGCTAATAGTTTATGTAGCAAAAGTGCTTGACGTTACAGGGTTCTTCTTAATATGCTGGCACTTTTTTAAGGAGATGATCAGACCATCCAACTGAACAACTTTCTCTATGGGACCAACATCGGCTGAACATAGGCTCCCAAGGCGCGCCACAAAACTCTGTCCGCGGCCTTCCTCATCCAGTCGGTCCCCGCTACTTTTTTAAGTCGTCTGTTCAGCGGGCAGCAGGGCGTCCCACGCTACCTACGCCTACCAGTTCGCGGTCTCCACTCTAGAACTCTGACACCCCACCGGTTGTCAGTTCTTCGGCAGATTTGACTAGCCCATTGCCACTTCAGCTTGCTAATTTTCTGAGCTATGTCAACCACTTTAGTTCTCTGACGTATCACTTCATTTCTGATGTGATCTATCAGAGAAACACCGAGCATAGCTCTCTCCATACCTCGCTGAGCGACCTTGAACTGATGATCTAGTCCTATCGTTAGGGTCCAAGTTTCCGCACCATAGGTCATTACTGGCAGGACGGACGCACTGATTGAACACCTTCGTTTTGAGGCATTGTAGTTGAATCTAAATAAATTAGTGCATTGGTATTAATATTATTAAGTTAAAAGCCTTCTTGGAGATAAAATTTTGATTTCTATGTTTCGTAGCGAAATTTTATTTAATATGTTTTCAGATAAGTAGTATTTTTGTCACTAAATGGTGGTATTCATACTTACTTCCGATCCCTCCTAATAACACTCCGTAAAATGTCTGGGCTATGTGGCAGAGATTGTAGGTAAGTTTGTTAAGATGTCTAAGGATTCAAATAAAGGAAAGAGTTTGTTGGTTGAGATTTTGTTGCTGACAATACAATGTTTCAAAATCTGTGAATTCTGGCCTAAATGTCTCAAAAAGTTAAGGATAAGGGTTCTAAGGACAGATTTTACGTACATTCTGTTTGGTAATTATAATATAGGTAGGTACTGAAAGATTTAGGTAGAGTTTACCTACCCGCTCACTTTCGTACTGTGATTTCCGGGTAGGTATTGAAAATTATATTCATTATAACTATACTCCATTCCAGACAGCAACGAAATGAATTATAGAAACAGAGATTTGAAACACTTACTCTCACTTATTCTTAAAACAGCTTTAGTAACGACCAAGGTATGTCGGATAGTATATCTTTCTGATAAATAAATTATATTTACTTATCAGATTTGACCAAAAAGCTAAATTCGAATCGGAAAATCTTGTCGTCCTTATTTGGAATGAAGTATGGGTAGGTAGGTATACTAATAATTTCTTCAGATAAATGAAACACAGTTTCTGCAGTTTACAATAATATATAGAATTTAGATCAGAAATATAACAGTAAATATTTATAACTACGCTCGCTATACTAATTTTTAGACCCCAGCAATAACGCACTCATTTTTGCACCTATTGAATCGAAATTGGGCATGAAGATAGATAACAGTAACCCAAAAACAGATATGTACGAAATGTTATTGAGGCGGGGCATACAGACAGACAGACAGAATGGATGAAAGTAGGTGGTGGTGGTGGTGGTTCCTTGTTTGACAACGGAACCCTAAAAAGGCAGATTTTTCAAAGCTTAATAAAACCAAGGAAAATGGTCCTAGAGCTTTGGTGTCATATAAAAAATGCTGACAACGACAAGTTCTAACAGAATATAGCCTAGTAGCCATCTAGCAGCTAATTTCATCCGAAATGTATGAATAGGTAGATTTTTCGAACCCAAATAAAACCAAGGAAAATAGACCTGCAGCGTTGGTGCCATAATAATAAATGTTAAAACTAAGGCCGGTTTAAAACCAATTAAACCAATCCGTTTAAAAAGAAAAAAACGGTTTAAATCCGAAATAAACCATTTTTTTTCGGTTTAAAACCGTTGGTGTTGGTGACTCTGTTTTTCTTAACTATATCTACATTTTCTTGATTTTACCGATAGGGATATGATATAGATGTGAAACAACCGATTAAAAAGTTTTTAAATAAAATGTTGCTGTTTTAAACTCAAAATAAATCTTTTTAAACGGTTTATAACTGGTTTAAAACCAAACGCACACTTTCGCACTCTCATTGATGAATCGACGCAACGTTGCCAGCTCAACTACCCTACACACACATGCACATACATAAACTGCCCCTGTAATAAATTTTCGTGTAGTATGTAATGTAGTTAGGTACTTTCTATAAACTAATTCAAACGAAACACGACGTCAGGTGACCAAAAATCACCCACCATGAAGTGTAAAACACAATTCGTTTATTTTTGTAGGCGAGTTTAAAACTGGTTTGTTTAGGGTTTAAAACGGCAAAATTTGGTTTAAAACGTTTTATACCGGTTTTTTTGCATCTATAAGCGGGCTACATACAAGGGCGGATCCAGGGGGTGGGTCATGGGGGTCCTGACCCCCCCCCCCCCCTGGGCTGGACCACTATTTAAAATTGTTAAACATAGGTAATGGTTTTAAGTAAGGATATATTTTTTGTCACAATATAGATTTCATGTAAATACCTTCAATATTTAATCAATTTATTATATTACATTAATATTTTGTATGATGGCAAACGCATTATTCGGGAACGAACTCATCGAAAATTTGAATTTTACCGCGCCACCGCCTCCTTTCATCCGATGTCACATTTCGTGTGACACTGACTTATGTTTAGGGTAAATATTTTTTAGGGTTGGTAACCCTGGACATAACTTCAATCGGAACGGAACGACTAACTTACTTCATTTCATTCAACTGCTAGTCTCGTATTAGATAACATAGTATTATCAAAGTGAATAAAATAATAATAGTGAGCGCGCTCTCGGGTCGTGACAGGTCTATCGTACGCGGGGTGCGGGGTGCGGGGTGCGGGGTGCGGGAGGAGCGCGTCTCGACCCGCTCTGCCTGCGGGCAGTACCCTAAGTCAACTGAGACTTGGGGTACGCGCCGGCAGCAGTGTCAACATTTATACTTGCGAACGCCCACGTACCACAATGGTTCGAACTGGTTGTATTGTGTATGGATGTGATTCCACATTGAATCAAAATAGAGATTTGTTGGAAATAAAGTGGGTTGAAACATTTTTAAACATTGAATTAAAAACGTAAATAATAGTTTATAACAAAAATAAATACCTAGGTAGATATTATGATCACTACAAATTAATAAAATATTAAACGATTAGACTTATGTCATATTGATTATCTTATATTTATTTCATATCCCCTAAACATGATTGTAGCAACTCATGCACCAAAGCTGGATCCGCCCTTGGCTACATAACATATTTTAAAAGTTTCATTGAAATTGTTACGTATGTTTTTATTATTTCTAAATACGTCTATCTGTAGATAGACAATAAATGTTTAATTTCAACGCAATTTATTAAGTGCCGTACCGACCTAATTTTACTCTTGAAAAATGTACCAAAGGTTTCTGACCACGTAATGTCACTTTGACAGTGACGTTTCTTTGTTTACATTATGTCGCTCGAATTCCTGCCTCCCTAGCCAAAGTGACATTCTATTGGCGTTGACGCTGTTAGTAGAAAATGATAGAATGTATGGATTCGACATTAGCGATCGAAACATTTTGACGTTTGCTTTCGTCACCATACGTCAAGTCCATACATTTTTATGTTTTCTACTGTCGTTAACGCTAATCGAAAGATACTTTGTCTACTGGCCCTGGACGGAATTAAGAACAGAAAAATGATCTTTTGGCACTTCAACATGTTTGAATCATCATAAGGCGAAAATGTGTTGTCTGTTATAACTTTTAATAATCTAACTAGTAACTTAAATATATTTCCTATTATTTATTCAAAACAATTTCATTCTAAGCAGTACTTTAACTATTAAAAATATAAATTCTGGAATTACAAACATGTGAGTCACTCAGGCAGAGATTCAGAGACGATTTTTTAGTCTTAGCTCGAGCTAAGCGTGGTGAAAATGTATGGATTTTGACATACGGGAGTTCGAACTATGACTTAAAAATCGTCTCTGAATCTCGGCCTCAGAGTAGGTCACTGTCGATTTCGTAACTTTTTGTACCAGTCTTACCACTTAAAGATCATTTATCATAACCGGCAACACTTTGCTCCATAACATTTAGACCAAATCTCCGCAATTCGGTATGTAAAGTAAAACTTAAGCTATGCTGATTCCAAAACCATTTCGAGATTTGATATTTAGAAACCTTATTTTCTTATTTAAAACTCTTAAATTATAAGATGATGGATATTTAACAAAAATTATAAAAGTACTTGTCATTCATTCGACCTCTAAATTACATCATATTGGCTGAATGGACTTAAATCCGTTTTAGAGTGTTTTCTTAATCAACTTTATCATCATAAAAACAACATAACTAAGGTGTTCTGTTATTAATAGCTTGACTAACCATTTTATTTTTTAGTCCTGGTTTGATACAGCTGTGCATATCAGCAGGTACGCAAAGTGATGTCTATGGTTGGTGAAGACTTGGTGAGAAAGTAAAAACGTCTCATTTTGGGAATAAAATTATGAATCTGGGGAAATTTCCGAAATCACATCTGGCAGCACTGGTTTCAAGTGTCAATGTCAGAGTTTGCTTGGCGCCATTGCTCTTGCTGTGTTTCGTCGTATTTGAAATTCGTAAAAAGTTGGTTTTAGTGATGTTTGTGACATAATTTCGTGCGGATTGTGTACCAAACAGTTGCGTAAAGCGACGGACGTAACAGGAATCTCAAATAAATACGATAACAGAACTTAAGTTTTGGTTCAAGTTAACTCGTACATGGTCATTTTGGCGGCAACGCGCGAGCTTACGAAATCGACCACAGATTCATCGTCATCTATCATCCCATCATCAAAATAAAGAATATAAAGTAAAAAATAACGAATGGCTCAAAAGGACAAGTATCTAGAGCCGTTAAAGACTCTTCTTGTTCTTGATCAAAAACAATCCCTGAGATTGGGATAGATACTCGCACAAACTACTTGACACGCAACGCACAAGCAAGAGACAATTCATTATAAATATTTAAAAAACAAATTTACGCAAAGCAAAGAAATAGTTTGAATTATTCATTCTCCGATATGAGATGTTCTTTCTTGTGGTATACTTTTCTACATTTTTGCATATTAACGGTTAAATATGCTTCGACGTTGAATTTTTACTCGAACATTTTTTACAATATCTACATGACAGGCGACTAGGACTTGTTTTTTACATCTATAGTTAAGACGGACAAGTCCTAGTTGCCTGTCATGTAGATATTGTAAAAAATGTTTGACTTATGTCAAAATCCATACATTTTCACCACGCTTAGCTCAAGCTAAGACTAAAAAATCGTCTCTGAATCTCTGCGTGAGTGACTCACATGTTTGTAATTCCAGAATTTATATTTTTAATAGTTAAAGTACTGCTTAGAATGAAATTGTTTTGAATAAATAATAGGAAATATATTTAAGTTACTAGTTAGATTATTAAAAGTTATAACAGACAACACATTTTCGCCTTATGATGATTCAAACATGTTGAAGTGCCAAAAGATCATTTTTCTGTTCTTAACTCCGTCCAGGGCCTGTAGACAAAGTATCTTTCGATTAGCGTTAACGACAGTAGAAAACATAAAAATGTATGGACTTGACGTATGGTGACGAAAGCAAACGTCAAAATGTTTCGATCGCTAATGTCGAATCCATACATTCTGTCATTTTCTACTAGCAGCGTCAACGCCAATAGAATGTCACTTTGGCTAGGGAGGCAGGAATTCGAGCGACATAATGTAAACAAAGAAACGTCACTGTCAAAGTGACATTACGTGGTCAGAAACCTTTGGTACATTTTTCAAGAGTAAAATTAGGTCGGTACGGCACTTAATAAATTGCGTTGAAATTAAACATTTATTGTCTATCTACAGATAGACGTATTTAGAAATAATAAAAACATACGTAACAATTTCAATGAAACTTTTAAAATATGTTATGTAGCCAAGGGCGGATCCAGCTTTGGTGCCAGAGGGCGGTCACATAGTCGTGGTCAAGTCACAAGAAGTTATAATTTAATTTTTATAATAATACATAAAAGTAAAAAGTAGATATTTTATTAATGTATGTATAGTCTGGCAAAAACGGGTAGAAACGGCAACTAAAATTTCATTACTTTCTCTACTAATCTATGGTAAAGTACAGGTTTCTTGTCTATGGTACAGGTACCGAAGACGTCAGTCAGAAGTCAGAAGTAATAATTTCCATCTAAAAGAGAATTTATCTATTTCGCGTATTTAGTTTGCACAGTGGCGCCCCCATTTCTTTATATTATTTTTAACATAATACCAAAGTACATATAAGATATAGTAGGCGCGCGTCTAAGAAATCGCGCGATGCGACAAGATGGCGGCCATGCTAAGGGTTGTTACAATCATGTTTAGGGGATATGCAATAAATATAAGATAATCAATATGATATAAGTCTAACCGTTTAATATTTTATTAATTTGTAGTGATCATAATATCTACCTAGGTATTTATTTTTGTTATAAACTATTATTTACGTTTTTAATTCAATGTTTAAAAATGTTTCAACCCACTTTATTTCCAACAATTCTCTATTTTGATTCAATGTGGAAACACATCCATACACAATACAACCAGTTCGAACCATTGTGGTACGTGGGCATTCGCAAGTATAAATGTTGACACTGCTGCCGGCGCGTACCCCAAGTCTCAGTTGACTTAGGGTACTGCCCGCAGGCAGAGCGGGTCGAGACGCGCTCCTCCCGCACCCCGCACCCCGCACCCCGCGTACGATAGACCTGTCACGACCCGAGAGCGCGCTCACTATTATTATTATATTCACTTTGATAATACTATGTTATCTAATACGAGTCTAGCAGTTGAATGAAATGAAGTAAGTTAGTCGTTCCGTTCCGATTGAAGTTAGGTCCAGGGTTACCAACCCTAAAAATATTTACCCTAAACATAAGTCAGTGTCACACGAAATGTGACATCAGATGAAAGGAGGCGGTGGCGCGGTAAAATTCAAATTTTTGATGAGTTCGTTCCCGAATAATGCGTTTGCCATCATACAAAATATTAATTTAATATAATAAATTGATTAAATATTGAAGGTATTTACATGAAATCTATATTGTGACAAAAAAATATATCCTTACTTAAAACCATTACCTATGTTTAACAATTTTAAATAGTGGTCCACGGTGAACCCAGCCCAGGGGGGGTCAGGACCCCCATGACCCACCCCCTGGATCCGCCCTTGTATGTAGCCCGCTTATAGATGTCAAAAAACCGGTATAAAACGTTTTAAACCAAATTTTGCCGTTTTAAACCCTAAACAAACCGGTTTTAAACTCGCCTACAAAATTAAACGAATTGTGTTTTACACTTCATGGTGGGCGATTTTTGGTCACCTGACGTCGTGTTTCGTTTGAATTAGTTTATAGAAAGTACCTAACTACATTACATACTACACGAAAATTTATTACACGCGGCAGTTTATGTATGTGCATGTGTGTGTAGGGTAGTTGAGCTGGCAACGTTGCGTCGATTCATCAATGAGAGTGCGAAAGTGTGCGTTTGGTTTTAAACCAGTTTTAAACCGTTTAAAAAAAAATATTTGGAGTTTAAAACAGCAAAACTTTAAGGTTGTCTGGAAGAAATCGCTTTTTAGCGATAAGACCGCCTATTTTTGTACCGTCTGTATTTCCTGTTTATTAACTCTCTGTATACTATGTTTTTTGGTGTAAAATAAAGTATAATTGATTGATTGATTGAACATTTTATTTAGAAAACTTTTTAATCGGTTGTTTCACATCTATATCATATCTCTATCGGTAAAATCAAGAAAATGTAGAAGAGTCACCAAAACCAACGGTTTATAACCGGAAAAAATGGTTAATTTCGGTTTTAAACCTTTTTTTTCGTTTTAAACTGATTGGTTTAATTTGTTTTAAACCGGCCTTACATCTATAAGCCCGCTACTCTGTCTGCGTGGACTTATTGTCTTGTTGGCGTAGTAAAAGCTAGCAAGAGATTTAATGGAGGATTAACTTTAATGAACGTACGTGCAACTGAACGTAAGTCGGACAAAATAATTTATGTAATGTAATTGTTTTTTTAATGACTCATTTACTAAGTGCCTGCCAGTTTTTAAAGTCTGAGCGATCTGTCAAATTGTGATATGGCTACATCACGTCTTTTATTTCGTTCGTTCGCGCGCAAATAAAAAGAGAACAAACTGACGCGGTAGCACTATATTATGCCACCATACTACGGCCTACTGTGCCCTGTTCACACGGCGACACATCAAGCTACGCACAAAAACATAAGCAGCCCCTCTAGTATGATTTGTCTACCCGCGCGACGTTATACATTACTCTTACCTACGCGCGGCCAGCTTATTTTGATTTTGCGTAGCTTGATGTGTCGCTGTTTGTTCATTTTAAAAATTTGTGTCTCAATAAATATCATTTTCATATCACTACATAGTATAAACAAAGTTGCTTCCCGCTGTCTGTCTGTCCCTTTGTACGCTTAGATCTTTAAAACTACGTATCGGATTTTGAAGCGGTTTTTTTAATAGATAGAGTGATTCAAGAGGAAAGTTTATATGTGTATTGCACCTATGCGAAGCCGGGGTGGGCCGCTAGTTTAAATTAAATGATATAAAAAGAAAACCAATAGGAGAAGTTTTGATTGGTTCCGAAATAAATAGCTCCAGCGGGCGTAGCATGCAGACCTGCGATTGCGACACGTACTTACTTATAACGTTATAACACATCTAATTGACATTGAAGTTATAAAAATCAAAACAAAATGACAAGTTATATCTCTGTTACATATAAGCCCCCTTAGACAAAGTGACATTCTATTGGCGTTGACGCTAGTAGAAAATGACAGAATGTATGGATTTGACATTAGCGATCGAAACATTTTGACGTTTGCTTTCGTCACCATACGTCAAGTCCATACATTTTTATGTTTTCTACAGTTGTTGACGCTAATCAAAAGATACTTTGTCTATAGGCCAAGATGTTTTGATCGTTAAAACCTGAACTAGGATGGGAACTAGGACAACATTAACAACTAACTAGAACAACATGAGCATCTAAATTAACATGTTGAATAACTTGGACAACATTAACAATATGAAAGAATTGGACAACATGAATATTTGAAAAATTTCTACACAATGAACAACTACTGCCGATGCCTCTAAGGCGTGATAAGACCACATCACGCCTTTTATCTCGTTCGTTTGCGCACAAATAGAAAGAGAGCGAAAGCGCGATAGGGCTATATTACACTGACATAAATTACGCACTTACTGCATGTACTGCAGGTACTGCACTAAAAGTTTGAGTATACACGGCGACACATCAAGCTACGCCAAACCAAAATAAGCTGGCTGCGCGTAGGTAGATTAATGTATAACGTCGCGCGGCCAACTTATGTTTGTTTTGCGTTGCTTGATGTGTCGCCGTGTGTACTTAACGTTTATTTTTTTTTACTCTTTATCGTAATTCAACAGATAAATAAAAAAGAATAAAAGGGTATTAGGGCCTACACTAACACTCTTTCATTTTTTTCTATCCCTAGGTTATTAGGTATTTAGGTAAATTAAACATTAGTTTCTTCGTAGTATGTAGGATCTTGAACCGAGAGATTGCAGTGGCACGGCGACGGGATGCTGAACGAATCGGTGGTTTCCTGGTCCGGGAATCGGCGGCTCAACCAGCGGTAAAGTACATAAGTACCAATCGCTATCATGAGAAGGAAGAGAACCCGCAACAAACTGGGAACAAAACAACTGTTTGTATATGTGCGTCCACGATAGCTTTGTGATTAGGTATGACACGTCCACTTTCACTTATATAACTGCTAATACTAGTATGGTACTAACTACCAATATAATAATAGGTACTGACTAGTAGGCTTATTTCCATGTTAATAAGGGAAATCAGTCTTGGTTTTACAAGTAGGTAGCCACAGGTCCGGCACTCAAAAGAACGTTTTTGAATTTCGTAATGACGTCTTGCAGACCGTCCATGACATTGCGTGCAAAGAGAATGGAATCACTACGTTTATTGCTTGTAGGGTTGAAAGCCACGCTTTGCATTTAACATGATTGACATTTCAATATTTTTGTTCGTTCTATTATTAAAAATAGTATTTGAGCTAATGAATTATTGAAAATGTGAATTTAGCGTTATTTTTCAACGTTTTTTATGCACTGAAAAGACACAATTTATGTAGTCAAATCGTGCTCGTTTTCCCTCAAGATTCCCAGAAAGTGTGAGGTGAGGTGGGGTATCTTAAGTCAGAGGGGGGCGGGGAGTGGCCGTTCTGTATATAGAACTATATACCTACTATTAATATTGTATTCTTTCAATATTTCAAAAATATCGATGTCATTTAGACGCCGACTATTTATTTATACATTATCGCCCCGTTTGTCATTTGTTGGGGGAAATTCGGATCTTCACGACTAGAATGATTTCTCTACTTGAGCGCGACTCGGCTTTTTTTCCTTACTACTTACATGTTGCGACAAGTGCGGCTTTCGCTCTCCGAAAAGTGCGGGAACAGGTAATTTTCTATGGAACTATGGCGCGAACCGTGGTTGCAGAGAAATCATACTAGACGTGCTATGCTGGTCTTTGCTTTATGCTATAAGACTGTTTGTTTGTTTTGAAATAAATCGTAATCTGTAACTTCGACTTCATAAAATCATGGTGATATTTGCCTGAGGGCCTGGCATGCCACCTCCTAGAAAACGACAAAGATCGAGACGTGACTCTGTCTGTTACTTTTTGTATTCGAAATCACTTTCGCATACAAAAAGCTTCGCGCGAAAGCAAAGATCGCTTTCGCGCTCACGCGCGTATGACGGTTTACTCGCTTTGTCCTGCGTTGCATGCTAGCCCTACTGATCTTTCCTCATGTCTAGCTTATTACGTGTAGCGACACACCATGTAGAAATTATATACCTATGGAATGAAGAATAAAACTTACCAAAAACCAGCCCAATGGAATGCTTCTGATTTGTTTTTATAAACCTCGAAGTCACGGAAAGTCTGGCAGCGAATCAAAATGCCGTGTCTATCAGGCCAGACTTGGAGTACCTGTTGAAGTTTTCATACGCATTAGGGACACAAAAACATTCTACAAAGTCCTTTCTAAAAAAGGTAGTGTATGTTCTAGGATAACAGTAGTTTTCGCGAAACGTCGCGAAATGAAAATATTTTCTCCTTTCAGCCAAATTAAAAGCAATATAATGTTTTATTCATTATTTTGATATAATCTAATTGTAGTAAAATCTAGATTTTAGTTGGCAACACTGATTGAAAGAAGTCTGTGGTTGGCTTGGCGCCATTGCTCTTGCTGTGTTTCGTTAGTATTTGAAATTCGTAAAAAATTGGTTTTAGTGATATTTGTGACATAATTTCGTGCGGATTGTGTACCCAACAGTTGCGTAAAGCGACCGACGTAACAGGAATCTCAAATAAATACGATAACAGAACATAAGTTTTGGTTCAAGTTAACTCGTCCATGGTCATTTCGCGGCATCGCGCGAGCTTACGAAATCGACCATAGATTCATCGTCATCTATCATCCCTTCATCAAAATAAAGATTATAAAGAAAAAAAATAACGAATGGCTCAAAAGGACTTGTGTCCAGAGCCGTTAAAGAAATTATAAAAAAAAAAAGAAGTCTGTGTTTGGGAAAGAGGCGCGAAGAAGGGAGATTGTTTTTTAATGGCGAAAAAAGTGGAGTGAAAAGAAAGTTTGAGGAGATTATTTAAGAGCAATCTGTAAGTGAACGCAGTTCTTATTTCACTGTAATGCACATTATAACGTGTTGTTTACATTATCTAAGTGTGTACCGGTTTAATAATGTCGAGAGTTGATAAAGCTTATTTCGGTACTAATAACTAAGGATTTATCGAGTAACTGGTTGTTGGGCTAAGCTGATGAGTAAGAAGAGGAGTAAGTACAATTGCGTGGTTTCGGGGTGGCTAAAGGGGAGGTTGGAGGCCACAGGAAGGGTGTGTTTACCCCTCTCAGGTTCAGCTGTGTGAAGGAGATTTAGCGGGTCTGCACTGCGGCGTAGGCCCAAGTTCAACAGTTCAGCCACGTGATGGATGTCACAGGAAGGGTGTGTTTACCCCTCTCAGGTTCAGCTGTGTGAAGGAGATTTAGCGGGTCTGCACTGCGGCGTAGGCCCAAGTTCAACAGTTCAGCCACGTGATGGATGTCACAGGAAGGGTGTGTTTACCCCTCTCAGGTTCAGCTGTGTGAAGGAGATTTAGCGGGTCTGCACTGCGGCGTAGGCCCAAGTCCAACAGTTCAGCTACGTGATGGATGTCACCGGAAGGGTGTGTTTACCCCTCTCAGGTATAGTCGTGTGAAGGAGATTTAGTGGGCCAGCGCTGCGGTGTAGGCCCAAGTTCAACAGTTCAGCTACGTGATGGAGATTCAGCTAGATGATGGAGATTTAGCTACGTGGATGGGATTTAGCTACGTGGATGGGATTCAGCTACGTGACAGAGGTTTAGCTACGGGACAAAGGTTTAGAGAGCTATTATTTTCAGACAATCAAGTGATTCAACCTGCAATGCCCTAACCAACTGGGGAAAAACGCACAAAGTAACATATCACTAGGTGTCCCCCGTGGAAATCGGACCCACGACCTCCGTGTCAAGAGCCCAATGCTCTTAACCATTAGACCACGGAGGCAGTTGTAGATAAAGTGTGTGTGTAGTGGTGTGTAAACTACTAGTACTAGGAGACTAGAGGAGAGGAGAGATACAGTGATTTCAAGCTTCATATTTGTTTGTGACGGGACCCTAATTGTAAGACAAAGATAGGTGATAATTTCTCTATGTGACATTGATGCACAACATTTTTTGAAAATGTTGTTTTTAATGCTCGTTCCAAAAAAGCGGCACATTATGACAGCAAGATTACCACTAAGTATCTATTAATTATTCGTAAAAGTCTTGCAAGTACCTACGAAAAGGACAATAATCAGTTATAATTTTTTAACCATTATTAACCATATCAGTGCGAGCTAGCTGCCGGCGCGGCGTCGGCTGCTGTTTTGGATGCCAGCACTAGCAGAATCCTACAAGCCCCCCGCCAGCAGCCGCCATTTTGGGTGCCGGCGGTGGCAGCCGTTGTTTAAAATCTTGGCTGCCGGCAGTATTACCTATCGCTTGTTCCCAATGGCGTTATTTTTGGTTGCCAGCGCTCCAACAGCGGAGGCACTCCCAATTTTTTAAAATTTCATTCAACAAATACCTACCTACCTATTATCAATAATGGGTAACATAAAAAAAGTACTGCAGAAAAATAAAACTAATGCACTTAATTGGAAATCTATGATGTAGGTATTTACCGACTGATTTGCCGAATATGTGAATAATGTGCAAATAATGTAATGAATAAAAAATAAGACGGCGCCTGCGACGACACAGGGTGAAATGGTTGCCAACCCCGGGACTACGATGGTAGTTTCTTTCGCGCGTAAACCGCGGGCGACTTCCTACGCTCTTATTGGCTGATTGATGACCAATATGGCTACCGCTACCGATATACCTACCTTTAGATATCGCCGCGCCGCCTTGTCGGGGGTTTCTTTGAAATTTGCACTCAGTGTTGCCGGATTGGGGATTTTTCCACAATTTTGGGGAATAATTCCGTTCTATGAATAGAATCACTGGGAAAAATTTAATCACAAAGGGTAAATTTAGGGACATTATTTGGACAAATACAATACAATACAACTATTCTTTACGTAATACCAGTTACCAAGTTAGTGTCGTACTGATCCGGGGAGTGTCATAGGGTATATCACGTCACGATAAATCTTTAGGTAGCTGTCATTTTGTGTAATATTAAATTCGGGTTCGAATTTTTTTTTACCTATTTATTTGTGTATTTCCGTTAAATAAACCTTAGGGAACAAAACGTATCATCCTGGAGGAAAATAAAATGAGGAAATGTAAGAAATAGTATTTGGCAACTCTGGTTGCACTTGCATATCAATCAGTCGATCATTTAAGCTTTCGCTTGTTGTTTTGTTTTGATTTGATTGATGCTTTATCGTAATTTGAGAAAATGGCTCAGTAGGTATTCTAACATGGAATATTACGATATGATACTATGTGTAGGCCATGAGGATAGTAGTTTAAATCGTGCCCGCGAACTGTATCGTCAACGGTTTATCGATGGCAAGCCACCTGCTGAACAGCGACGGTTACCATCATACCAATGCTTCTTGGATACGGCAAGACGCTTGCATTCTACCGGATCATTTCATCGATCCAGTGGCAGTGGACGTCCGAGCACTGTCGAACCCGGGCAGGTCGAGGAGGTGTTAGAGCAAGTAAGGCGTAGGCTGTTTGAATAAAACTCTAACACCAGGGTTTGCTGCTCACACAATAAGAAGAAGAAAAGTTGGTTGTGTAAAATGTGAAGTTGTGTGTGTGTGTTGAATTGAGATCGCCCGAAGAGACAGTTTGAGTCCCGGATATCACGTGTTATCCACGAAAAAGCATAAGTGGTGAGTAGATTGATGCTAGAATGTTACCTATTTGATTGAGTCGTGATATTTTAAAAATTTAATTATGGCAGGTAAAATATGGAAGATACCTACATACTCTGCCTAAAACTTCACCATTTCTCACGTAAACAATAGGTCATTTAAGTTCAAAGTTAAATAGCTAATTTAGTTTAATACAAACTATTTAGTTAAGAAACATTTTAGTTAGCTCCTGGTACTAGCCTGGTAGTACCAGGAGGTAGGAAAAGGAGGTAACATTTTTAGTAAGAGGTAGCGGGTAATTACTCCTGATAAGGTTAATGAACTTAAAATAGTGCTGCGCTTCTACGATGCCGATTTAATTTTTTTATTATCGATAGTTAATTTTTCGATAAATAATTATCTTACACTACGGTTGTCATACATTGTCAATAGACTCTTTACAAGGGACCCTTCAACACCTTTTTTTCTTTAGGGGTATTTTTGTAACACCCTGTAGAATTTGCTACCAACCTGCCAAGCACGTAACAAAATATAAGCTTGCCAAAAATAATGTTAGGCAAGTTCAATGATTGTCTCCGAAAAAGTAGATTTTGAACGAGTCGAATCAATCAAAATTAAAAAAAGAAATTGATTTTAGTTATTGGTAGCATTGCGCGCTAATGTATTTGTCAAAACAAAATGGCGCGGCGTGTTTGAAAACATTTCGATGAAATTTTCTGCGCATTTTATCCAAATTGTTTATAAAGTGCGGCTTAAGGAGAAAGTCCAATGACATTTTGTTCGCAAGAAGAGACCTAGACCGGTAAGTATAAAGTGCTTAATAATTTTAGTATTGACTAGTTATATTATGTTCAAATATTGGAAATAATATACAATAATGCGATTAGACATCTACATGCCGTGGTAGTTCAGTGACGAATACCATTCCTGCCGTTCGGGAGGCGATGGTTCGATCTCCGTCCAGGCCGACTCGTACCCATGAATTTTATGGAATTTATGTACGAATTGTAACACCACTGGCTTTTCGGTGAAGGAAAACAGCTTGAGGAAACCCGTATGCTTCAATTTCGAGGTATATATTGTACCTTCTGTTCATTATAAGTGCCGACGCAACGGGCTCATTTCCCGTCCCTCTGGACAGTGTTTCAGTACTACCTACTAGTATGTAGAACTATAGGTAAATACTATTACCTATTCTGTGCTACTAGTGAAACGTGGATGTTTCGAGGTTTCAGAATATCTCTGACTACCCCCTAGGGAAATATAGTCGTGAGCTCATACTTATGCTGCTACATCTACATGATAGTATTAAAGCAAGAATACATTGCTTCGCTTATCGTAAACCAAATAGCATCAAGCATTCAATAAATTAAATGAATTAATTAAATTTGGCTCAACTAGAAGGTCTATAAATTGAAAATCATAGTCATTTCATCCTCTCCAGAACCCACTGCCCCTGGTTTCGAATGTTTACCATCTACTTCGTTCGGGACGTCGTCGTCGTGTTGAAGAAACAGGTGACTATTCATAGTGTACTTTATTGTAGTTGTTTGTATGAAATCGCATTAAATTTGGCTCAACTAGATGTGGTCTGTCGTGTGGTCTGTCTACATAGTCTAGGAAAAATAAGGTTTGAGATTGCATTAAAGACACTTTAGTAAATTGTGTTTGAAATAATATTACTGTTCGTTTATAACACTTTTGTCGAGATATCGTGGTTATATAGGCTCAGGAACCTGAGAAATACCTAAAAATCTATATTAATGTACAAAGGGCAAGCTTATTTCTAAAAATATTTCGACCAGCATACCAGCAGTAGAGACAGTTAATATATCAAAAGGCAAATTTAATGTGTAAAAACAAACAGTAAATAATTTAGTTTTGAGGTTATAATTTTTGAAGACTGACAAAATATTAAATATCTACCCAAATTAACGATATTAACCGTGGATTATTATTGTTATAAGTAAAACGTATTGAACGAAGCCATCCTGTACAAAATCACCTGTTTTCCAATTTTTTTCATACCTAAATTTAATGTTTTGTAAATGTCTTAATTATTCAGTAATACAATATAAAAAATCGGGGATTATTGAGAATTTATGTTTTTCAGGTATGTATCTACTATATTCCAAATTTTCACCAAAAGTGCAATTAATGCAACCTACCCCATACAAAAATCCGTAGATTTCCCCGACTAACATACCTAAACACCTTTGATTAAATTAAAATAGCTAAAGACAACATTTTCGTACTTTAAGAAAATTTTATGTAAATACTTACGTTTAGATGGAAAATATAAATATTAAATCAACATTACGTATGTTAGGACAATCGATTATTATCATCTTTCCCACGCGGAATCAATCCACTGCAGAGCATTAAACCTCCTCCCCAATTTGCCATATATTTCAGACCAGCACCAATCTATCATCCAAGTCTTGCTTGCGTTAGTGGAAAGGTTGCGCAAAGCACGAGCGATAAAAATGTTGACAACTACAAGTATTCAACTTGATGACATGAAATCAGAGCTCCTAAGGGAAATTGTCACTCAGGCCATAAAAAACCAATCCAAGAAACCACAACGGAAGAAACGGAGGAAACGAATCATAAAATCAAGATTAAAGTGTTTAAAACCATATCTCTATTCGAATAATAACTTTTTACCTAGACTAAGTTTTTGTTAAATAACCGTTCGGGTGGAGGGCTGGTGGCCTGTGACACCTTATTCAAACTCACCGCCATGTGAAATTAGTCCAGGACACCGATCGTGTTAATTTAAAGCATCGAAGTTCAATCTCAGTTCTAATCAACTGTGTTAAATTCCGTATCGCACTAAACTTGACTTATTTACTATGTGGGACTGACTGCCTCTAACGTCTGAGCGATCTGTTAAAACGGCTCTGAGGCCGAGATTCAGCGACGATTTTTTTAGTCTTAATTTTTGAACTAAGTAGGGCGAAAATGTATGGATTTTGACATACGGGAGTTCGAACTGAGGCCGAGATTCAGAGACGATTTTTAAGTCTTAGCTCGAACTCCCGTATGTCAAAATCCATACATTTTTGCCACGCTTAGCTCGAGCTAAGACTAAAAAAATCGTCTCTGAATCTCAGCTTAAGACTTAAAAAATCGTCTCTAAGGCTGAGATTCAGTGACGATTTTTTTAGTCTTAGCGCGAGCTAAGCGCGGCGAAAATGTATGGGTACATGTATGTATGTTTGACATACGGGAGTTCGAACTATAGCTTAAAAAAACGTCTCTGAATCTCGGCCTTATAGTATAAGAGATACGGGGAAATTTGGTAAACATAAGCTGCAAGGCTGATTCAGTGTTCATAGGGTGTAGAGCATCTCTGTGATGGGGTTGACGCAAGTCTGTCTGCATAAGTCCAGTCGGTTTAGGAGATACAGCCATTCAAATGTCAGTTATGGTTGCAAAAAATTAACGATCAGCTGCAAGGCTGATCACAGAATATTATTGTAATATGCACTGTAGCTATGTGAACAGTACAAAAACTGACATGAACTGCCAGTCGGTTTAGGAGATACAGCCGTTCAAAGTTGTATAAATTTATGGTTAGAAAAAAAAATTGGTCTCAGGAAAGGATGATCATAAGATATTATTTTAATATGCACTGTATTTATGTAAACAGAACAAAAACTGGCATGATCCGTCAGTCGGTTTTGTAGCTAAAGTCGTTCAAAGTTGCAAAAAATAAATGGTTGAATAAATAATTATCACCGAAAAGGCTGATTATAGGGTAGTTTTTTAATATACACAGTACCTATGTGAACACTACCTATTTAAACTGATATGATAATGTCGGCCTGTTTACCAGTTATTACCTCTAATTTAAAAAAAAACTTAATTCTGGAAATTATTAGAAGTGGTTTAGTGGTTGAGTTTGGGTACTACTAGTGAAATGTGGATGTTCAGAGTTTTCAGAATATCTCTGACTATCCCCTAAGGGAATATAGTCATAAGCACTATGCTTGTAATTTGTGTTGTGCCTATATGAACAGTATAAAAACTGACATGATTTGTCAGTCGGATTATACAGAATGTAAGGAAAAGTATCATTAACCTTAAACCACATACGCTACCCATCAAACTGAATAACGTTTACTATGGGAGCAAACCTGTCAGAACAAAAAAATATCAGCTGTCCCATACATTTGAATCGAGCAGGTATTGCAGTTTAGTATGGAACAGCTGATATTTTAATATTTTAAATAAATAGGATTAATGGAGCGATGCACACATTCATGAAAAGTCATAATGTGTCCAAAAAGGCACGTTTGGCAGTTCACGAGGGTGTGCTGGCACCAACTTTGATGTATGGCAGCGAATGTTCGGTATGGCAGAAGAGGAATGAATCAAGGATAAATGCTGTCGAAATGCGTTCTTTGCGCAGTATGTACGGTTTGACTTTGAATGATAGAATAAGAAACAGTGTAATTAGAGAAAAGTGTGGACTGAAAGAGGATATAGTGACAAGGATTGAAAAGGGAATGTTGAGATGGTTTGGTCATGTGGAAAGGATGAGTGATAGTAGACTGACGTATGAAATATATAAAGCGAGATTGAATGGAACAGTCGAAAGGGGTCGCCCTAGACGTAAGTATGCAGACCAAATTGACAGCCTACTTAAGAAGGGTCAGATCAAAAGTACCCGAAACCGACGAGCCTGTATGAAACGACTTATGACTGTGGAAGAGGCAAAAGAGGTATGTCAGGATCGTAGTCGATGGCGATCAATTGTCTCTGCCTACCCCAATGGGACACAGGCGTGAGTATATGTATGTATGTATGTATGTATGATATTTTATTGTTCTGACAGGTTTGCTCCCATAGTAAAAGTTGTTCATTTTGATGGGTAGGTAATGTGGTTTAAAGGTAAATGATACTTTTCCTCACACCCTGTATGCAACCGTTCAAAGATCACGGTGTCAAAAAAATTACGATCACTAAAAAGACTGATTATAGGTTGGTATTGTCATATGAGCTGTAGTTATGGAAGTACTGTTAAACTGGCACAATAATTTAAGTCATTCCGTGCAGTAGTTATCTTATCACCGCTAGCAGGTGCGTTGTCACTAGAGATCGGATATTCAGATGCATATTTACCTAAACTTCATGTTTCACAAGAATGATTGTGGACATGTCTTAATCAATTTACTTTATGAAACAATCCAAGGACCTTTACGAAGTCCCGGGATTGCTAAAAGATTTAAAGACGTACAAAATATCATAGAATTTGGACATTTGAACAACTCTGACAACCTGCACAACTCGGATAACTCGGAAAACATTAACAAGACAATTTGGTCAACTTATTCAATGTTGTCTGAGTTGACCGAGTTGTCCGTGACCAAGTTGTTCATGTTGTCAGAGTTGTTTTGTTGTTGAAACTTCCGACAACATGAACAACTCGGTCGACTTGGACAACTCGGACATTATAAGAAACTCGGTCGACTTGGGAAACATGAACAACTCTGACAACATGGACAACTCTGACAACATGGACAATTCTGAAAACATCGACGACTTGGTCAACCTTGCCATCCGATTTGACTTGGTAATGTTGTCCAAGTTGTTCATGTTGTCTAATTAAGTACTTTCGACAACGTAACAACTCTGACAACATGAACAACTTGGTCAACTCGGACAACTCTGACAACTCAGACAATATTGTATAAGTTGACCAAATTGTCAGTTCTTTATGTTTTCCGAGTTATCCGAGTTGTACATGTTGTCCGAGTTGTTCAAATGTCCAAGTTCTATGATATTTTGTGTGTCGATAAATCTTTTAGCAGTCCCGGAACTTCGGAACGGTCCTGTGATTGTTGACTAAAATAAATGAATTAAGACGTGTCCACATTATTCTAGTAAAAATGAAGTTTAGGTAAATATGTATCTGAATATCCGATCTCTAGTGATAACGCACCTGCTAGCGGTGATTAGATAACTACTTCACGGACTGACATAAATTATTATTATTTGGCTATGGAGATGTCAGTTTAACAGTACTTCCATAACTACAGTGTATATTACAATACCAACCTATAATCAGCCTTTTTGGTGATTGTTATTTTTTTACACCATGATCTTTGAACGGTTGTATACAGCTTGTAAGGAAAAGTATCATTAACCTTTAAACCAATGCTCTACCCATCAAACTGAATAACTTTTACTATGGGTGCAAACCTGTCAGAACAATAAAATATCAGCTGTCCATACTAAACTGCAATACCTGGTCGATTCAAACGTATGGCATAACTGATATTTTTTTGTTCTGATAGGTTTGCTCCCATAGTAAACGTTATTCAGTTTGATGGGTAGCGTATGTGGTTTAAGGTTAATGATACTTTTCCTTACATCCTATATAATCCGACTGACAAATCATGTCAGTTTTTGTACTGTTCATACAGGCACAACACAAATTACAAGCATAGTGCTTATGACTATATTCCCTTAGGGGATAGTCAGAGATATTCTGAAAACTCTGAACATCCACCCAAATGTAGTACCCAAATTCAACCACTAAACCACTATTAATAATTACTAGAATTAATTTTTTTTTAAAATTAGAGGTAATAACTGGTAAACAGGCCGACATTATCATATCAGTTTAAATAGGTAGTGTTCACATAGGTACTGTGTATATTAAAATACTACCCTATAATCAGCCTTTTCGGTGATAATTATTTATTCAACCATTTATTTTTTGCAACTTTGAACGACTTTAGCTACAAAACCGACTGACGGATCATGCCAGTTTTTGTTCTGTTTACATAAATACATTGCAGATTAAAATAATATCTTATGATCATCCTTTCCTGAGACCAATTTTTTTTTCTAACCATAAATTTATACAACTTTGAACGGCTGTATCTCCTAAACCGACTGGCAGTTCATGTCAGTTTTTGTACTTTTCACATAGCTAGAGTCCATATTACAATAATATTCTATGATCAGCCTTGCACATGTATCATGTATCATTATCATTTATCATTATCATTATCATACGATTTTTAGTCTCGACTCGGGGTCGGTTGTTTTGAACGAGGTACGTGCTTTACGCCAAGTATCCTGGCTCTGGGTCGTGTGTGTTTCTTTGTGTGTTGTGGGTCGTGATTATGCGTTGTGTGTTGCGTGTGGAATTGTGGGGTGAGTTCTGTGTGATTGTTTGTAGATTAAGATCTCGATTATTTTGAAGTGTAAGAGAAGTGGGATTTAGAAAGCGGCGAACTATAGAGCAAGTGTCAATAACTATTGACTTTTGTAGCGGTATGTATGTTTTTTCGTGAAGGTCTAATAGTTTGAGGGCTGTTTTCAAAGTTTTAGGTATTACACCTGTTGATGATATAATGATTGGAATGATTCTAACGGTGTTTTGATGCCACATTTGTTTGATTTCATCTGCCAAATTGATGTATTTTTGTATTTTGTCGGTGTGTTTCTGCTTTAGGTTATGAGTATTGGGAACGGAGATGTCGATTAGGTATGTGGTTTTTGTTGATTTAAGGGTAAGTGTGATGTCGGGTCTATTGCTAAGTACGGTGCGATCAGTAATTATGTCTCGATTCCAGTATAGTTTTGCTGAACTATTCTCCATGACATTTTTCGGTTTGTATTTATAGTAGGGGCTGTAAGTGTCTAGTAGTGTATATTTAAGGGCGAGTTGTTGATGTATATGCTTGGCAACATTGTCATGGCGGTGGGTGTATTCTTTATTAGCGAGCACGCTGCAGCCTCCTGTAATATGATCTATGGTTTCTGTAGTTTGATGGCATAATCTGCATTTGTCTGTTTCTATTGTTTCTTTCAGTATATATTTGGAGTAATTACGGGTTTTAATTACTTGGTCCTGTATTGCTACAAGGAAGCCTTCTGTTTCACCAAATATGTTGCCTTTTGTGAGCCAAGTACATGATGCAGTTCGGTCTATGTGATCTTGTTCTAACTGGTGGGGGTACTTTCCATGTAATGCTTTTTTCTTCCAGTTTTCTATTTTCTGATCATCGTTGAGGATTTTAAGTTTAGGGTCAAATTGTTTGTTGTTCAGTTGTAGGGGTGTTCCGGAGTGGGGTAGGTTTACTATTGCTTTATGTAGTGTACTGGTGTTGGCTTTTGTGTGAAAGTATGTACGCAAGTTATCTATTTGAGTATAGTGTAAGTTTTTGATATCTACAAATCCGCGGCCTCCCAGTTTTCTTTTGAGTGTGAATCTTTGCACTGCTGAATGTATGTGATGAATGTTGTGTCTGTAGCTCGTTGTCCTAGTTGTCGTGTTAAGAGCCTCCAGTTCTGTGTCTGACCACTTAATAACTCCAAAAGAATATGTCAATATTGGAATAGCGTATGTATTAATAGCTTTGATTTTATTTCTTGCAGATAGTTGGGTGTTCAGTATTTTGTTGAGTCTTTGTTTATATTTACTTTTGAGTGTTGTTTTTATGTCTGTGTGGTTTATCGATATGCTTTGCTGGTATCCTAGATATTTATATGTCTCTTTGGGTTCCATACTATTTATTGTTCCTTCTTGTAGTTCTAGTTCAAAAGAGTCTGTCTGTTTGTGTTGTCCTTTGATAATGCTGTTTATTTTACATTTATTGGTTCCAAAGGTCATTTTAATATCTGCACTGAATTTTTCTGTTAGTTTTAGAAGATGGTCTAGTTCTTGTCTGTTGGTTGCGTAGAGTTTGATGTCATCCATGTAGAGTAGGTGTGAAAGTTTTATATTATTATCTCTGTCAATCATATATCCGTAGTTTGTTTTATTCAAGATTGTAGAAAGGGGGTTGAGGGCTAGACAAAACCATAGTGGGCTAAGGGAATCACCTTGGAAAATTCCACGTGCTATTTTGATCGGTGGTGTTGATAGAGTTTCTGTGTTGGTTCGGAGGTTTAGTTTGGTGGTCCATTTAGTCATAGTGTGGTGTAGAAACTGTATTAATGTGTTGTCGACTTTGTAAATTTTAAGTACGTGTATGAGCCATGAGTGGGGTACGCTATCAAATGCTTTTTGATAGTCTATGTATGAGTAATGCAGGTTTCTGTGTTTGTGTTTAACTTGGTTATGAATTTCAGTGTCTATTACTAATTGTTCTTTACAGCCTCTGGATCCCTTCGAGCAGCCTTTCTGCTCTTCTGGTATGATTTTATTTTGTGAGATTTGTGAGTTGAGTTTTTGTGTGATAATGGATGTTAGGAGTTTATAAATAGTGGGGAGGCAAGTAATTGGTCTGTATTTCGATGGGTTGGTTGTGTCCTGATCTTTGGGTTTTAGATATGTGATTCCTTGTGTCAAGAAAGTGGGTATGTCTTGTGGTTTATTGATAAGGTGGTTCAATGCATTAGCGATGTGTTCGTGTGTTGAAGTGAAGTATTTTATCCAATAATTTTGTATTTTGTCGGGCCCTGGTGCTTTCCAGTTTAATGTTTTTTTATTGCAAGTGTGACATCTTCTTTATTTATGGTTATTTCTGGCATTGAAACGATGTTCTCCATCTCTTGTACTTCAATTTTAGACCAGTTTGTGTGTGTATTGTGTTGTACCGGTTTTGACCATAAACTTTCCCAGTAGTTTTGAATTTCTTTGATGTCTGGAGGCTCTATAATATTGACATTATTTGTATTCAGTTTTTGATAAAATAGTTTTTGGTTGGTGTAAAATAACTTATTATCAGATTTTCTCTGATTACTTTTTTTATAGCGGCGCAATCGTTTTGAGTAAGCTTGTAGTTTTTGTTTATTTGTATCTAACTGGTCAACTATTTCATCTCTATTTTTGTTGTTTGGGTTAACTTTTTGTTTCTTGTTATACGTAAGGTTTCCGTTGAGGTATTGAGTAAGCTGACCTATTTCCTTTCTGAGTGATGTTATCTTCTTTTCTATCCTTATTTCCCACTGTGGCTTTTTTGGTGTATCTTTTTTGTTTGTTGTTGTATGAATTGTGTTGCTTTCTTTTTTTGGTTTGATATGTATTGTTGTAACAGTAATAGCGGCGCAGTAGATTATTTCATGGATGTCTTCTAGTGTTAACGTTTCTTTAGTTTGTAAGTGTTTATCTATTATTTCGTTCATGGTGTTGACAGTTTTTATTACGATACGAGTAGTTTGAATTTTAGGAATAGTGGGTCTGAGTGTAGGATCTGTGCCTGAATATTTTATGAGCATTTCTGCGAAAGTGTTTTCAATTTTTTTGTAGTCTACTGGATCTGTTGGTGTGTTTGTGATTTCAGCGTCTTGTGTTTGGATATGTTCACTGTTTTCTAAAGGCTGTGATGTTTGTATTGTAGTATTAGTTTGTTGGGTGTCTGTTTGTAAGTCTTGTAATTGAATATGTTCACTGTTTTCAAAAAATTGCGATGAGTGAATTGTAGCATTAGTTTGTTGTGTATCTGTTAGTATGAGTTGTGTTGTGTCAGTTTGTATGTATGCACCGATGATGGGATCTATAAGTGACGGAGTAAGTGGTTGGTTGTTGTTTATGACAGATCGATGTTGTGTGTTATTACCGTCGTTTTGGTTGATAGAGCTGTTTGCGGTTGGGATGACTAGTGATACTGTTTGTTTTATGTGTTCTCGTTCATGTGCAGGTATTCTGTTGTTTCTATGAATTACTCTGATTTGATCAGCAAGTCTTTGTTCTGATAGATGGCCTAACTCTGGAAAACACTCAATGAATTTTTGATGTAACAAAGGCCTATAAGCAGTGAGATCTGTTTCACAATGTGTGGCAATGTAGTAGCAACGGAGTAGTTCTTTGTTGATTTGATTAGTCCACCTCATCCGTTGTCTACATTTTCCAGCTAGGGTGGTTGCAGGAAGCATATCCTGTAAAACACTTCTTGCTGGTGTGTCATTGTTGGAAGTAAGTGAGTGTTTGTTATGATCTACGCGGTCAGGTGAGTTTAGATCTAGTGTACGCGTAGGATTAGTGATGCCATTGGTGGACACGGGAGAGGTAGCAAGCGCTTCCTGTGCAACATCAAATGACATGGGTGATATTGTGGTGGATCGTGATGATGATGGGTGTTGTAGCTGATATGACTGTGGTGATGAACTGGGAGATTGGAAGAGACTTTGTGTGGAAGATATGGGTGATGATGAGTGTGAGTTGATGAGTGTTGATATGAATTTTGAGTTATCGATTGCAGCAGCTTGTGGCTGGGCAACCTGTTGCGATACGTTGCCCCCCCCAGAATACGTGGGGCAGTCCGAGCTTGTTAGCTCGGAGCGGGATTCTCCATTACTGGTACCCGCCTGGGGTAGTTGTCTGTTTCTGAGACGCATCGCATAGTTGGTTTCGCTATGGCTCCGTTGGTCATTGGTAAGTATGTAGCTAAAAGCTGCCAATGTCCGCCCCTCACGTGGCATCAGATGGTCGAGCCGGACGTGGAGTTAGACTTGTGAGGGGCTCATTATCATTATCATTATCATTATCATTATCATTATCATTATCATTATCATTATCATTATCATTATCATTATCATTATCATTATCATTATCATTATCATTATCATTATCATTATCATTATCATTATCATTATCATTATCATTATATATCCAACGATTTTTAGTCTCGACTCGGGGTCGGTTGTTTTGAACGAGGTACGGGCTTTAAACCAAGTATCCTGGTTCTGGTATGTGATGATTAAAGTGAATGAGGGTCGTGTGTGTTGTGGGTCGTGATTGTGTGTTGCGTGTGGAAGTGTGGGGTGAGTTCTGTGTGATTGTTTGTAGATTAAGATCTCGATTATTTTGAAGTGTAAGAGAAGTGGGATTTAGAAAGCGGCGAACTATAGAGCAAGTGTCAATAACTATTGACTTTTGTAGCGGTATGTATGTTTTTTCGTGAAGGTCTAATAGTTTGAGGGCTGTTTTCAAAGTTTTAGGTATTACACCTGTTGATGATATAATGATTGGAATGATTCTAACGGTGTTTTGATGCCACATTTGTTTGATTTCATCTGCCAAATTGATGTATTTTTGTATTTTGTCGGTGTGTTTCTGCTTTAGGTTATGAGTATTGGGAACGGAGATGTCGATTAGGTATGTGGTTTTTGTTGATTTAAGGGTAAGTGTGATGTCGGGTCTATTGCTAAGTACGGTGCGATCAGTAATTATGTCTCGATTCCAGTATAGTTTTGCTGAACTATTCTCCATGACATTTTTCGGTTTGTATTTATAGTAGGGGCTGTAAGTGTCTAGTAGTGTATATTTAAGGGCGAGTTGTTGATGTATATGCTTGGCAACATTGTCATGGCGGTGGGTGTATTCTTTATTAGCGAGCACGCTGCAGCCTCCTGTAATATGATCTATGGTTTCTGTAGTTTGATGGCATAATCTGCATTTGTCTGTTTCTATTGTTTCTTTCAGTATATATTTGGAGTAATTACGGGTTTTAATTACTTGGTCCTGTATTGCTACAAGGAAGCCTTCTGTTTCACCAAATATGTTGCCTTTTGTGAGCCAAGTACATGATGCAGTTCGGTCTATGTGGTCTTGTTCTAACTGGTGGGGGTACTTTCCATGTAATGCTTTTTTCTTCCAGTTTTCTATTTTCTGATCATCGTTGAGGATTTTAAGTTTAGGGTCAAATCGTTTGTTGTTCAGTTGTAGGGGTGTTCCGGAGTGGGGTAGGTTTACTATTGCTTTATGTAGTGTACTGGTGTTGGCTTTTGTGTGAAAGTATGTACGTAAGTTATCTATTTGAGTATAGTGTAAGTTTTTGATATCTACAAATCCGCGGCCTCCCAGTTTTCTTTTGAGTGTGAATCTTTGCACTGCTGAATGTATGTGATGAATGTTGTGTCTGTAGCTCGTTGTCCTAGTTGTCGTGTTAAGAGCCTCTAGTTCTGTGTCAGACCACTTAATAACTCCAAAAGAATATGTCAATATTGGAATAGCGTATGTATTAATAGCTTTAATTTTATTTCTTGCAGATAGTTGGGTGTTCAGTATTTTGTTGAGTCTTTGTTTATATTTACTTTTGAGTGTTGTTTTTATGTCTGTGTGGTTTATCGATATGTTTTGCTGGTATCCTAGATATTTATATGTCTCTTTGGGTTCCATACTATTTATTGTTCCTTCTTGTAGTTCTAGTTCAAAAGAGTCTGTCTGTTTGTGTTGTCCTTTGATAATGCTGTTTATTTTACATTTAATGGTTCCAAAGGTCATTTTAATATCTGCACTGAATTTTTCTGTTAGTTTTAGAAGATGGTCTAGTTCTTGTCTGTTGGTTGCGTAGAGTTTGATGTCATCCATGTAGAGTAGGTGTGAAAGTTTTATATTTATCATTATCATTATCATTATCATTATCATTATCATTATCATTATCATTATCATTATCATTATCATTATCATTTATCATCATTAAGTTGTTCAGTTTGATGGTCTGAACCACCCGTAGATAAATACAATTTTTGCGTCTAACACCCCTCTTTTTGCGTCGGGGGTTATACAGGGTCCGTCTTAGTACGCTGATACTTTTTTAAGGGGATGATCAGACCGTCAAACTGAACAACTCTCTATGGTGTAAGTTGTTAGTTTGATGGTCTGATCATCCACTTGAAAAAGTGTCAGCATTTAAAAAAGGACCCTAGTTTCATTGAACTAAATAGGTACGTTTAAATACCTACGTATCTTACCTATTACCTACGCAAATTAACAATTTTATAATTAAATTGATTACCTATCTTTTTGTTGTTTTTATTAGTAAATAGTTATTAAATTACGTCGCCTCGCCGCCACTCGCCTAATTAAGATCTCCATATCGATAAATAACGCACATCACTTCGATCGAGTATCGATAATGTGACAATGACGAAGGTGTCTCCGCACTAGACGTTTAGTTGTCAAGTTTTTCATGTTCTTTAGGTTGGTAGGACTGCATTTTTAAGTGTTATTGTTGTGGTAGAAAACACTAAAGTCGGGACAATGTAATAAGCCACATTTGACATCTGTCAGTTTAAGCTTCATAGTGAGGTGACCAGCTTAAAAACATCGATTAAAGCGAATGAAACGATACGGATTTCAAACATACGTGAATCGAATTATATGTGAATATCGCATTTGTTGGAACTACGTTTTACATCGATTTTTTTGGGTCACATCCCTAGTGTTAAAAAAGAAAAAGGGTTCATAGACGCAACATTGTAACGACGTTCAGTTCTTTGGAACAGAAATTGTTTATTATGTTTAGAATGGTTCATTAGTGAAAGTAAATCGTAAAATTACCTTCTTTGGTCATTATTATAATAAATATGTAATCGTAATAAAAAAAAGTAAAGCAATTGTACAGACCTAACTTCGAAAAAAATTATATTATTCTATGCACGCCGTTACAAGGTTATGATTGATGAAGTATCAATAGATGTCAAATGTGGCTTTTTAAATTGTCCCGACTGTATACGCGCTTCATACTATTTTAGAATTTCGAAGCTAGTTAGACAGTGCCGTCTCTTAAAACGTAGTGATTCCATTCTCTTTGAGCAAAACTAAAGACTAACACTGAATTCTAGACATAGATTGAGCCCCACCAGGGCTGCGTTCAGAACATACGGGTGCGGTTGTTTGGTTGTTTTTCAATCTAAGGTACGGAACGAACAGTTGTTTTTTAACTCGCAAAAAGGTACGAAACGATCCCGGTTGTTTTATAACCTCAAATTTTGACATTGAAAGTAATATGGGCTTCCAGGGTGGAAGCCCGGGCTTCCATCATTTCCAAATACAATAAAAACTCATCTTCCATGCTAGAGAATCAAAAAGTTAATAAAAATAATCTGAAAAAAACTAACTTTTATTCAAAATGAGCAATAAGTTAAGTAACCACAGATAATCAAAACGTCAGAGTGTTTTTTAACCGTCGAATTTGATGGTTAAAAGTTGCAACCCGTCAAAGGTTCGGAACGGTTGAGTTGTGACAACCGAGTTGCAAAGAGCGTTTTTTCACCGAGGCTCGGAACGGCGTTAGTGCGAAAAGTTGCACCCAGAGTGCACTCTGGGCGTAGGTTCTGAACGCACCCCAGCACACTGATTGCAACGAACTTCACTTCACTTCACTTCAATAGACAACTCGCAAGTCAATACAACAATTATTTAAAATTAATTTATGAACACTGACATCCGTTACCAATCGGTGTTGCTGTGGTGAAAATGTAAATAAATCATTAGATCGTTAAATTAAAGAAAATAAAATAACAATTTAATTAAAAATCACAACAATATCTTCTATACAATCCTGTCCTGGGGCCTAATTCTACTATTTATTTGCACACGTAACCTTAAAGTAGCATTCCGCGTTCTTTACTTTCCTTTTTAAGTTTGGCCCTAAATACGCCATAAGCACAAATCGGCATTCCACTAACGATTTGTAGCGGGGACAACAAAACTAATGTCGGGCCAATTTAATAGGCCACATTTGACATCTGTCAGTTTAAGCTTCATAGTGAGGTGACCTGCTTAAAAACATCGATTAAAGTGAATGAATCGATACGGACTTCAAACATTATGTGAATCGAACGGCAACGCGTTCTCTCGGTTGTGTCAATGGCTCAGAGGAAGGATCTCCATAGAGTCCGCATAAATTTACGATTGTAGTTAGTCTCTTTTGTCACACGTGTGTTAACCAACTTCGCCAAGCACGGAATCCTTAATTATTTCTAATAAAATTACTATTAATACTATTACTACTTTCTAATACGAGGTTCTACTTTTTTACGAGGTTTATTTTGACAACCGCTTGGCAGTATTGCAAGCGGCAAAAAAAAAAAAAAAAAGTTTGATTGTGTGGTGTCAAGAAGTATGGACATAAGGCATCAAGTGACATATGGCCTTATGTTTATGGTCACTTTTCACACACACTATTTAAAAAAAAAGTGGACAGCCGAATAAACAAATAATATCTATAGTTCCATCTCCTTCTACTATTAAAGGTACGTCATAAGACAAAAGAGACTAACTACAATCGTAAATTTATGCGGACTCTATGGAGATCCTTCCTCTGAGCTATTGACACAACCGAGAGAACGCGTTGCCGTTCGATTCACATAATGTTTGAAGTCCGTATCGATTCATTCACTTTAATCGATGTTTTTAAGCAGGTCACCTCACTATGATATAGACTGAGAGGAAAGTGATGCCCATAACATTAGCAGCAACAGCATTAACTTCACGGGGAAGCTGGGGAAGCGGTATAGAAGAATAAGTAGGTATATGACCTACTAATAAGTAAAGCGGTACCAGCGTAACCATCGCCCCTGTCATCCCTGAGACAGGCATATCCGGAGACCCTAAACTGGGAGCCAGGCACTAGCCATGTCTTAGAGATGGCAGCGACAGCTATTGAAAAATGATTAAGGAGATAAATTAAATCCGATTTTTTAGGAGAGAGACTTATACTATTCTATTTAGTCGGGGAAATCTAGCGAGCTTTGTATGGAGCAGATTGCATTAATTGCACTTTGGGTGATAATTTGGAATAATGATAGATAAATACCTGAAAAACATAAATTCACAATAATCTCCGATTTATAATTGTGTAATATTGAGTAATTAAACCTAAAAGAAAAAAAATTAAATTTAAGTATGAACAAAAAATGGACATCTGGTGATTTTATACAGGACGGTTTCTTTCCATACGTTTTAATAATGACACTAATAATCTCCGATTAATATCATTTTTTCGAGAAGATATTAAACATTTTGTATAAAACACATTGTAACTTCAAAACAAGAATTTTTTAGAGAGTGATATTTTGTCACCGTATGTAAATAGTTACAACTATTAACTTTAAGAATTATCACCAATGTGACTGCGATACTTTTTTTTAAATAAAGTTTTATTTAACTTTAACCCTGGCACATAAAAGACACTTTGATTATTCTTACGGAACCTAATAGCGCAAATTTGTGTTTTCTCTAATCAAAAAGAATCCCTTATAAATCTGTACAGGATTCCGAGTAATTTAATAAACACCAAAAATCACAGATGAGGGGCGCGCGGGGAGCGCATTGTTCGTGTAGCGGGCGCAACTGGCGGCAGTTTATCGTTGATCATATTTGCTTACTTTTAACAAACAACGTGTACACGTTGCATCTTGTTAAAAGTAAGCAAATCTTTATCCTAAAAAATTGAAATGTTTTCTGTATTTTCAAAATGTAAGGTAGTGAACCTGTAGGTACCTACTTCGTTTTTACTGGACCAGCTTCATTCAGGGTGCTTTTTATTATACTGACTTTTTTTTAAGAGGATGGTCAGACCAGGTCAGTTTGTTTTTGCGTTAATTACAAATATCTAGTACACCGCGTCGTTTTTGCAGTAAATTATTATATATTTTTGATGTACATAATTATTATTATGCCTATAAAAACGGCACATATGACATTTCTGGCGATTCCGTTTTTTTTTTTAAAGGAGATGGCCTTTAAAACAAAAATAATCGCTCATTTCCTTGATTGTAACTATACTTCATTCCAAATAAGGACGACGAGATTTTCCGATTCCTATTTAGCTTTATGGCCAATTCTAATTACCAAATGTAATTAATTTATTGGATACATATACTATCCGACATATCTTGGACGTTACAAAGCTGTTCTAAGAATAATAGTGCAATAGAATTAAATTATCAATTTGCATAAATTGTGGTACTAATGATACTTTTCCCATAAATAGAGTTCTATATGGATATGATTACCTTAAATTCGCAACCGATTTGGAATTACGGAAAATGGTGAAAATTGGTAAAATCCTTAATTATTTAATAACTCCAAAACAAAAATTGTGGTACCTACTAGTTGCGAGTATACCATTTCTTTAGAGAATCAGTACCTACCTTCTCAGGAAATTTGGAGCGGGTGCGACATACGGCACATACCTAAACTTGTAAAACAGATTTTTCGTCTTTAACTCCTAGGCATAATTTGTGGTACTAGTCGCAAACTCTTTGGCAACTTGTATTAGGCTTCTACATTTAGTTTTAAGGTCGCAAGCGGTTGCGACCTACGGAACCCTAAAAAAATACTTTTTTCGAAATTCTACTTCGGGCAAAATTTGCTTAGTCTGTATTATTGCTTCTATCATATTTATAAGTCGAATTCTATCTACCTTGTGTTCGCAACTTAAGAAAACATTACGGAACATTGTCTATTTCATAAATAAAAATCGCGGGTGTTGCGAGGGGAATGTGTGCGGCGCGCGGGGGCGGGTCGCAGCTTGTGCGTGTACGTGGGTGTTGTGAGACGCGCGGGAGGCAGTTCACGGCTCGTTACTACTATTACTATTACCTATTCTGTGACTTTACTAGACATACCTTATACTAAACATGGACGGATTAGAACCTACACATCGTTCGTACGTACAGTCAGTTACAGAAAACGTGTACACAGTTACATTATACAACGTGTAATTGAATTAACGCAAAACTAGAAAGTAGTTTGTTTAGAATCGAGAGCAGAATCGAATTATCATGTTTTCAGCTTAGGTAATTTTTATCAAAATAATAAATAATATGTTTGTAAAATTTAATTCACCGCGGCGAGAATATATATTTTTAAATTCACACTATTGGTGTTAAATGTTTATCTAGAAGCTCCAGGAGCTAGAAATATAACAAGAAAAAAAAAGAAAAAAACGTGCTCATGTTATTACAACTACAAACGCGATCTCTCAGCATTCAAAAAAACCAATCTGACTGTAGAAAAAAATAACGGAGTTCGTATTAGCAGGAATCGCTAGACTAATCCCGGCATGTGTAGAAACCCCGCTCTACAGTTTAAACCGGTAATAAGCGCTGGCAGCTAGCTCGGCAACCCGCGCCGCCGGCACTTAACTCAGCAACCGGGGCGCTGCCAGCAGCTAGCTTGGCAAGCTAGCTATATGGATAACCAGCGCCTCACACTGGTTTCAAATGGAGAAAAAGTGGACGTAGGGATTTTGAACCTTTTTTGGCAGGTATCTGGCAGTTTATCATTTCGTACAACGTTTGTATAACACACTTTTCAAAAAAAGCTACAGTTTCAAAGATATCATAACTGTAGGAATGTTTTGTATTAAACGTTAACTATTTATTACATTTCAGAAAAATTGATTCATTTGGGATGCCTCCCTCTTAAAGTAGTTTATGGACGGACTGTCTATCCCAATAAGAACGGAATTCCAACTCGTCCCGGTTCTCATGATATGGGGCGAAGAAACATACAACAATTAAAGTATCACAATTTCAATTTTAAATGATAAGTTTTCGTATGTAATATCATATGAAATACTGTAAAATAGTGAGAATCAATAATGACGGACCTACCTCTTTACAAATCGCGAAAAAAACTCACGTTATTACGTAGTAGCCCATGTAAAGTACTGGAGCCTGATTCTGAGTTCTATTCTTATCCAATTTCAGTTCTAATCACATTGCAGTCCAATTACTATTCAATTCAATTCAATTATACAACGTGTTAATGAATTAACGCAAAACTAGAAAGTAGTTTGTTTAGAATCGAGAGCAGAATCGAATTATCATGTTTTCAACATAGGTAATTTTTTTCAAAATATTAAATATTTTTTTTGTGAAATTTAAAAATTTCTTAACTTAATCTCAACCCACCTCACGGGCACACTCGCTGTACTTACTGCCAAAATAAGATTCTTAAAATGTATCCATGAGCACGCTAGCGCTTTCATTCATTGCTGAAATGATAACAAATCATTTGTGCCTCAAAACATAAAATGCGAATAACTTTAAATTTTAACCATCAAAATAATTAAATTATTGTTACAATCTACTTATTTTGTTGTAAATCAGTTGGGGTGTATGATGTTTTGCGCTTATTCATTAACACGTTGTACTTACTATTCAACTGTGCTGAATTTCGCATCGCGCTAAACTCTATGTAACTGACAGCCTTTAACGTCTGAGCGATCTGTCAAAACGGCTATAACGGCTGCCATGAGCTGTACCGCGATTAGGCAATACCAAATGTGTCAAAAGTTATGGTTTGAACAATTCGTACGTTCAATCACCGAATATTTACCGCGATTGCAGCCAAGTTTAGGCTTGTAACTAGCGACGACAGCCAACCTGGCTGTCGGCGCCGGCAGCTATCTCAGCAACTGGTGCCTCCGGCACCTAACTCGACAACCGGGGCGCTGCCGGCAACCAGGACCGGCACTGATATGGATAACCAGCGCCGGCAACCAAATGAGCGACTGGCGCCGTCAGCGGAGAGCCCATGTAAAGTACAGTTTAGCCCGGCAACAAGCGCCGGCAGTCGGTACGCCAGCAGCAACCTCGGCAACCGGCGCCGACGCCGGTACCTTAACTCGGCGGCGGCGGCGGCACGGGTAACCCGGCGCGGTGCCCACCTATACTCTCACCCGACTTACTACCAAAACAAGATTCTTAAAATGTATCTATGAGCACGTTAGCGCTTTCATTCATTGCTGAAATGATAACAAATCGTTTTTGCCTCAAAACTTAAAATACGAATAACTTTAAATTTTAACTATAGAAATAATGAAATTATTGCTTCAATCTAATTATTTTGTTATTTAATCAGTTGGGGTGTATGAGGTTTTGCGCTTATTCATTAACACGTTGTATATGTATGCACGTACATAATGTATAGACACATATACATACATAAGTACATACGCGTATGTATACATAATTAATTGTATTACATTATGTTTATACCTATATAATGTATACAGGGTGCCCAAAATTCAACGTCAAGCCTAAAACAGAAGATAGGTAAATTTATAACTGTTAAGGGAAAAATACAAAAAAAAATCTAAGTTTGATAGTTTTCGAGATTTTGAAATCTTTAACATTTGAAAATTTCGCTACCCTGCGCTCAACTTTTAGATGTAGTTACTACAAATTTGTAAATTTTTTCATGAAAATACTTGTTACGCAATTCTGAATAAACTTATCAGTCGATCCAATTCAATAATAAAGAATTAGTTCCATACTTTTTACAGAAAACACCGTTTTCTATCAGACCTCTGCGGTACATTTTGTTTTCTATGTCAACTTTGAGTTTACACCCTGTATAAAAAATGTATTTAGCTAACCTGGTTAGTTATTTTAAAAGTTGGCCAATTGCTTCGAGCGCTCGAAACGAGCAATTTTTGTTAGAAATCGAACGAAAACCGGTAAAAATCTAACGAAAATCAGTAGAAATCGAGCGCGGCGAACGATTCAATAAACACATTACCCTCCTTTGCGTCACGCAGTCGGGTAAAAATAAAGCTTCTACCTCCCGCACTTCTCACAACACCCGCGTACACGCGCAAGCTGCGACCTTTTCCCGCGCACCGCACGCATTACAGAAATAGACAATGTTCCGTAATGTTTTCATAAGTTCACAAGGTAGATATAATTCGACTTATAAATATGACAGAAGCAATAATACAGACTAAGCAAATTTTGCCCGAAGTAGAATTTCGAAAAAAGTATTTTTTTAGGGTTCCGTAGGTCGCAACCGGTTGCGAACTTAAAACTAAATGTAGAAGACTAATACAAGTTGCCAAAGAGTTCGCAACTAGTACCACAAATTATGCCTAGGAGTTAAAGACGAAAAATCTGTTTTACAAGTTTAGGTATGTGCCGTATGTCGCACCCGCTCCAAATTTCCTGAGAAGGTAGGTACTGATTCTCTAAAGAAATGGTATACTCGCAACTAGTAGGTACCACAATTTTTGTTTTGGAGTTATTAAATAATTAAGGATTTTCCCAATTTTCACCATTTTCCGTAATTCCAAATCGATTGCGTATTTAAGGTAATCATATCCATACATAACTCTGTTGAAGAGGAAATTATCATTGGTGGCACAATTTATGTGAAATGATGCTTTATTTCGTGCTAATTCTACTGCACTATACACCCTCACAGTAAAACGTGAACAAACAAACTGCGTCGCATATGAAAGAAAGAAAGTAAGTATCCAGTCATAGATACCCACTTCAGCCTTTATTGTAACGATATTATGGTACATTTATTTCTCTTTTGATCACATTATTCCTTCACTACCGTATCAAAAATTAATAGTTTCGTCCTTTTTGTATCAGATAGCTCCGTCCCTCTCGCACACCGACTCCGCGTTGCAGCACTGCCTCTAGCTCGTGCGCTCTTCGATGAATGATTGTATTGTTTACGTAACTTGTGTTTTATAAATTATTTGAAGAATCCTGATCCCTTAAATAAGAGATTATGATGGTTAATAATAAAGAATATAAATGTTCTTGTAAATCCGAGAAAATACTTAGAGTGAGTTAAATGCGCAAGGGATAAATATAAAAAAAACACATTTTAGCTAGGTTCTTGAAGAGTCACCTAGGTGAAAACTTTACAAAGGTTCGATGCCTACATTTGGAGGGTAAAAATAGAAAAATCCCAGAAAGTGCTATTTTTTATGTGTCGTTTTTCCCAACAAGTAAGAAAAATCATCATATTTTTAACACTTTTCACCATAAACAAGGGATTACTTAATTACCGTAATTATGAGATGTCAGTAGATATAAATCTTAGTTTTCACCTAAAGTGTATTTATTGTTTGGCGTAAAACCGTAAAAACACAACTGTAGGTATTTCTCAGGATCCGACAACCCTATGACAAAAAAAAATCGATAAATGCGTATTAAAATATTAGTATTATGATTTAAAAAACAATTTACTAAAGTGTATTTAATGCAATCTCAAACGCTAAAATTCCCCGACTAATTGGAGAAACTGGGACGATAGATCCATTGTTTGAGGTAGGGAGAAGTTTATACAATTGAACAATTTGTTCGGCAACGTTGTTCGGTAAATTATCACTCCACTTGGCAATAATATTATTTAGAAGATAGAAAATCAATTCCAATAAGTTTTCATTGGGGGTCGGGGGGTTTGGGGGGGATCCTCCTAGGGCATGACTATTGTGCAGGGAGGAGGGGGGAGGACCAGTGATGTCCTGATGGGCCCGTCTGTTGTACCGAGGCGAGAGAGGTACTCTAGGGTGGGGGGTGGTGAAAACCGTTTTCCTGTATGAATTGGTGATTGGGGCGTGGAGTTAATATATTATGAGGGAGGGAATTATATGCGGAAGTGACATCAGCATAGGATCTGCGCACTTTGGGGAATTGGGAGGATGCATCTAAATAGGAAGTACCTTGTTCGGACATGACAGATTTTATCAATTTTTGCCTTGACTGCTCCGGGCAACATTTATCATTGGCAAAATGGTTGCCAGAGCAGTATAGGCAGGTTGCAAATTCCTCTGACACTTCACAGCGTGTCTCCTGGGTGGTTTTGGGAGCAGCGGAAGCATCGTGACTTAGAGCGACATTGGCTCTTAATATGTCCAAACCGGCAGCAGTTATGGCACTGAATAGTTGGTAGTTGATATGTCTCCACTGCTATAGAGTTATAAGCTGCGTACACATGTTGAGGCAGCCTTTGCCCCTCAAAAGTAATAACCACAGATTGAGTAGGTGGATACCTATACTCTTGGGATCCATCCACAATTTTCTTTCTGTTTAATCGTCTGGCCTTCAGAACTTTGCCTATGCCTTCCGGAACCTCCATCGATTCTGCGAATTCCTCCATGGATAGTTCCACTGGGATGTTTCTGACGATGCCCATACGGGATATATTATATGCAGGGATTGACGCTGATAGGTTATTTGTAGCAAGGCCGGGATGGGAAACAAAACGATTGGCAGCTTCCCTAGTTTTAAATTATACAGAAACCCGGTTCCTACCTACGCTTTTTATACCATCTTTAGAGATAATCTCTATTTTTCCTCGAACTAGAAGGAGACCTACTTTCATTGGGCGCAGAGTGGTTCCAGAAGCGGGGTCTGGCTCAGTCCGGGAGAGATGGACAATAAAAGGGCCACAGTCGGCCTCGCCATACATGCGGTTTTCCTGAGACAAGCTTGGGTGAGAATACACAATAGAATAGAAGCTGATGGCTGCTCTGGGTTTGTAATTGTTTTTTTTCCCCTTGCTACCAGACAGGTCATCAGAGGCAGGGCGTTTTGTTCCTCTCTCTGTTTGGTTTAGATCTTGTTGGGACTGATCACTAAATAATGGTTGGGAGGAAGGGTCAGGAGGATCCTAGGTATATCACGGATTGGTCCGCACAAACGACGGTCGACGTTTGTGGATTTTCATTTTTTTCACTTTCTAATGAGATTTCCCGTTCTATAGTTGGTGGTGGATATTATTTTGGTGAGTTCTGTGCTGGTTTCTAACTACTAATCGGCCTTAATTGGCCTGCATGATATATCATGGATCCACCAATCCGTGATATACCTAGGATCCTCCTGACCCTTCCTCCCAACCATTATTTAGTGATCAGTCCGAACAAGATCTAAACCAAACAGAGAGAGGAACAAAACGCCCTGCCTCTGATGACCTGTCTGGTAGCAAGGGGAAAAAAACAATACAATAACTTTCTTTTGTATTATTTCTGAAATGTTTCATTATGCATGTCAACAAGTGAACATTGCTGCAATATTGAGATTGTAACGTTTCGAATGTCATGTTGTAGCAATATTAGTATTTATTATTATAGAAAGTGTAGAGAATAATGTTGCTGGAAAGTATAAATTGTAGTTTATCTATGTAATGTTGTATTTAAATCATGTAAGGTGCACTCGGTAATTCCGAATGGTTTGCAGGCAATTAGACGGAATGTTTGTATTTTGATGAACCAGGCAGACCAGTGGATTGTATGCCTTCTACAGAAGTCACTTCGTCTTCTTGAATATATAGCCTAGAGCTCTATTCGGAGATCTTTCATAAATATCGTTGTAGTTTAAAAATAAAAGTGTTTAAAAACTTACTTTTTTTTTCTTTGTACTAGTGTAATTTCGAATTATGTACGGGCAATCCCGAATGACACTTAAAAGTAGACTTTATTCACTTTTGACAAAAGGAACATATTTCTTTTTCTATCGTAATTACCCTCAAAAAATAATATTCACGATATTTGTCATAGAATAACCTGAACACGTTTGTGTGAAATTTCTATTTCGGAATTACCCGCCGATGGGTGAATGGTTCTCAATCTTTTATCAAGTACAGAGTGGAAATGTTTCTTTTACTCACGCGATTATTCTCATAGTTTACAAGATATATCGTTATCAAAATGGATCGCTTAATATCCTACTAAAGGTACCATTCGGATTTGGGCAGTAACTGCCCGACAGCGCGACCCGGCGGTGCTGCCGGGTCGCTACTGCTCAAACGGACCGCTTTGTATGGATTTGTATGCTACCCCTTCCGATGCACGCGGCCGTGAAGCGCGACCCTAAAATAAGAGTGAAAATAATAAAAAATAAAGTTTTATTTGAAAATTAGGTAAGTAAGTGGTACTTAAATGAGTAAGTAGCAAAATCACAAATAAACAGTCAAATTGAATTATAAAGTTACCTACTTACACGTGGGTTTGACATAAAAAATAAATAAAAATGTTAACTTAGTAACTCGGGTAAGCACACTAAAATGATTGAGCCTCTCTCTGACACTTGAATAACATAAACAAAATATAAAGTTTTTTTTTCGAGGAATAAAAAAAAAATAATAATAATAATTTAAAAAAAATCTAAACAATGACGTTCTCAAAACTTAATAAACTAAATCTTCAAAAGTTATAAGTGCTCGAAATATAGTATATTTGTTCAACAGTATATAGTACGGAGAGCCGAAATATAGTAAAATACTATATAATATAGTACGGTTGGCAACCCTTATATGAAGCGAATTCATTTCTTGAAATAAAACCTTGAATATAAATAATATGGCTTCGGGTTATTCCAGTGGTCGGGCAATTACGAAAAATATCAATAATAATTTGCAATGACGTCTATTTTATTGTCAAGTTTGAGTAGCCAAAAGAACAATAAGAACTCCGTCTGTATGGCGATTGTATTATATAAAAACTCATGTAGGTAGATTAGTACTTACATCACGTTTAAAACGGAATTAACTTACTATCGGAATTACCCAGATAAATTATAGATTGAGAATATTTGAGAAGCACTGACAATCTCCATAGAAAAGCAACATCGGCTAAATCCAAATTATTTTTTATTCGGATTTACCCTCTTCGGGTAATTTCAATAAAAACAGAATAAGATACCTAGGATGCGCTGAACCCATTAAAAACTATATTAAAAACGAAAATCTATTAAACAAAAAAACAATCAGTTAAATAACTTACCAAATTTCTGAGATACGAATGTTTGTGTAATTCCGTTCACTAGAAAACGCGCGAAAAATGACACTGCGAGAAATGCGGCGTTTTTTGATACGTAGATTATCAAGTAGCGACCTGAGACAACTGAAGGGGGCTGAGCATTAAGATGGCGTCTAGGTAAATGTTGCCAAAATATAAAATATCGTTGCATTTGGTAGCAAATTGAAATTTTCGGAATATGCCGATTTTCGACATTACCCGAATGCACAATTACATAACTTTTTGAAACTTTTCAACTAATAATTAGATACAAGTTACTACCACGTTACTGCAATATCTCATTTGAAAATTTCAAATGGACGATAAATGACATTACTGAAAGTTTATGCAACTTACCGTGCTTAGTGGGATGTGTCTCCGGCTTCGCTAAATGGCGCCACATGTTCTTTAAGCTCAACCTCGAACATCATTGAGTCAAGTCGCGAATGAGCAGATATCGTGTCGGTGGCATATTGTTCAGACAGTACTTTGATTAGTGATACTGCTAACAATGTATTCGAATCTCCTGATTTAAACTAAGTAAAGTGACAAAAGAAAAGCCGTATACACTTAAATTATTATTTCATCAGAATATTGAAGGCTTTTCTGGCAAAGAATTAGAAATCGAATTGTTTTTAGAGAAATTTCAATTAGATTTGTTTTGTGTTACTGAGCATTGGCTCAAAGAAAGTGAAATGTTATATTTTGGCTTCGAAACTTATCAAGTAGCCAGTGCTCTCAATCGAAAGTCGACAACTCGCGGAGGATCAGTCATATTTAGTAGAAATAATCTTAAAGTTAAGGAACGTAGAGATATTGTCCGACTTTCGGTTGAAAGTAACATAGAACTATCTTGTGTCGAGTTACAAAACCACATTATCATTTGTGTATACAGGCCACCCTATGATTCGAACTTCCATGTTTTTGAGTCAGTAATGGAAGATGCGTTGAAATTAGTATCGAAAAGTAATAAATCCATCATAGTCTGTGGGGACTTTAACGTTAATTTACTTGAAAAAGACACATACTGCCTTAGAATTACTAGTTTATTCAATTCATTTGACCTACAAAACTTATTTTTGGAACCAACTAGAATAACAGCTACCACCGCCACATGTATACAGGGTGTTACATAATTAACCAAAAAAAATAAAATCCTTCATCGAAGCCATGTACTAAAAAATCCCAACTCTAGTGATCAGCTGATAAGGTCATTCAATCTGAAGTTGACCTCTGAAACATAGACTTTTTTTTTCAGAAGGGTAATGTTTGTAAGTCATTTGTACCTAAATTTCAGTAAGAGGCGAAGATACTTTTTTTGCCGAAAAAAGAAATTGTAAGAAGCTTAAATTATCTAACATGAAGACAAATATGAATATTTTTTTGAAATTATTCTTTATTGTTTATTTTTGTAACAATAATTTAACATTTTTGAAAATCTGTTATTTATTGTTTTTTAGGGCTTAATATTCAAGTTAGTTTAGTATTAAAGATAACTTCGAGAATAATTATCTTTTAAGTTACGCACTTACAAGATAGTGGTTAGTAGTGGAGACAACGCAGTGACTTTACGACTTATCTGCTGCCGTTTAGTCTTTGAACTACCAGGCAGCCAGAATTTTGGCGCCATTTGCTAAATATAATTATGCGGGTTCCGCACGTGTAATATTTAAATTAAAAATTTTGCGTACGTTGTCGTGCGTCTTCATAGAATACAGTGGCCGGCAAACAATGGAAGAGCAAAATTAAAATAAACATCCATTTTACAGCTAAGATCCCCATGATCTTCGAATCGGCTGACCTGATCTTTATGAAAATCATCACTGTTAAACTAGCTTTATAATAAAACTGATAAAAAACGCCGTCGCCGCGATAGCGCACAAATGTTCTGTATCATATGGCCGGTTAGTTACACCCTGGTGATAAAGTCTTCTTCTTATCGTGTGGGCAGCAAGCCCTGGTGTCAGAGTTTTTCAGACCGCCTTACGGCCTCTGACGTGGTTTTTATGACTACCACCAGAGAAAGTAGCCGGTACCAACGGCTTAATGTACCATCCGAAGCACGGATTCATCTTTATTTTCAGACAATCAAGTGATTCAGCCTGCAATGCCCTAACCAACTAGGGAAAAACGCACAACGTAACATATCACTAGGTGTCCCCCGTGGAAATCGGACCCACGACCTCCGTGTCCAGAGCCCAATGCTCTTAACCATTAGACCACGGAGGCAGATAAAGTGAAACTACGTTAGTAGTGTGTAAACTACTAGTACTAGGAGACTAGAGGAGAGGAGAGATACAGGGATTTCAAGCTTCATATTTGTTTGTGACGGGACCCTAATTGTAAGACAAAGATAGGTGATAATTTCTCTATGTGACATTGATTCACAACATTTTTTGAAAATGTTGTTTTTAATGCTCATTCCAAAAAACCGGCACATTATGACAGCAAGATTACCACTAAGTATCTATTAATTATTCGTAAAACTCTTGCAAGTACCTTCGTAAAAAGACAATAATCAGTTATTATTTTTTAACCATCATTAACCATATCAGTGCGAGCTAGCTGCCGGCGCGGCGTCGGCTGCTGTTTTGGATGCCAGCACTAGCAGAATCCTACAAGCCCCCCGTCAGCGGCCGCCATTTTTGGTGCCGGCGGTGGCAGCCGTTGTTTAAAATCTTGGCTGCCGGCAGTATTACCTATCGCTTGTTCCCAATGGCGTTATTTTTGGTTGCCTGTTTTTACCCGACTGCGCCAGAAGGAGGGTTATGTTTTTCGAGCGTATGTATGTATGTTTGTATGTCTATTTCTTTGGCACGGCCTACAGCCTAAACGGCTTGATGGATTTTAATGTGTGAGGTGTCATTTTATTCGTAAAAATCGTGAGAGTGACATAGGGTATATTATTTAAAGGTGGCGTCTACGAATTAGAAAAAGAGGGGGTATGAACATTTTTTTTTTGATAAAAATTACAAATGGGTATCAAACGAAAGCTAGTAATCAGACGATTCCAAATATATCAATAATATACTACTTTTATGTTTTCGTTTCGACACAAGACTAAAAAGTATGAAATAAACTAATTTATTAAGATTAACAAAAAACCCGACTGCATAAAAAACCTATTAACTGAAAAGAGAAAAACAAGCTCCATAATCACTAATCAGCTATAACAACTTTGTTTGAGTAAATATAATTTGATTCTTATTAGGTAGGTATTGCAGGCGGGGACAAACCAATCAATAACCAACGAAAAATATTCTTTGTCGCCGTTTGCGATACCTACCTAATAAGAATCAAATTATATTTACTCAAACAAAGTTGTTATAGCTGATTAGTGATTATGGAGCTTGTTTTTCTCTTTTCAGTTAATAGGTTTTTTATGCAGTCGGGTTTTTTGTTAATCTTAATTTAATATTTCATTCAACAAATATCTACCTACCTATTATCAATAATGGGTAACATAAAAAAGGACTGCAGAAAAATAAAACTAATGCACTTTATTTGACATCTATGATGTAGGTATTTACCGACTGATTTGCCGAATATGTGAATAATGTGCAAATAATGTAATGAAAAAAAAATAAGACGGCGCCTGCGACGAGACAGGGTGAAATGGTTGACAGCCCCGGGACTAGGATGGTAGTTTCTTTCACGCGCAAACCGCGGGCGACTTCCTACGCTCTTATTGGCTGATTGATGACCAATATGGCTACCGCTACCGATAGACCTACCTTTAGATATCGCCGCGCCGCCTTGTCGGCTTTTCTTAGAAATTTGCACTCAGTGTTGCCGGATTGGGGTTTTTTTAACAATTTTGTGGAATAATTTCGTTCTATGAATAGAATCATTGGGAAAAATTTAATCACAATGGGTAAATTTAGGGACATTATTTGGACAAATACAATACAATACAACTATTCTTTACGTAATACCAGTTATCAAGTTAGTGTCGTACTGATCCGGGGAGTGTCATAGGGTATATCACGTCACGATAAATCTTTAGGTAGCTGTCATTTTGTGTAATATTAAATTTTGGGTTCGAATTTTTTCTTTTACCTATTTATTTGTGTATTTCCGTTAAATAAACCTTAGGGAACAAAACGTATCATCCTGGAGGAAAATAAAATGAGGAAATGTAAGAAATAGTATTTGGCAACTCTGGTTGCACTTGCATATCAATCAGTCGATCATTTAAGCTTTCGCTTGTTGTTTTGTTTTGATTTGATTGATGCTTTATCGTAATTTGAGAAAATGGCTCAGTAGGTATTCTAACATGGAATATTACGATATGATACTATGTGTAGGCCATGAGGATAGTAATTTAAATCGTGCCCGCGAACTGTATCGTCAACGGTTTATCAATGGCAGGCCACCTGCTGAACAGCGACGGTTACCATCAACCAATGCTTCCTGGATACGGCAAGACGCTTGCATTCTACCGGATCATTTCATCGATCCAGTGGCAGTGGACGCCCGAGCACTGTCGAACCCGGGCAGGTCGAGGAGGTGTTAGAGCAAGTAAGGCGTAGGCAGTTGAAATAAAACTCTAAAACCAGGGCTTGCTGCCCACACGATAAGAAGCAGAAAAGTTGGTTGTGTAAAATGTGAAGTTGTGTGTGTGTGTTGAATTGAGATCGCCCGAAGAGACAGTTTGAATCCCGGATATCACGTGTTCTCCACGAAAAAGAAGTGGTGAGTAGATTGATGCTAGAATGTTACCTATTTGATTGAGTCGTGATATTTTAAAAATTAAATCATGGCAGGTAAATATGGCAGATACCTACATACTCTGTCTAAAACCTCACCATTTCTCACGTAAACAATAGGTCAGTTAAGTTCAAAGTTAAAAATACAAACTATTTAGTTAAGAAACATTTAAGTTAGCCTGGTAGTACCAGGAGGTAACATTTTTAGTAAGAGGTAGCGGATAATTACTCCTGGTAAGGTTAATGATCTTAAAATAGTGCTGCGCTTCTACGATGCTGATTTAATTTTTTACCCGACTGCGCCAGAAGGAGGGTTATGTTTTTCGAGCGTATGTATGTATGTATCTATATAAGTATGTATGTATGTATGTATGTATGTTTGTATGTCTATTTCTTTGGCACGGCCTACAGCCCAAACGGCTTGATGGATTTTAGCGTATGAGGTGTCATTGGATTCGTAAAAATCGTGAGAGTGACATAGGGTATATTGTTTCAAGATGGCGTTCTATGAATTAAAAAAGAGAGGGGGAATAAACAATTTTTTTTGCTAAAAATTACAATATGGGTATCAAATGAAAGCTAGTAATCAGACGATTCCAAATATATAAATATTATAGTACTTTTATGTTACCGTTTCGACACAAGACTAAAAAGTATGAAATAAACTAAATTATTAAGATAAACAAAAAACCCGACTGCATAAAAAACCTATTAACTGAAAAGAGAAAAACAAGCTCTATCATCACTAATCAGCTATAACAACTTTGTTTGAGCAAATATAATTTGATTCTTATTAGGTAGGTATTGCAGGCGGGGACAAACCAATCAATAACAAAACAAAAATTTTCTATGTCCCTGTTTACGATACCTACCTAATAAGAATCAAATTATATTTGCTCAAACAAAGTTGTTATAGCTGATTAGTGATGATAGAGCTTGTTTTTCTCTTTTCAGTTAATAGGTTTTTTTTTATTATCGATAGTTAATTTTTCGATAAATAATTATCTTACACTACGGTTGTCATACATTGTCAATAGACTCTTTACAAGGGACCCTTCAACACCTTTTTTTCTTTAGGGGTATTTTTGTAACACCCTGTATAGATAACATATTTTGTAACTGTGAGTTCGTTGATAAAGCGGTAATTAATTGCTTTAAATCTGATCACAGCGGACAAAATATAAATAGTTTCTTTCCCAGCTTTAAAAACTAACGATAAAATTACGAAAAAGAGTAGGCCCGTCACTGTTGGAAGGATAGAGGAAATAAATACACGTTAGAGAGTAAATTGCCGTTTCTTACCTTAAACCAGAGTGACCCTAATAATTTTTACAACGATTTTTTAATGTACTTTGTGCAGAGTATGACAAAATTTTCAAAATACGTAAAACCGCATCAACCGAGAAATTCAAATTCAGCGAATGGGCTACGGTTGGAATCAGAAAGAGTAGGGACACTCTTTTTGAATTATATGATAAAAAGACCTATATCCGTAGTGAAAAGTTTAAGGTCTACGTTAAGACCTATTCAAAAATATTTAGGAAAGTTTGCATCTTAGCGAAATCAATACATATCCGCAATAAAATTAAGAGGTCAGACAACAAGGTTAAGACTGTTTGGAATGTGATGAACCGAGAAACTGGGAATATAAAACTGAGAGAACAAGACATCTCAATTAAGACAGATCACGGTATAGTTAGCTCAGAGGCGGAAGTGGCTGAGGAGTTTGAAACTTTCTTTACCAACATTCCTGTAAAGACTACAGAATCTTTGAACTCCTCACCTGCTCTTGCCAAAGTTTTGCTAAAAATAATGTAAACGAGTGCACTTCCCCATTCAGTTTCGACCATGTTGACCCTCATACAATAATCAAGGTCTTTAAAGCATTAAACCAAAAAAATACTGAAGATTTGTGGGGTATGTCAGTCAAACTCTTCAGCTCTGTAATTAAAACATTAGCACCTTATTTAGCATCTTTGTTTAATTGCTGCATTGATTCAGGAACTTTCCCTGACTTAATGAAACATAGTAAAGTAATACTTTTCAAAACGGGCAATAAAAGCGACCCTAGTAAATTTCGACCTGTGTCACTTCTACCCGTTCTCAGCAAAGTTTTTGAAAAGATTATGCTCAGTCAAATGCTCTCCCACTTTAACTTCAAGAGGCTGCTGCATGAGCAACAGTTGAGATTCACCAAGGGTCGCTCAACAACCGACGCCGGAGTTAAGCTGGTTCAGCATATCTTTAGCGGTTGGGAGGAGCACCAAAATGCAATCGGAGTCTTTTGTGACTTATCCAAAGCATTTGACTGTGTTGATCATAAAATAATGTTGATTAAATTAAACCACTACGGTATTCAAGGCAGGGCATTGTGGCGACACATAAGCTTACGTGGCATTCAGAGAGCTGTGGCTCGCCAGTCGATCCCGGTTCCCGTTTGTATAACCACGCCTTACTGGTTTCTACCTTTTCTATGTGATTTCTATAAAGACAATATAGTGATTTTGTGGACTCAATCTTTTAATTAATTATCATTCTGCTGGAACCTAATAAATAAAGAACTGACTCAACAGATATTTTAGAATCTTACTTAGAAAAGAGAATTCAATGGGTGTCTATCAATGGAACAAATTCTTCTATCTCACAAGTAAAAATGGGCGTTCCACAGGGATCTATATTGGGTCCATTTCTCTTTCTGGTTTATATAAACGATTTACCCTACATGGTACAGAACTTGTCGAACATAGTGTTATATTTTGCTGATGATACTTCTCTTATTTTCAAAACAAGTATAAAGGCACAAGATGTTGATGATATAAATGACAACGAGTTCTGAATTGGTTCAGTGTTAATAATTTTAAATGCAAAGAAAACTAAATGTATTAAATTCTCTACCAAATGTTATTAATACTGAAAATCAAATAACTTTAGATAATTATATATTTCAGTTCACAAATAATACTGTATTTTTAGCGATAAAGATTGACTCGAAGCTGCAATGGGGTCCACATATAGAAACCCTAGCGGGTAGGCAGAGCTCGGCAGCCTATGCAGTTCGAAAAATTCGACAGCTTACCGATATAGCTACTGCGAGACTGGTGTACTTCAGCTACTTCCATAGTATCATGTCTTATGGTATTTTGCTGTGGGGCCGTGCTACAGATGTTGAGTCTGTCTTTATCCTTCAAAAGCGGGCAATTCGAGCCAATTATAATCTGCGTTGTCGAGATTCACTACGAGATATTTTCAAAGATATCAATATTCTGACTTTCTACAGTCAATATATTTACGAAAATATTTTATACGTTCGCAAAAATTTGTCTCTCTTTCCCAAAAACAGTGACGTTCATAATTACAATAGGTACAAGAAATAAAAATAAATTAGTATTCCCACATTTTCGACTTAATGATAGAGTATACTATTGTTCCAGTTAGTTTTAGCCTTGTAACGCAGGATTGACTGAAATAATAGCAGTAAGTTTTAAAATCTAAGATGGGCAACACTGATTCGTGACGTTTTACGTCAACTTGACAAGGACTTGAGCGCGCGAAGGCGGCGGAGTCTCAAAGAGTGTTTTCGATAATTATGTTTTTATTAAGAATAAAAAATAGCGAAGAATTATAGATGTTTTAAGTTGTAACCGCGATTGGAAATATAAACAATTGATTCTCGCTGGTGTGTTTCATTGAAAAATGCTTGGCGGAGGCCTATAGATAGTGTCAAGTTTTCATTAGTAAGGTAAACACATCTTTCATGGGGCACTGTATACGTTATTACACGGTGAGTAAACGCCGCTCGAGAGTTCCAAATGCTTGCAACTCACACTCGCGTGTTTTCGGTCGTCGATACGTTTGACGTTTATTCGATTTACTTTTTAGTAAAGTCATTCGATTTGTTTTATGAAACTCGCACTAGGAGTACTGGTAACGTAATGTAAGATATTGTTTTTAATAAAGCTCTTAACGTAAGCAGCTGTCAATCAAAACAAGGCGGGTTATCATTTCGAATTTAGCGTTGTTCACATTGCTCAGTTTTGTTTACCTTCTTTGATTGCAATATGGTGTGTTTAGGCATATTCATTCAGGTCTAATAACATGACATTTTATTAAAAATTAAGATGAGCCCGTCACAATCCGAAATATTGGTTGCAGGAGCATTAGGTATAAGGGAATATTAGTTATTTGCAACATTAAAATTGATTGAAGTTCTAGTTATTAAACGTAAATTAAGTTAAAATCTGGTGAAATACTTATATCTATTCATAAATTCACTTTCTGTGACGACTAAAGAGTGGAATAGAAAAGAATCAACACATTTTTACGGGTAGTCCAGACCATCAAACTGAACAACTTTTACTATGGGAGCAAAATGTAATTGCAAAAAAAAATCTGCTGTTCATACATTTGAGTCGAGGAGACATTGCAATTTTGTATGGAACAACTGATTTTTTGTGTGATTTTAGGTGTTTAGTTTGATGGTCTGAACCACTTTTAATTAGGGTCATTTTGTTCGTTTAATTGCGTTCATCTTGTGCCTTAGCTGTCGCAAACAACCTCCAAGCGAAAAATTACATGCTGCCATTATTTTATCCGCTTCACACAACATTTTTAATGAAAAAAACTGTATAATTAAATGTTCTCACGACAAAAACTTTAGTGACAACTTCACTATCGCGTTAGCGTAAAGTTTACTCTTCGAACTGTCAAAGTCGCAACTCACACTCGCAAAAGCTAGCAAAACTGTCACCAATACTGTTTACGTCAAGGACATCGATGTTTACGTGCTCACTTCTAATGTATCCGGTGGTCGTCAGTGACGGAGTTAAAACTCGCACTCGCAAATTATGTTTCTCATGAATGCCACCAGATGGCTCTGTTTCAACCCCATACAAATTACGGTTTACGTTAACGCGTTCGAGGAGTTAGAAAAACTCGCACTAAGCATACTGATTCGATAGCGTATAAACGCGCATCGAATGATATTCGATTAAACTCGCACCATGAGTTACATAAACGTTTTCTATACTCGCTAGTGTTAGCTCGATTGTTTATGTTTGGTCTAGTAAGTATTCGAGTCGTCATGTTGGTATACACGTAGCGACGTGTCTAACTTCACAACTAATGAAGCTGCTTCTTTCTAACTATACTCAAAAGACAGAGTAAGATAGATATTCCCATATTGTTTTTGTATCCCAGCCTAATTTCGCAGAAACACTTAAAACTTTGAAATAACCCTGCCTATTAAAAACGTCACAGAGCACCTTCATAGAGTTCGTCGCATAGTGATTTTTTAATTAATATTGGTTATATTTTGTAAATGTGACGTTGTATTGTGCTGTGATTGTGTTTGTTACCTACGAAGTTTTATCGCAAAACATTGTCGGTTTTAAGAGGATATGTGAAAAAAATAGGATTCTTCAAAGCATCAGATATCATGAAGTACTAACAGTAGGAGTTTGATTTCAGGATATTTGTAAATTGAACATATTATTAAAATTTTGATTGCCGCCAAAACACGATTAAGACAAATTTTCTCGATAGAAAAACAAGCCAAAGTAGCCTCCGTCTTTATCTATAAACGCTTGGAACTGCTAAACAGTGAATAATAGAAACACGAGACTTGATTTAAAAAAAAGAGATTGATATTTTATAAATTTTGATGCAGCAGAAATTAACTTACATAAATAGTAAAATCACAACTAAATAAAGTTTGTTTTGGCGCTTACGTCGTTTTATTTAGTCAGGCGCGCGCGCCGCCCCATCTCTTTCTCTCGCGTCAGGCAGTAATACAAGCTATCACAATCTATTAAAAAGCTCAGTCGGCTGTGGCCTTTGCCCGCGTCAGACCTGCGTTCGCATGCCCAATTTCCGAATTACGATTAATTATCCAGCTTACGTGTAAATATTATAGTGTAATATATTAAATACAATCTAAAATAAATTCGAGGCCATAGCAGCTTCACATTTAAGAGAATATAATTCGGAGCGCTCTCCATACAAACGAAGTCTGGTGATATTTTACCCTATTTTACTGCTCGTGGAGTTTGACGCGCAGTGCCTCCTTCACGGTGCGTACCATGCGCTCCCACGCGCTGTCCATGAAGGGGGAGGCCGGGGGTACGTAGCGGCAGGTGATGCGCCGCGCCGTCGCCTCCTCGCTGACCGCCGCCAGCGCGGCCTTGGCGAGCTCCTTCTCCGCAGCCTTGAAGCACGTCGCGTTGTCACTCCATAGCTCCATAGGCACTCCTCTTCGTGCCACGAACCTCCTCAGGTCGCCGGTCGCCGGAGAAGTAGGCTTCGCTCTTCGTATCTTGCATAGATGACAGTGTTTGATGACGTTCACGCACCATCGGTCGTATCTTCAGTACCCATAGTCGCTGCTGTAGCTCATTCACGACGGTTTCGATACCACCATGTAGTCGCTCGTGTACGTGTTGTATTTACAGTCGCGTGAAGTAGTGTTTCCCGTCGAGTACGGTCGGGCTCGCAGTGTCTTCAACGATGTCAGGTGCTACGTGGATTCTTCCTTTGAGCCATCTTCGCCGACGACCACTGATAGCGCCGACAGCTTGTCTCCCAGCTGAGGCGCCGCGCCGCTCCTTACTCGACGTAAATCTTCGGAAAGACAATCTTCTTGTACAGGTTTCCACCATAGTTTCTCAGCGCGAATGAGATAGTGCGCTTCGATACCGATGGTGTTGCTATCCCATTTCTTCACGTACGGTGTCTCGCTCTTGCGTGTTTTCTTATCAATCTTTCAATCAGAGTCGTTTTTATTGTTTTCTTTCGTTCGTTTGCGCTTCGTAGCCAATACTGTTTCATTTTTCTTCTTTCGACATAAAATTGACGAAGTGTAGCATGCGCACCGTAGCTCGTAGCAAAAGTGGGAACGACGAAAATCGCTCGATTCGAGGTAGGTGAGCGTGGTCAGGTCGCTGGTGGGTGACGTGACAAGTCCCCTCTCTTCTCCTGTCTTCGGTGCTTCTGTCTTCGTCTCTTGTGGCCATTCTCGTTCGTGGTTTCGTAGGAAGCTCGGCCCGTTGTACCATCGGACCTCGCTCCCGCCGATAGAGACCGTGGCGCTGCCCGAGTTGGCGGAAAACTGCTGTACTACTGAATTTGTATTGGACACCCATCCGCATAGCTCGAAGCCGGCTTGCCGATGAATGTAGTCGACTGATTTCGATACTTCTTTGGCTTCTTTTTCGGTCGGAAAACTTGTTATGTAGTCGTCCATGTAGTGGTTCTTTTCAATGGCCCGCGCGGCTGCAGGATACTTTTCTTTGAAGTCTGAAGCATTTCTATTCTTCACGTATAGCGCGGTGCATGGTGATGACATCGCGCCGAAGATCACCGACGTCATGCGGTACTCTCGTGGTCGCTGGTTCCCTCTCTCGTCGCCCCGCTATAGAAATCGTAGTGCCTCTCTGTCGTCCTCTTGAACTCATATTTGCATAAACATTAATTCCTTTATGTCAGCTGACACGGCGTGTTGGTGTTGACGAAATCGCATTATAACTCCCGGCAGAGATTGCAGCAAGTCTGGACCGCAGAGTAGCATATCGTTCAGGCTGCGTCCGGCTGTCTTCGCTGTGGCGTTGTGTACTACTCTTATCTTCGGTTTCGCGGGGTTAATGACCGCGAAGTGGGGTAGGTACCTTGTTTTATTTGGCACCGGCGGTGTGGTAGCTTCCTCGGCGTAGCCCAAAGTGAAGAGGGTTTGCATTCTTTCTTCATATTTCTTTTTCAGGTCTTCATCTCGGTCTAGTTTCTTCTCTAGGTTGTGCAGCCGTTTGAGTGAGTTTTTGTAGTTGTTCGGAATCTTCATGTCGTCTTCTTTCCATATAAGTATTGTTTTGAAGCGTCTGTCGGGCAGGCGGTGACTGGTTTCATTCAATATCTTCAATGCGCGCTGCTCAGGGTCACTATTCTGTACTCGTTTTTCTATCCCGATTGATTCAAACTCGAAATAATTCTTCATCATCTTCTTTCGTGTATAGTTATTGAAATTATGTATTTTCATTAATAACGCCAAATAATATTATACAGGGTGTAAGGAAAAGTATCATTTTACTATGGGAGCAAACCGTTATGGGAGTTACAACTCTTTGCGTTCTACCTATCTATCTCAAGAACGGTTAAATATTATAAATGACCAAATTTGAAGAAAATTTAAAGTTCTACATTTTTTTTTAAAACTTCAAAGGTCATTTAGAGCATAGAAAAGAAGATATTTCCTAAAGACCTGTTTTTTGACATTTTACCTTGAATCTTTTGACCTGCATAAACGAGATTTTATGGGACATCTGACCTAACGTATAGGATGTCATAACGATGATTTAAAGAAGTTTGTAGCTTATCTCTCAATCCGAGGTTGACCCTTTTTTTCACCTAATTTTCCTGGGGTACTAGGAGAAACAGTGATAATGAAAAACAAAACGGAACAAAACATTACATTTGAAACATAGGCAGGAACATACCAGAAGTATGAGAGAAAAGAAAAGGCAATAAGTTGTAAATAATTTTCCAGCACTCTGTGACCTAAACCTGCATATACGTTTAGCACCCTTGCTTGTGCTCGGGTGCTAACTTCACGCTGTGCAATAATGAACTACTTAAGTCACACTTATTGTAATGTACTAATGTAAATAAATGTTGATTTTAGGTCGTAAGATAAATATTATTAGTGATTTTGTAAATAAATGTTGATTTACCATTTTAAAATTCATTCATACCTGTTATAATATCCTGCATCATCCTCATCCTTCAATGCTATGCCATGCATCTGAGGGATGCGAGGTATTTTAGAATTACCTATGGATTTTCAAAATAGGTTTATGAGTGTTATACAACTTCTCAACCTGAAAGTTCTTGTGGTATCGAGAATAACTGAGATTATTGCAGTATTACGAAACTTATTTTTTCACGTTCTTCTTACATTTTTGTTGACGGCGTAAAATAACTTCCAGGTTTCATCTAGATAGTCGGTATGTTTTGACCATAGAATGTTTTGGCTTGTATTATATCAATTACAAGTACAAAATAAGAAGTTGAATTAATTTGATTACGGGACCTAATGACGTAAAGTTACCAACAGGTAGCTCTCGTACTATAAAGTAAAACAAAATCCTGTACTGATCGTTTTTTTCCTTCTAGATAGGTACAGTGATTTTCGGTATGATATTAATTGAAATCAATTAAATAGTATCGTTAGTTAGGTATTGTTTCTATCTATAAATTGGTTGTCCGTAATTGATCCTGTAATAAATTAATAATTGATCAAGGAGGATAAATAGAACGATACTTAATTATGATATATTGTGTTTTTTTATACGACAAAAGGTACTAATAATATATTAACAGCGAAGCGTCTTCTACGCATTTTGAGTGATTTGATTTTCGCGGGCTAGTGCGCGACGATGTTCGGTAGCGGGGCGCGGGGCGCTTGCTGCGACTAAGCCACGCCCATTTCGCTTCAATTATTTTTCGACTTAGGCCCTTGTCATTAGAGACATTAAAGAGTTTAAACGCAAATAAAATAAAATGAGAACCAGTGCATCACAATTCCAGTTATTAGTGGAGTGTATGGAAATGGAATGAAATGTACAAAAATAAATCTAACTAAACAAAAAGGAAGTTATCCTACAAGATACAGGGTGTAAACTTAAATGCGTTACATACTTTCAACATTAATTTACATTTTACATTACTTTACATCAAACGAACAACTTTTACTAAGGGACCAACTTTGAAATAGCAAAAACAATGTTGCTATTTCATGTATTTCGATCGAGTAGTTATTGACATTTTCTATGGAACAGCTGATTGCTTCGAAGTTGGCTCCAAAGTGAAAATTGATCATTTTGATGGTCTGAAGCACCATGTTTTATATGTACCAGATTAAATTTTACACCCCGTACAGTTAATAAAGTAAATAAGAAATAGTTTAAGAGTCGTATTAGAGTTCAGTGGTGCCCTCATCACAATGTTTATGATATCTCAAACCAGAAAGCCTGAATTAAAACTGCTACTCCAACTTACTACAAAAGCCTTGAAGATAATTTTATAGGCTTTTTCTAGATCTAAACAACAAATTTGATGAAAGAAAAAAAACAGCCACCTTAACATTTATTTCATACCTTAGAACCTATAAAAGTGTTCTATAAAATTGTTTTCAGGCTTGTGTAGTAAGTTGTGGTAGCACTTTTTCATTTTGTGTTTTCATTATTGAGAAATGATTCCTATTGTGATTATTATCTGAAGCGCCACTGAACGGTAAAAGGACTCTTTACTACTCGAATGTAAATTTGTTACATTATAGGTAAATTTATCAATAAATTGTTCTTTAAATAAGCAGAGAAAGGTGCTTAGACTTTGAACGATTGTAAGCCAGTTTTTATGGAGAAATATTTCGTTTTATTTGGTTGAGCGGAATAGTAGATGAATGCAGTTTAGAGTGGTTATTCGTTAAACATTATTTTGACAAATAATACACTAAAATTAATCAACTTATTGTCAATCGACAACGTGAATGACTTCACCACTATCGTAACGGTATTTCTCGAGAACGTATGTCAAATTTATAACTCATGGTACCGAATTTCTATAGTAACTGCCGCAAAACGTTAATCGCTAGCCATTCGCTAGAAATCCGTTTCACCCTCGCTAGCGAGTTCGCTCACTGTAAACTCATGGTAAAGGTACAGTCCGTTTGGTTAACGCTTTGGGGGTTCGCTGGATTTGGGCCCAGAGGCACTCCTACTACAACAAATTAGATTGACTAAGAATTGATAAAATATTCATTCATAATATAATTTCTCGCACTATTTATTAATTACTTTAACATCGTAATTGTTTTACTGTCGAAGATAAAGACATTGTTTTTTGTATGATTTCTTTCTTTCTCTAAGTATAAAAAGCCTCCCAACCGATCCCGGGATCATTATGAAATTGCAAACTACTTCATATTTATTATAAACAACGTGTTAATGAATAAGCGCAAAACCTCAAACACCCTAACTGACTTACAGCAAAATAATTAGATTGAAACTACAATTTCATTATTTAGGTTAAATTTTAAAGTTATTCGCATTAAAGTTAAGTTTTGTGGCAAAAATTATTTGTTATCATTTCAGCAATGAATGAAAGCGCTAGCGTGCTCGTGGATACATTTTAAAAATCTTGTTTTGGTAGTAACTAGGGTGAAAGTGCCCGAGCGGTGGGTTGAGATCGAGTTCAGTAAATTTTAAATTTAACAAGCAAATTTAATATTTTGAAAAAAAAATCCTATGTTGAAAACATGATAATTCGATTCTGCTCTAGATTCTAAACAAACTACTAGTTTTGCGTTAATTAATTAACACGTTGTATATCTCTGTTGTATAGCTAACGTATCCCGAAATCAGGTAAAACTACTAATAAAATATAGGTAATTTCGTATAATGAACATTCCCTAAACTTATTCCTTTGAAATTTTAATAATTGGCATATAACATACTATTATTCTACAACCTGGCATTGTCTTTTGACGTTTTAGTGCACTAGCTAGTCGATGCGGATACTCACGATTAATAACATCAAGATAGTCCGTGTAAGCGCCATCCTGTCAGCAGCGAGTGGTGAGAAAACTGTAGGACTGCACGTACGCGCTTGACCGATGCAGAGACGCAACTGTTGCATTTTATTGCAGTGCAGCGCGGCCCTGCAGATTTTTTTTTTCGCGCTTATTTACTTCGCGTTTCTGTAACATACGCCCATTTTCACATAGGATGACTTCTAACAGGACTCTTATGTCAAGGCATTAAGTACGAAAATTTCTTGTTTCACGCGTCTTCCTATGTTGAACAAATTATTTATGTATTCGCACATAACACAAAACTGAGATTTTTTTCAGCGGGAAAATTCTGTAACCTATGAAGTAGTATGTAGCTATACTGCCGATCTTTTCATAAGCAACGCACTTGCATGGAGGGAGAATTCGAGAAAATGGCGCTTAAAGTTTTTTTTCGTATTTGTTTGTCTCTTAAAATACTAGCAGACATTTATTGTTTTTTAATAAGCGACTATATAGAACAGGCTATGAGCTTTCTTTTTGCTATTTACATTATTCTTAAATAATATTGTTTCTTATAAATAAACCCCAAAATGTTAACTACAATTGTAAACATAGATTTAATTTGTCTCTGTTTCCTAAGCATAACTATCGCATGTGTTACGATTGCGTTGCTTATTTGTCTAGGAAATGCAAGTACGTCATTTATGCCTAGGATAAATATTATAAATCAATTAATGTGTCCTAAACATTACCAACGCAACTAGCGCAAGTGCGATTATTTTACTTGGGAATCAATAGCAGAGGGCGCAAATACGTTAGGAATTACGTTCCTTATGACTAGTAAGAAGGTCACTTAGGTCTCCTACATAATTTGAGATAAAATAGAAAAAAACACCCCCTCTTTAAACAAGTCTTGTAATTAACCCGCTACAGCAAAAAAAATGAGAAAAAAACTCTATAATCATTAATTCGATATAATTGCTTTATTTGAGCTACTATAATTTGAATGTTATTAGGTAGGTATCGCAAACGGGGATTAAGAAGATTTTTGGTTGGTTATTGCAGTTTGTCCCCGCCTGCAATACCTACCTAATAACATTCAAATTATAGTAGTTCAAATAAAGCTATTATATCGAATTAATGATTATAGAGTTTGTTTTTCTCTTTTCAGTTAATAGGTATTTTATGCAGTCGGGTTTTTTGTTTATCTTAATAATATAGTTTATTTCATACTTTATAGTCTTGTGTCGAAACGGTAAGATCAAAGTACTATAATATGTATTTATTTGGTATCGTTTGATTACTAGCTTTCATTTGATAACCATATTGCAATTTTTAACAAATAAAAATTATGTATTCCCCCTCTCATTTTTATTTCGCAGACGCCATATTAAAATAATATAGCCTATGTCACTCTCACAATTTTTACGAATCTAATGACACCTCATACGTTAAAATCCATCAAGCCGTTTAGGCTGTAGGCCGTGCCAAAGAAATAGACATACAAACATACATACATACGCTCAAAAAACATAACCCTCCTTCTGGCGCAGTCGGGTAATAATGTATCCTATGTTTTATTTCTGTTTATAAACTTTCTTACAGGTTTATCAAAATCGGTCCAGCAGTTTTTGTGTATCGTGTCAAAATTATAAAGACAGATAGACGCAAAATTAGGTTGTGGGTATGAAAAAGAAAAGACAATTTAGGAATGATTTTAATAAAATTTGAGTTAAGTACCTTAAAATTAGTAAACAGAATCTGAAGTGCCTACCAATAAAATATTTCTTTAGGAACATTTTTATTTTGTAACTAACAAAGTCAAAGTCAATATAATTTATTCAATATAGGAGCTTGCAGCACACTTATCAAACGTCAAATCTTTTTTAAAGCTACCACCGCGTCGGAACGTGTTGTCGCTGTAGAGAAGATGCGGCCAGAAACTCTAAAACATAACACGACTTAATGACTATTACAATATAAATTCTTAAGCTAAAGTTATGTATACAATAATACATAGTCTATTTAATAAAATAATTGATATTATACAGTAAAGTAAATAAACTACAAGCTAGTGACCTCAGATCCAAGCATTTTGATCATTTAAATAATCATCCAGTTTATAATATTCTTTTTTACAGAGGAATTTTTTGATTTGAGTTTGAAACATGTTTTCGGAAAGATTCAAAATGGTCTCGGGAATTTTATTATAACAACGTATACAGTGACCCATGAAAGGCGTGTTGACCCTACTAAGCCGAAAGTGTGAAGATATCAGTTTATTTTATTTTATTAACATTGAATGTTAAGAATTATTACTATCTTCTTTTTATTATCTTAAGGGTATAATACTGTTGGCGCGCTCCATACAAACGAAGTCTGGAGATATTTTCAATACTAACCGATTAAACTCAATGAAATTTTGCAGAAACAATCTAGAAACAAATCTCTATGCTTGTATCGTGTCAGATTTTCCTTAAATTGTACAGTTTCAATGCTAGGATTAATTTAAGATTTGTATGGAAATCTTTGAGGCTCTGTAACTTTAAAACTGTACATTTTAAGGAAAATCTGGCACGATACAAGCATAGAGATTTGTTTCTAGATTGTTTCTGCAAAATTTCATTGAGTTTAATTGGTTAGTATTGAAAATATCACCAGACTTCGTTTGTATGGAGCGCGCCAACAGTATTATACCCTTAAGGAACTAACCTAGTTACTGAAGGTGTGCGCCGATACCGTTTTTATCGGCAACGGTGTCTGGCGTAAAATTGGTCGGCGGTGGCGGCGTCATCGGCGAAATCAGCGACATTTAAATAATAGTGAAAAATAGTACTAAATTCCATATTAAAACATAGAAAAGTGATAATTGAGTTCTTCTCTTCAGAATTGACACGCATTCAACAACATCAAACTTAAAAAACAATATCTTCGAGTATTTATATATGTATTTTCATGAGCAAATCGTCGAACACAATATAACCTATTGTGTTATATTGTGTTCGACGACTTGCTCATGAAAATACATTTAAAAAGTGCCTTAGCATATTAAGTTGGTGTGCTAAGTTCTTGAGGACTTGGCTCATTTGTTTTTAGTCTTTCAAAGAATCCAAACCAAAAATTATGCACACAGGCAGAAAACCAAAGAAATACGACCTGATGGAGTCAATCTTACACCAATTATTCTGAACGCAGTGGCTGTGAAACTTTTCCATGATTAATTCATGAATAAGTTAGCCAGGCAGTATATTTGGGGAGTCAGATGGAACTGAGGATGATGTTGTGTCAATAATTACGACAATAGTACACTTAATATTTACGCGGCTAAGATCGGCATGGCAGTTACGGAAACTGACGAGGGGCAGGCATACGTACGTACGTAAAAATAGTGCTGCTCTATAAGTACGTACAAAGTCTGACGAAGAACCTAGTATTCGGTTTCGAGGGAGGTCGGTTTTTTAATCTAGAAAATAGCCTAAAGCATCTTCTTCTTCTTCCTCGGGTTCCTCTCCAATACTGTTAGTTGGCAGTCAGTTCTGCATATCCTTGCCTATCTCTCGCCAAAAGAACAAGCAAACGAAGTAAAAGAAACAGCTCATAGACGCGGGCTTCCCCTCTTACAGGTACGCAAGCCACGATATTTGCTGGATCAAGTCTTTTACTCTGGATAGTGTGTCAGCCACGACGTTGTCCTTTCCTGATATATGACGTATATCGGTAGTGAATTGCTATATATAGTCAAGGTGTCGGAACTGGCGTGGCGAGCAATTGTCCTTTCTTGACGCGCAGGCGAAGCATATAGGCTTGTGATCTGTGTAGATTGTGAAATTACGAGCTTCTAGCATATATCGGAAGTTGCGAATTCCCTCGTAGATCGCAAGGAGCTCCCATCATATATAGGTAGAGTATTTCCTTGCTTCCGTGGAAAAAAAAGTCCCCACAATGATGCAATTTTTTTCTCTCGTCTATTTAATGATCTTTGAAAATATTGTAGGTGTGGGCAAACTAATTTTCCGATTTAATTTCAATTTCAATTTCAATTTATTTATTGCACATCATAATGTTACAAAGGTGTTAAAGTGGAAAGCTAACAGTTCATTATGAACCCTGTTTGTAGGGTACGGCAAATTAGGAGAGAGGAGGACCATTATGTATTAATAATATCATTAAAGTATTCATTTATACTGTAATAGGATTTGATGAGTAAGAACTGTTTTAATTTTGTAAGAAATTTTTTATCTTGTGTTTCGTCTCTTAGTACATTTGGCAGTTTATTGTAAATTTTTATTGACATTACATATGGACTAGAAGAATGCATTTCCATAGTAGAAACCGGTAACATTAATTTGTTTTTATACCGAAGTGAATGTTTTGTTGGAATGTCCTCGCGTTTTTTATAGAATGTCGGATGGTTACGTACAAATTTACACATTTCATACACATTTAGGGATCCGAGTGCAAATATTTGTTAGAGTCAAGTGTACAATTTAACGAGTAACTAATAGTCGACCAACTTGTAAAATGTACCTTTTAGACTTTATTAGCCGTTAAACCGTAGTATAAAACAAAAAGCCCCCTTATAAGTCCGTATATTGTGACGGGCCACTACAGAACCCAACCTTGCGCATGGCCCGACTCGCACTTGGCCAGTTTTTTCTGTTATCTTTTGATGTAAAACGTATTAATGGAACACCATACCCATTGATATCCAATAGAGGATTGAGTTGTACCAAATTATCTTTCTCACGCTTTTATCCAAAATAATTCTTAACCCAAACACATAAAAACTATTTGTCACGCATAAAGTCGACCACGCTAGAAGAAGAAGGAGCTCTATGGTGTACGTAGTACTTCCTATCTCTATGCACCTTTGACTAGTTATATGTGGACTGGTTAAGCGTGTAATTCTACTAACAAACATTTCTGCCACTTTTTGCGGGGGGCGAGGTAACATGAAATCCGCAACTTTGGATTTTATTCCCCATAAGTTTAGATTCTAATTTTGAATGTTAAAAATCATGAAAAGTAGTCTCGTGTGAACCCCAAACGTTCTAAGTTCGAAGTTATTATTTCGCAATTATAGGCTGTCTCGTTTAGTGATAAGGTGTAAAATTGAATGTAAATGCACAAGATCAATTGTGCTTATACCGTGGCAGAGGGGAAATGCTACCGCAAGGCTAGTCCTTATAATAATTAGTCAAAGCTATGCACATACTTTATTTTCCAGGTTTAAAGTTGTAAATACTTCTTAGATGTCTTTGAAATTAATTTTATTTCTAAAACGGCATTTTGAAAAAGGAACAAGATGTCAACTATCAGACGATGACAGGAGTATTTTTTATAGTCACACAGGTTCAATTTCTTTGGTCACACGTCGAATCAGCAGTAGAAAATGTTAAAATTACTATGTAAATCTTTCTACTGCGGATCCGAACGCGTGACGTCACGTGACACTGAAAAATCGCTCTCCAAACAGTGATAAATTATAAGCCATATAAGTATGAATGCTGTAGGGTGATACTAATACGTCATATTTGATTATTAAACTTAGTCGTATTTGGTAGGTTTACAGTCAGAGAGTTGGCGCGGTGCAGAGGCAAAACAGGAACTTTAATTCGTTAAGTACTATCAACAAAATTCACGGTGGACCAACAGTAATATACCTTTAAGGGACTATTGTTCAAACAGTGAGAGTGATATCGGTGCTGCACCACACACGCCAGAACATTTTGTGTTCGATTTAAATGTTTACGAAAATGTAGTGCATATGATCAATACTGACTTTTGTTGGTGTTTGTCGTGTTCTACGTGCGTCTATGACCATTACCCGGCGGACGAGTGCAATTTTTGTGCTGAATAATTACTACCGCAGCCGTCTAACAGATATGATTTATCATAATTCAGAAATGAATGCATCACTTAACCCGAAACCCTAGAGGGGAAAATGTGATAACTACATCTTAAAAACTTTTTTACTTGTTACTAATTGACAGATTAAATTGGAAGTTTCTTATTAAAGGTTGCTCAGTTATCATTTCTATAGAATCTATTTTCAAGTTTTAGTTATGAAATAAAAATGCTAAATAACGGATAATAACTTTAATTATTGATTATACAACGTGTTAATGAATTAACGCAAAACTAGAAAGTAGTTTGTTAAGAATCGAGACCAGAATCGAATTATCATATTTTCAACATAGGTATTTTTTTCAAAATTTTAATTTTTTTTTAAATAAAATTTAAAATTTACTGAACTCGATCTCAACCCACCCAACGGGTACACTCATCCTAATTACTACCAAAATAAGATTCTTAAAATGTATCAATGAGCACGCTAGCGCTTTCATTCATTGCTGAAATGATGACAAAACATTTTTGCCTGAAAACTTAAAATGCGAATAACTTTAAATTTTAACTATCAAAATAGTGAAATGATTGTTTAAATCGAATTATTATGTTATAAATCAGTTGGGGTGTATGAGCTTTTGCGCTTATTCATTAACACGTATAAACATGTAGCAGCCAAAAAAAAAGAAAAAAATCTACTATGTAATTAAAACTTACAAACTATTTAGTACTATTAGTACTCAAACTTAAGAATTAGGACTTAAAAATCTACATCTACACTATCTACACTAATATTATAAAGAGGAAAGATTTGTACCTATTTTTGTATGTTTGTATGTTTGTAATGAATAGGCTCAAAAAGTACTGGGCCGATTTAAAAAATTCTTTCACCAATAGAATGCTACATTCTTCCAATTTGACATAGGCTACATTTCATTTTGAAAAAAATTAGGGATCCTTGGTAAAATTTGAACAATGTAACCGAAGGTGTAGAAAAATGAGTCTTAAAATGTTATATCCAAATTTCCAAAAATAAATAATTGTCTACCCCGTGCGAAGCCGGGACGGGCTGCTAGTAATATTATAAAGAGGAAAGATTTGTACCTATTTTTGTATGTTTGTATGTTTGTAATGAATAGGCTCAAAAAGTACTGGGCCGATTTAAAAAATTCTTTCACCAATAGAATGCTACATTCTTCCAATTTGACATAGGCTACATTTCATTTTGAAAAAAATTAGGGTTCCTTGGTAAAATTTGAACAATGTAACCGAAGGTGTAGAAAAATGAGTCTTAAAATGTCTTTTATATCCAAATTTCCAAAAATAAATAATTGTCTACCCCGTGCGAAGCCGGGACGGGCTGCTAGTCTATACATATATATAAAAGAAAGTCGTGTTTGTTACAACACTTATAACTCGAGAACGGCTGGACCGATTGCCATGGTTTTTGATTTGTTGGATTTGTTTCCGTCCCGAATAGCAGAATACATCTTAAAACAATGAAAACTCGATATGTGTAAGTAGGGTAGGTGTAGGGTAGTTGTAGGTGTAGAGTAGGTGTAGGGTAGTTGTAGGGTAGGTGTAGGGTAGTTGTAGGTGTAGGGTAGGTGTAGGGTAGGTGTAGGGTAGTTGTAGGGTAGGTGTAGGGTAGGTGTAGGGTAGTTGTAGGTGTAGTTGTAGGTGTAGGGTAGGTGTAGGGTAGTTGTAGGGTAGTTTTAGGTGTAGTTGTAGGTGTAGGGTAGGTGTAGGGTAGGTGTAGGGTAGTTGTAGGGTAGGTGTAGGGTAGTTGTAGGTGTAGGGTAGGTGTACGGTAGGTGTAGGGTAGTTGTAGGGTATGGAAAATGGCAGAACAACGTCTGCCGGGTCAGCTAGTAAAAAATATGAAACTTAAAAATATTTTAATTACAAAAAGTAATTAATAACGTGTCCGGCCGCACAGGTTTTACACTGGCAACCGGACCGAAAAGATGTTGATGCCAACGAAGGCGGCGGCGGCGCGGTTGGTAGCGCCTGCGACTCGCTGCCATCGCTTCATCGCTCCACGTATCGGATGCTGGCGTCGGCGGTGGTGTAGGTGGTAGCGGCGGCCTTGCCAGTGACGCCTCCGATGACGTAGAGTATTCTCGCGACCGCTCTGACGTCGTTGGCGTCACCGTTGGCGAGGGATCCGTGCTTGGCCACAGCCAGCAACATATGCTGAAGAGGAAAATTTTTTTTTAAATTAAGTTAGATGGGGGAGACAGTACTGGACGTCCATCGGCTGAGATGATGAAGTTATTTGCATGTTAAACTATTGTTTTGTGTTAAGTTAATTTAAGACCTATTTTAGTGTTATTTACTATTTACACAAGAAGGAAATTAAAAAATATAAAATTAAAAGCTTTTATTTATTTAAAAAATATAAACTTACCTTCTAAAAATGCAACAATCACCCATGACTCCTATTTGAATATTAAAAACAAAATCACAAACCCTACGCATAGATCCATGTTTATGTTATCCCATACAATCGCAGTTCAAATTATTTTTTAAAATGTTTGGTTTCTTTATGAGTACCGTTTTAAGCTATCAAGTTCAGAATTTGATCGCTGTTTATATCAATACGATCGGTGCCTTTGGGTACTACAATCTCTCTATTGTAATATATTAAGAGTACAGTCTCCATACAAAAACATTTTACCTCACTAAAATCTTACAGAAATCTTTTGCCTTAGTCTCATTTCACCCTGTGCACTAATCATAGGTTTATAGGCTATATACCTTCTGTCTGCCCTTTTTTCGACCGCTGATTGTGTATCTTTTTCTGTATAAAATGGTCAATGGTTGTAGTTGTAGGTGGAACACGAGGGTTGAGGAAGGAGCGCGGCGAAGGGAGTATGCCACTCAAAAAGTGTAACTAGCACATTCATGAGATCGCGATAGAGCGTTGCACGTATATTGTGTTGTATTAAATTAAGTATGTTTTAGTCAATACATGGAAGCTAAAGAGTGTTAACTGTCCTTTAATTAATATCACCTCGGAGCGACTTTTTATAGGTCTATACATATTATGGGCGTAGAAGAAATAGCCGACGGCAAAGTGCAGTTGCGTGTGAAGTGGGCGTGGCTTAAGGCCAGCGACCTTAGGCGAATGGGCGGGGCTTAAGGCCCGGTTATTATTCGAGTGCAAGCGTTTCTTTCTTACAAGCATAAGTTTGCAATTAGCCATCCCGCTTCAATTGAAGGTCTCTTTGAGGCAGGTCCGCAAAAAAACGTATGCAACATAAGTTTTTTTGCGGATAATAGGAAAAGGGCAAGATAATGATGATGAATAATTTTTTAAATAAAACTTGAAAAATTGTAATAAACTTACCTATCTTTGCATGCTTTTATGATCGAGAGAAGTAAATAACTACCCAGAATAATCAAGAACAGTTCATGAACAACAACATGCATGCATGCATATGCTCACGGCTATATTCCCCGAGGGGGTAGTCAGAGATATTCTGAAACCTCAGAACATCCACGTTTCACCAGTAGTACCGAAACTCTGTCCAGTGTGACGGGGGGTGAGCCCGTCGCCACTTATAATGGACCGTGGGTACAATACATGCCTCGAAATTGAAGCATGCAGGTTTCCTCACGATGTTTTTCCTTCAGCGAAAAGCCAGTGGTGTTACAAATCGTACACAAATTCCGAAAAACTCATTGGTACGAGTCGGCCTGGACGGGGATCGAACCATCGCCTCCTGCACGGCAGGCAAGGTTACTCGCCACTGGACCACCATGGCTTAAAATTATATTGTATTGATATTGAAAACCATGCTTGCACACACAACACGCACACCAGCGATGTAACGCATCAGACCCCGCTGCCGCTGCCACCTGACGACGACCGCGCATTCAGCAAGAAGGGTCGACGGTGCTTGTGAAGGATGACCGGCTGCCTCCGAATCAATGGCTGCTGCGGCGCGTGACGCGCCTCCACCCTGGCTCCGACGGTTTGACCCGCGTGGCCGACGTGCTCACCACTTCGGGAACCCTTCGACGTGCCTACAACAGACTATGTCCGCTGCCAGTGATAGACCAAACTTCCGTTCCTGGGGCGGCAATATGTTAACGCCTTGCATGTGTGTGTGCACACAACACGCACACCAGCGATGTAACGCATCGGACCCCGCTGCCGCTGCCACCTGACGACGACCGCGCATTCAGCAAGAAGGGTCGACTAATGCAGACGTGCATACCTATTTACCACGAAGTCATTACTTTGTATTCCATTTTTCATTACCTTTTGGAGAAAATAAGTACGATCGATCCAAATCTGTTTTTTATTCAACACCACGACCACATCATTGCATCCTACTCTTCATTTGGTCACTTAGTTCCGGATTACACAAGAGGAATTTGTAAGGAGAAAGGAAACGCAACGTGGTCGCCGCCATCATGTGTAGAATTCGAGACAAAGAAATTGGAGTACCTACCGCACCTATTTTCCTGAGGGAGTATAGCGGTTATTTGTGAGTTCGTTCCAATTTATTCCATGCACCTATTCAATTTAGTCGATCATTTTATCATTTTATCCTAAAGTCTGTCGCACTTTAAAAGCGAAGATTTATTAAAATTATTATCGCACGTTATAATCAAAAATTAAATCTATCGCACTTTAAAAGCGAAATTCATCCTAAAGTCGGTCGCACTTTAAAAGCGAAGATTTATTAAAATTATTATCGCACTTTATAATCAAAAATTCAATCTATCGCACTTTAAAAGCGAAATTCATCCTAAAGTCTGTCGCACTTTAAAAGCGAAGATTAATTCAAAATTATTAACGCACTTTATAATCAAAAATTCAATCTATCGCACTTTAAAAGCGAAATTCATCCTAAAGTCTGTCGCACTTTGAAAGCGAAGATTTATTAAAAATTATTGTCGCATTTCATAAGCGAAAATTCAGTCTGTCGCACTTTATAAGCGAAGATTTATTCAAAATTATTGTCGCATTTCATAAGCGAAAATTCAGTCTGTCGCACTTTATAAGCGAAGACTTATTCAAAATAAATTTATTATCGCATTTCATGAGCGAAGATTTATTTCTGAAACTATATTATAACAGTCCTTAACGAATTCCAATTAAAAAATATCTTCTTAAAAATGCCTTAAATAGAAACTGATTAACATTAAATCGGTCTTATCCCTAAGTGTCCTTAATCACTTTCCCTTACATTTTTCTGTAGTAATCTCACATAAAGTCTATCATCTGTACATGAACTGTGTTTATTAAAATCATTTTGTCGAATTCCAGCTAATGTGAGGCGCAAACACTGCACGTGCAATTTCATACGCTGCATCGGCCGCGGCCGCCGGCCGGAAACCGGTTTCGCTAGCCGCTCGCTGCCTATTCGCACTTCCTTGTACATATTTCTAACGCAAATTCTTTACCGCATCCTCACTTCGCTTCGTCATTAGCAAATTTAAGTATTTCATTTCTTTGCTTAAATACCTAAAACTCGTTAAAACTTTATATTCATAATGCTTAGCTAATTTCATATCATTGCAGTATCTTATCGTTTCATAAGGCATTCGATAATCACTTAGACATACACGACCATAGTCCCATTAAGGGTGATCAGAAACTTAGCTACAATAATAAAATTATTTATGTAGTGCTTTTGCCGTCGGATTCACCTTTAGCCTATTGTTTGCTTTATTATTCGTTACACCATGGATCTTAAAATTTTAATTAAGAAACGAGTAACATTTAAAACTAAACTCACTCAATTTAAAGGTTATCTAGACACTATTGAGAGTTGTCAACAGTTAAGCAAGCTCCAAATCACCGAGCTTAATCTTCGGGTCACAAAAATGGAGGAACTTTATTCCGAGTTCGATGGCATTCAGTCTGAAATAGAAAATGTGTCTGAAATTTCAGATGAACAGTTCGAGGAGCGTGAACTCTTTGAGACGAAGTACTTTGGCGCTGTCGCACTCGCTCGAGAGATGTTGACGCGGGGTGACGACACTGCGGGCTCCGGCTTCGGTTCCGGTTCGGTCACAGGTTCTAGTACTGCGCATAGAGGTGGGCCAAAACTTAAGCTTCCTACTATACATTTACCTACCTTTTCGGGTCACTACCAAGACTGGTTGGAATTCCATGATACGTTCAACTCACTTATACACTCAGACTCATCCATACCTAACATAAGTAAATTCCATTACCTGCGTGCAGCTTTGAAAGACGACGCTGCTATAATCATACGTTCGCTTGACTTCTCAGCTAAAAATTACAATATTGCTTGGGATCTTCTTTGCGAGCGCTTTAATAATAAACGACTTCTCGTCAATAATCACATTCAAGGTATTTTTGATATTGAAACCATTAGTAAGGAATCGTCCAAGGCTTTGCGCAACGTTGTTGATACAATAAATAGAAACCTAAGAGCTTTAAAAACGCTAAGACTGCCTTCTGAACACTGGGACGTACTTATTGTACATACTGTCTCAAGTAAATTAGATTCAGTTACGAATCGCGAATCGGAAACTCATCGTAACACATGAAGAGAGTTGCCCACGCTTCTAAATTTTATTACTTTTCTTAAGAATCGATCCGACCTGTTAGAAACCATGGAAGACACTAACACAAAAAGGAGGCATAGTGACGTCACACATAACCGTCCAAAAACTTTTATTGTTAGCTCACAATCAAACAATCGTTCTTCAAACCGATCGTATGCTTGTCCATTATGTAAAAACAATCATGCGATATACAATTGTCCCGATTTTAGATCTCTCCCATTAGAATCGAGAATCCAAAAGGCAAAATTGCTTAAACTGCTTACGTCAAGGGCATGCCGCAAATATGTGCAGGCTTGGACCCTGCCGTATGTGCAATAAACAAATCAATAGCTTATTACATTTCCATGACTTATTACCCCCTAGAGTACAATTAGCTCTCTGTGCAGCGCCGCCGCCACTTCTTCGGCCTTTACCGGAACCTCAGGTACAACCGGAAATTAAAACCTTATCCATTAGTACTGTTCAAGACAGCGTTTCTCTATCAGCCATTCATAATGATTGTGTCCTTCTTTCGACAGCATTAATCCAAGTCGAAGATCATAAAGGTCAAAAACATACATTACGTGCATTATTAGACAATGGTAGCACTTCTAGCTTCATCACTGAAAGCTGGTGTCCTAAACATAACTTACCAACCGCTTCGAGCTCGTCATTAGTTGAAGGGTTGAATTCTCAAACATCACGTTTATCAAAACAATGTGACGTTCTTATATCATCGCTCATTAATTCATATTCCAAAAAAATTAAATGTTTCGCAGTTCCAAGCATTACACAGATGTTGCCTACAACACAAGTCAATTATAACCTATTAAACATCCCACAAAACATTACATTAGCCGATCCCACATTCAATATACCGTCACAGGTAGATATGCTCCTTGGAGCTGATATTTTTTGGAGCGTCCTATGCCCAAATACCATTTCATTAGGTACAAACAAACCGACGTTATGTAAAACCAAATTAGGTTGGTTGATTTCCGGTCTTGTTCAAACTCAAACCAACATAAATACAGTCCACTGCAACCATGCAATCATGACATATGATGATCAACTTCAAGAACCATTAACACAATTTTTTGAGGCCGATTTACTATCACAATTCCGTTAAAAGACCTCCTCCTCCTCCAGAAAGACTCGGTGACTCGTATGAGCGGGTTCTGTGTCGATTTCTGAACGTAGATTCAGTAAAGATCCATTATTTAAAAAACAGTAATTTAAATCCATTTATAACGAAGATGACGGATTGATTCGAGTATGTAGCAGGTTTTCTAATTCGGTCATGATTTTGAACCGAAAAGGTAGAGGTAGCACATTAATAAAATCTTACCGTGTATATTCATTTGTCTGGCTGTAAAGGCAGTTCACATAGAACTTGTTACCGACATGAGAACGTTTCACGTTTTTAGCTGCATTACAAATATTTATAGCCCGTATAGGAAAACCCGTCAACATTTTCTCGGATAACGGTAGAAATTTTGTAGGCGCGTGTAACGAGCTATCTTAGTTTTTGAAACAAAATTCGAATTTCATTAGTTCCGAGGCTTCTAATTTATCAATTAATTTTAAATTTTCTCCAACATACAGTCCACATTTTAATGGCTTAGCTGAGGGTTCGGTAAAGTCTGTTAAATATAATTTAAAACGAATAGTTTCCTCGGCTAACCTAACTTATGAAAAAATGAACACCGTTCTTATACAGATTGAGGCAATCTTAAATTCGAGATCTCTTACTCCAATGTGTTCAGATCCCTCGGATCTCGCTGCTCTTACCCCATCTCACTTTCTAATTGGACGAACATTAACGTTAATGCCTACTCCTCAGGTAAAGGAAATGCTGCTGTGCATACTCTCTCACGTTATATGAGAACACAGCAATTGGAAACCTATTTCTGGAATCGATTTTATAAAGAATATCTTGCAGAACTCAAATGACAGAAAAAACGTAAACAGGGAGAGCAACTCCTCCTAGGCGAGATGGTGCTTGTGAAGGATGACCGGCTGCCTCCGAATCAATGGCTGCTGCGGCGCGTGACGCGCCTCCACCCCGGCTCCGACGGTTTGACCCGCGTGGCCGACGTGCTCACCACTTCGGGAACCCTTCGACGTGCCTACAACAGACTATGTCCGCTGCCAGTGATAGACCAAACTTCCGTTCCTGGGGCGGCAATATGTTAACGCCTTGCATGTGTGTGTGCACACAACACGCACACCAGCGATGTAACGCATCGGACCCCGCTGCCGCTGCCACCTGACGACGACCGCGCATTCAGCAAGAAGGGTCGACTAATGCAGACGTGCATACCTATTTACCACGAAGTCATTACTTTGTATTCCATTTTTCATTACCTTTTGGAGAAAATAAGTACGATCGATCCAAATCTGTTTTTTATTCAACACCACGACCACATCATTGCATCCTACTCTTCAGTGTTACAACTGCCATGATCACGGGATTAAATTCTAGAATAAATAATTCTAGAATATATAATTCTAGATTAAATAATAACCGCGTAACTCTCAAAAACTATATATTTTTTCACCTGCTCTTGCAGAAGTTTTGCTAAAGAATAATGTAGGTAAACGAGTGCACTTCCCAATTCAGTTTTGACCATGTTGACCCTCATACAGTAGTCAAGGTCTTCAAAGCATTAAACCAGTGAGCTTAGATAATACTAGAGGGATAGCTTCTTACAAACAAAAACAATTCTCAAAAATGCGTAACCACCACTTCCGAGTTTCAAAGACTTAGCTTGGAAATCGATACATACGCCAAACTAAACTATGTATGTCTCGTTTCTTCAGCCGTCAAAAAATTACGTTGAAACTAAGAGGAAGGATCACTTAAAGATAGATCCTCCCTCTTAGCGTTGAAATGAGAAATACGTAATTAATCGAAAAACCTCAGGAAAAACGGCCAGAGTTGCTAGTGGTCAGGAATATTTTCCCCAGAATGAATTACTGAATTTATTACCTGAATTCTAAGCTTGAATAAAGGCTCTGTGTGTTCTGAAAAGATTTCTAATTAAACTTTAAATATATCATATTACAGGGTTGATGTTTAATCAGCCCGGATCGGATAACGTCACCATTTGTATTCTCTTCACTTTCACTATGGTGCCAACTTCGAAATCGCGAAAAAAGAAATCAGCTGTCCCATGCATTTGAATCGAGACGGTACTGCAGTTTTGTATGAAACAGCTGATTTTGTTTTCGCGATTTCGATGTTGGTTCCATAGTGAAAGTTGTTCAGTTTGATGAGGGGAATACATGGTGAAGTTATCCGGCTGATTAAAACCCTGTATGTTTAAAGAAATCGACAAGGATGATAGATAGGAAGAAAAAATATATTGGTATAATCGCAAATATTTTATTTCCAGACTATTCAAATGATTATTATTGAAAATGGAATAATATACATAGGCACACATTTTATGTTTGTGACAATCATTTCTAACAAAAAAAAATGCAATAAGGATTTTCTGAAAGCCATTCAAAAAGATAAAACCTAGACCATAAATAGACCTTTTTCAAATTATTATGAATCAAAATCGTATTTACTGGCAACACTGGTGGCAAAAATAATGCGTGAAAAAAAATTTTTTTTTAACCTTATTTTGAATAATCTTAACTTACCTGTGAAAAATAACCCCACTTCCTTTATCATTCTTTTCGGACCGTGATTTGCAAATTTTTACGGCGCATTTACCCATTTTCGTAACTTAATTTAAATGTCACGGATACTTCCGTACTCACCATAGGTAAGCTACTGAACTGAAGCAAAGTGAATATAATAATAATGGTGAGCGCGCTCTCGGGTCGCGACAGGTCTATCGTGCGCGGGGTGCGGGGCGCGGGAGGAGCGCGTCTCGGCCCGCTCTGCCTGCGGGCAGTACCCTAAGTCAACAGAGACTTGGGGTACGCGTCGGCAGCTGTGTCAAAATTTATACTTGCGAGCGCGCACGTATATTATCACAATGGTTCGAACTGGGGCCTTTTTCCACTAATGCAAACAGTTTAAATCGTTAACGTACGGGCGAAAGCTCGGCGGGTTTTGACGCGTTTCGTATTCCACTAAACGAACTTGCGGCCGTTGAGCGTGCAGTAATCGTTCCTTCTCCGTCACTTACAACATACGTCGGCTGTTGCAGTTTCCTATTCCACTGTCCAAATTAGTATGAAAAATAATGTTGACGTTTGTTTGACAGCAGTAACGAACGCTTCTTGGTTTAGTTTCGTTTTTAAAAAAGTACCTCGCGAGTAGCTTTTTTTGAGACGAACGGAAGACGAACGATGAAAATAATGTGTTTAGGCTGTAAATTTGCCTGATTATTCGAACTAATCAACCAAGAGAGTAAATTTTTGTAACTTAGAGCTAAAGCCGTAATTCGATGTTATTCAGTATAATAATAGCTAAAATATGAAAACAACTCCGATTGAAGTTGGTTTTATATGATTTATGGACAATGTTAAATAACTGGCTCCGTTACTAAATACTTATTAGTTCCATGGAAAAACTTAGGTATTGTTACCTACTAACCTATATTTTTAATGTGTAACGACCATTGCTTTATCTTATTATATCAGATAGGTACCTATACTCCATTCCAAATAAGGACGACAATATTTTCCGATTCCAATTCTGATTACCAAATGTAATTAATTTATTGGATACATATACTATCCGACATATCTTGGACGTTACGTTACTAAAGCTGTTCTAAGAATAAGTGAGAGGAAGGGTTTCAAATCTCTGTTTCTGTAATGCAAAATAGCCTTAAAATTTCATTACTATTTCGAATGGAGTATAGTCATGAGAAATAAGAAGTACCTGGGCACTTAAATAGCTTAGGAACCTACACCTACCTGGGGTTATCTTTACACTAAATTAACCCCAAACCTAACCTAACTACTTACTTATTATAATTAATACCTAGGTAAGTGTTACTTGGTGGCAAGCAAGATTCACCATTCCATTTGGTTCTCAAGTTAGATATTTACATGTCATGTAAGTTGGTTCATATTTGTGGGAAGTGGCCTGCTATATATATTACCTAGTCAAACATGTATCCGGTTGTCCGAATTACATTTGAACTAAGTACCTAATAATTGTATCGCTTTAGTCAATTGTGATAGAGAAAAAAAAACCTATTTTCAATGACCAAATAAATCAATTTTTCATGTGAACCGACTGATTTGGTTTCTCCTAGAAGTAGTTGCTTCGATCCTATAGGTCTGTCTGGTTAGTTCAAACACGAGGGAAACAGAAGCAGGTAGGCAGGCAGACTGCCTGCGTCTGCTGTTGACTATAATATGCCTCTTAATAAAAGTAAAGATAACAATAAAACAATTTATTATTGCATAAGTCATTTATTATGGTTCTCAAGAAAAGTATTAAATAGACTGATTATATAAAATAACTGGGTGCCGGAGAAGGAAGAATGCTTTTTGATGAACAACATTGCTTCGCAGAGTGTGTGCAGTATGATTCGTCGGGAAGTATGTCAACCTGCCAATAACAAATAAAACAAGTTTCAATATTATTATTGTTCACAAACAAAATATGGTATCGATGAAGGTCTTATGTCCTTGTTCTTTTTGCTTGCTTGGCTTGGTGTGAAAATAAAGAAAATTTTTATTTTATGTACGGATTTTATCTGGGATCCCATAATATTTATTGATATTTATGGCCAAATTTCCTTCTAATATAAAACTAACAGAGACTGGCCTTAGAACAGTCTAAAAGTAAATTACATCTATCAGTGGCACATTGTGTTAGACATAATGTACATCCTCCTTGAGGGTAGGCCTGTGCCCTGCGATGGGACGGATAATAGGCTGGACTGGAATACAACGATTTAATTTTACATATAAATAAACCAACATCTTACTACCTACATAGTATAACACATTCAATGTTTGTCATAAAAAAAATAAACACGACAGTGCGCTAACACCACCGTAAAGAAATATAAACTGTCCCGCTCTGTTCTTGAGCACTCCGCAGCATTTTTGTGGACCTCTGAGCATAATAATAGAATAGATAGCCCTACAGAAACCAAGCTTCAAACAAGTAGCCGCTGTCGGTGCACTCACTCACGGCATGTGTTGCGTGACATGCATACAGAATGTCTAAATATGATTTTACTACACGCGCGCGACGAGCCTATCCTCCATAGAAAATAACCTCTTGCCGCACCTTTCGAAGAGCGAAAGCCGTGCTTGCCGCGACATGTAGTCTGGATTTATTATCCAGACTACATGTCGAGTCACTCACAAGTAGAGAAATCATGCTAGACGTGCTGGTGCACTCACACAGCAGGGGCCGGGGTATGTTACTACTGTTGGAACGCACAACAATACAGAAGTGTCATGTCAGCAGTACGAAGTACAGCAGTGTCATGTGTGAATGCACCGACAGTGGCCGCTTGTATACAGCTTTGTTTCTATAGGGATATCTATTCAGATGCTATGAGGTTGGTTGTCAATCTTGCAACTTACTTTTCTTCAATAAAAAGAATCTCCGTCAATAAAAATTCCTGCATCCATAATCTATTCACTTTCTTGTCACCCAAGTCCCAAGCGATCAGGGAACACATGAAAGAAGACTGTCAGCTAAAAAATTAAGAATTAAGCAGATATCAATACAAACTCAACAAAACAAAATGTTAAACCAAATGGTTAGGAGCGGGACGGCTGATGATGTTTATATTACAATCAAATTACCACTTTTCTTGTTATATAAAACCTATACCGCATTTGAAATAAGACATCTTCCTATGTGAAACGGATTATAGTCGATATTTTAGATAGTACAAAACTGTAAACCGCTACATTATATTTCTTGACTGTACTTGACATTATATGTTTTGATGAATCAAAACCATATGCTTCCGTTGCTACCATAATTCTATGTGATCTATCATAATAAACATTAGGGGTAGGTGCGGTCGTGTGCTACATACTCGGATCCAAAGATTTGACCTAGGCCCCAACAATTTTTTATGTGAATGATTTTTTGCATTTTTGGAAATTTGTCATTTGCACACTTTAAAATCCTATAACCTTTTTTTAATGTATAGATATGAAAAATAATTATCTGTTTTGTAACCAGAGTTATGAATTTAACATTTACCTAGCCGGACCATTTCGACGAAATTTTACTTATGTGGAAAGTTAAATGTTTTGCGAAATTTATCAATGCAAATAGTTAGGGAGGCGAGGTAGCTAAATGGCGTAATTCAACGGCGCCGTCGAGACCTATCAAAATCGAAAGATAAAATAATTTCGAAAAGAAAAGCTCGTATGGTAAAAACCATTTTAGCGGTGGGTTTGGCGTGTACGGTTTTTCAAAAATGTAAAAAAAAACTGTTACTTGGGCATTCTCGAGCGCGTCAGATATTCATACTACGTATGCCCCAAGTGCCTCTGATAACAACGGTATACTAATCTGCCGGTTTGCGTGGTGGGGGTAGGCATATAAAGTAGTCAAAAATGAAAAAAAAAAAATTTACTCGAGCGCGTCAGATTTTCGGAAGGGGTGTTAAGTAGGCCCCAAGGAAGCTCCCTTTAAAAAAACTGACGATTTCGGCGTGACGATAAGTTACGATGAATTTTTGAAAATGCAAAAAAAAAAGTTTTTTTGAAATTCTCGAGCGCGTCAGATTTTCATAGGGGAGGTTTATCTCGATATCGTGAAAGCATATTTTCTTAATCTGACAAAAATGTTGGTGGGTTCTCTTAATCTGACCAAAAAAGGTTTTTTGGTTTCTTTTTTTTCCTTTCTTTCTCCTTGATAAAACGGGGAATTTAAGAATGACAATAAAGCGATAGATACAACCAACGTAAATGTAGATGAAATGTAGTACGAATTGTATTATTTATTGTATAAAAAATGAAATGATATAAAAATTGTATTATAATTGTATTGTTATGTTTGGCGACCTTTACATTTTTGCTCAATACAATTCATCTTTTTTTCTTCTTCTTCATTGGAACTTTCATATTGTGGCTCCTCATCCACAATTCTTTCCTGCTGAGTGCCTGCAACATCCGTAACAATTATTTCTATTCAGTAATTTTGTTGAGAGAATATTATAGAAGTACAAAAATTTACCTGAATCAAGCGTCTCGTCATTGCTGTCCTCAGTGTCATTCTCGTTGCCCAGAATATCCGGCGATACAACAACATTTTACCACGTGAACTCGAATGGCTCCTCCACACTTCCGGTCATGCGGAAACCGGCAGATTTTGTATTTTTAGTAAGTTTTAGATTATATTCTTCAAAATAAAAATTTAAAATCGCGCTCGAGAATGCCGGATTAACGTTTTTTTTTTACAAGTCCGCGACCCTATAACTCGGCGGCGTCAAGGACTTATCGTCAGATTAGTTAAATTTAGTCTTAAAACACTAAAATCAACCCCCAATATCTTAATCTGACGCGCTCGAGTATTTCAGACTATCGATTTTTTTTTACTAATCTGATCGTCTATCCTAGCCGCGCGTCACTACATATAGAGCTAAATACTTTACAAGGTTGTTCTATTAGGTCTAAGGTATCTCTCATATCTTAAACTGCCACGCTCGAGTATTACCGAAAATTCCCCTATTCGCCTCCCTAACTACAACGTTAAAATAATGAAACGATCAAATTAAATCTGGTAATCTGCTATTGTTTTTCAACATGATGGATGCCCAGCCCATTGGAGCTTAGCTGTAAGGGAGTACCTAGATAATACTTTTCTTAACTCATGGATTGGTCGGGTGGTCCATTACCCTGGCCCACACGATCGCCAGACCTCACCCCTATTGACTTTTATGTCTGGGGAAGAGCCAAGGATTTGGGTTACACTACTGAAGTTAATAGTCGTGAAGAATACCACCATAAACCATACTCTAGAGATGTTTTAAAAAATCAGAAGTCTTCTATCACTTTTTTTTCATTGCAGTGCAAAGTTCAGCTTTAAAATTTTTCTGAACTGTTTTTATTAAGTTTGAGGGCCTATAACTTTGTTTCTAGCAGTAACTTGCAACATAGTGTTAATTTTAACAGGCCCTACCAACTATTAAGATATCCATTTGATATTATCCAGATCTGTCCATTAAAAAAAAAGTTATAGGAGTTTAAAGGTGTGCAAGTGAAAAATTTCCAAAAATGCAAAAAATCATTTACATAATAATAAAATTGGGGCCTAGGTCAAATCTTTGGGGCCGAGAAGCACATGACCTATTCCCATTTTTGTATGTTCAACGATCTACTGAACACCCTGTTTACTAAATCTATGGCCTCAGTTATGCTCGGCTGTCATACATTGCCGTTGACATTCCAGTCCTTTCAAATATCCTCTGTCGCAAAGCAGTAAAATGTAGATCAATTAAGCACATATTAGCGGCCCCCTTAAAAGCGCACTAATGCGAAGTCCTTGTTTATAGAATGTCATTGTATAGACTAAAAAAATTCGTTGTGCACTAAGCTCTCTGAAAAAATCGGCTTTAACGGAGTGATAAATCTAATAAAGCATGTCAGCTGATTCCAATTAGCTCGATGTGTGACTGTTGTTCCCACTCTTCCACCAATTTTCATTTTAGAGATTAAGTAGGGGAAAACCGGGATGCATGAACAGGTGGGATAGATGAGCCACCTCCATTTTTCGATTTAAAATTTCGTGCTATCGGTTCGGTTGACAAGTCATTCCATGCCCGCATACAACATCTTCCACCACAAGCGTCATCTAGGCTGCCGGCAAAGTAGTTTGACTTCGAGCTGAGTTTATGTGTTTTTAATAGTAAAAAGTGGAAAAAAATTAATTGGTGTATTTGTTCGTTACTGCTTTATATTAAAAGATACGTATTATGTTGATTTAAAGCCTATTTGACCTGTGATGAAGAGTTTTTCGGAAATCTAAAAAAAATTAGGAACGTGTCGATACAGGATGGTTGAACCACCCCGCAGAGGGATGGTTGACCATATGTTTTTCGTCGATTTTATTTATCTTGCAGGTCCAAATGCCGTTCCAGTCCAAAAATAAGCAGAGTACAGACTTCAGCCCCAAGAAAGGAAATCAAAAAGAGAAATTTGTAGATTCAGACTTCTGAAGTTTCTAAAGCCTTACATACCTTACATACCTTTAGGCCTCTGCCTCGAATTTTGCGGGCAGCGGGGCGGCGGCGGCGGCGGCGGGATCTTATGCGTAAAATACGCCTGCCACGCCGCTGTTTTCGAGAAAATTCGATGCTGCCCGCAAAATTCGAGGCAGAGGCCTTAGAAACTTTGGAAGTCTTATCTTTTTGTTTTTTACCATGTTTTAGACAAAAATATTGTTTCTCTGATAAAATGTTAGATCAGTGCGTTCATTTTATTCAAAAAATGTTCATAATCCTAAATTTGACGTTAAAATGTTTTCTTTCAGAATCATAGTAAGTAGAAAACCTTAGTCAATGTGTGCAATGTTGACAATGCCGTTATTTTATGTTTCATTTTTAATGTTAACTACTTTAGATTGTTCTCATACAATGAATATGAGATTTTATTACAATTACATTGAGTTTCGAACGCTATCTTGTTTTATTTCTTAAATTATAAGGGTATGTTCAACAGTCCCTACCCCCTGTTCAACCATCCCACCCATTGGGGATGGTTGAGCCAAATGTCATTTTTTGAAAAAAATTGTCTAGCCCAATAAATATTATACTTACAAAGATCTTGAGTATTTACTATTTTTAGCCAAATAACTGCGCTATCGAATGCCACTAAAGTGAAATCACTGCATCTTTGCAACAAAAAGTTGTGCGCGTTTAAGCAAAAGGTGGTTCAACCATCCCGGACTCCCCCTACCTAAGTCAGTTAGTAAATAACTGGTAAGGGTGACCGAGGGGAGTTAATATCATTTTTACCCGACTGCGCCAGAAGGAGGGTTATGTTTTTCGAGCGTATGTATGTATGTATGTATGTATGTTTGTATGTCTATTTCTTTGGCACGCCCTACAGCCTGAACGGCTTGATGGATTTTAACGTATGAGGTATCTATAGATTCGTAAAAATTGTGAGAGTGACATAGGGTATATTATTTCAAGATGGCGTCCGCGAATTTGAAACGAGAGGGGGATTAGTTTTTTTTTTTTAGTTAAATATTACAATATGGGATGAAATGAAAGCTAGTAATCAGACGATTCCAAATATTTCGACACAAGACTAAAAAGTATGAAATAAACTAAACAAAGTCCCCATTTGTCCCCGTTTTCGATACCTACCTACCTTATAACATTCAAATTATATTAGCTCAAATAAAGCTGTTATAGCTGATTAGTGATCACAGAGCTTGTTATTTCTATTCAGTTAATAGGTTTTTTATGCAGTCGGGTTTTTTTGTTTAGCCTAATAATTTACTTTTTAAGTAGGAGACTGCTATGAAATAACCGTAGATTTAATCGACAATCACTTGCGGTCCCCGAGTGTCCCCGACACATTAATTGACCTTAAATGTCTTAAATTAAAGAGATTTAAAAAGTAAAAACATGCATTTGCTTACATCAAAAATAATGGATGACCGTATTATTTTTCACTTTTTAAATGTAATTTATTGTTATATATTTATAACAATAAATTACATTTAATTTTTTAGCATATATTTATTGTTTAAATAAATCATCATATCTTGCATGAAATAGCTAAAATATTGCATTTTTAGAAGAATAAGGCGACAGAAATGTTGACGGCCGTTACTCCGATTCCCATGTGTACCTAGTCAATTACTATATTTAATTCATATAACTTGGGGCCTTCTATCTTCAGTGCTTGGTGCAGCTGTATTCATAGTCACCCCTTGTCGCCAGGCCTGACCCTGCCCCTGTATCGCAGGCCTCCTCTCACGAATAAGCGTAAGAGGGAACAAAGTATACTTCACCACGCAGACGCTAGTGTTGCTGAGTGGAGGCTATTGGCCATGTGCACGACAGCGCCATCTAGCGCACTACGAACCTGTGAATTACTTGTATATAAAATGTTAGGTTCAAGGCCTCAAGGTATTTAAGACGAAACAATTGCATCTGCTTTCTCTTTTTTACATAAATAAACTGCCACATAAAAAAAAGGGTTAGATAGACTTTTATCTATGTCACCTTCCGTGCCAATGAGACCGATTATCTATAGAAACTTATTTTAATTATATATACGAGACTAGAGTTGTTCCTGTGATACATCGACAGCCTATCGATAACAGTACCTATGGGTTTTAAGATTTAATTTACAACCTGCCCAAAATGAAAGTGAAGAAAAGGGTGATTAATCATAACGTTAAATTTTTTATTTAATGTGCATAATGACTAAAATCTGTATCTGTAATGTATGAAATAAATTTTATTAACAATTTACTAGGAGTTCTATACATTTACAAAACAGAATATTTTAGTAAAAACCGGCCAAGAGCGTGTCGGACCCGCCCATCATAGGGTTCTGTAGCCATTGCATAAGAAGAATAAGAACTAATTATTAATAAAAACAAAAAAACCGACTGCATAAAAAAAATTTACAAAATTTGTTTTTCTTCATAGCTATTACATTTCTGTTTTTGGGTTACTGTGATCTGTCTTCATGCCAAATTTCGATTCAATAGGTGCAAAAATGAGCGAGTTATTGAGGTGGAGCATACAGACAGACATACATAATGGATGTTAGTATAAGGGTTCCTTGTTTGACTACGGAATTCTAAAAACCTGCCAAGAGCATGTTCGTAGCCATTGCATAAGTAGAATAAGAAAATACCGAAAAGTATAACCGATGGCCGATGGGGCCGAAAAGTTATCGAGTGGCGACCGCGTACTGGATTAGTCTAGGAAAAATAAGGTTTGAGATTGCATTAAAGACACTTTAGTAAATTGTGTTTGAAATAATATTACTGTTAGTGTATAACATTTTTGTCGAGATTTCGTGGTTATATAGGCTCAGGGACCTGAGAAAAACCTTAAAATCGATATTAATGTCCAAATGGCAAGCTTATTTCTAAAAATATTTCGACCAGCATACAAGCAATAGAGACAGTTAATTATCAAAAGGCAAATTTAATGTGTAAAACAAACGGTAAATAATTTAGTTTTGAGGTTATAATTTTTGAAGACTTACAAAATATTAAATATCTACCCAAATTAACGATATTAACCGTGGATTATTATTGAATGAATGAAATATACTTTATTTACACAAAAAGCAAAATACAATACACAATAGGAAACAAAACTGATTATGGTACAAATAAGGCGGTCTGCGGGCGGGCGGCGATTATTGTTATAAGTAAAACGTATTGAACGAAGCCATCCTGTACAAAATCACCAGTTTTCCATTTTTTGTTCATACCTAAATTTAATGTTTTGTAAATGTCTTTATTATTCAATAATCCAACATAAAAAATCGGGGATTATTAAGAATTTATGTTTTTCAGGTATGTATCTACTATATTCCAAATTTTCACCAAAAGTGCAATTAATGCAACCTAGTCCATACAAAAATCCGTAGATTTCCCCGACTAGATAGCTCAGCGCCAAACAACCAGACGGAGAGACATATAGGCAGACGGACGGACAACAAAACATAAGAAATCAATTTTTACTTTTAAAAATGCAAACATAATTAACTCAATAAATAGCATCGAAGTAAAAGATAACAATAAATGTGTAGTGTGCTTCGAAAGCTGTACGTCAAGTTTTTTTGGTCTTTATTATATATTTTTACGGACGGTAGATATCATTTTAAAAAAATATCCTTCATTCCAAATAAGGACGATGAGATTTTCCGATTCCTATTTCGCTTTCTGGCCAATTCTGATTACCAAATGTAATTAATTTATTGGATACATATACTATCTGACATATCTTGGACGTTACTAAAGCTGTTCTAAGAATAAGTGAGAGGAAGTGTTTGAAATATCTGTTTCTGTAATTCAAAATAGCCTTAAAATTTCGTTGCTATTTTGAATGCAGTATAGTTTATTTTTTTTCGATTCATCGAGTTTATCAATATAATTAATATACAGGATCCTTCTTAATATGCTGACACTGGATGATTAGACCATCAAACTGAAAAACTTTCTCTATGGCACCAACATCGATATTAATCTGCTGTCACATACATGTGGCTCAAGTAGGTTTGCAGATTTGTATGGAACAGCAGATTTTTTTTCGCGATATCGATCTTTGTGCCATAGAGAAAGTTGTTCACTTTGATGGTCTGATCATCCCCTTAAAAAGTGTCAGCATATTAAGAAGGACCCTACATAGAGGTCATCGTGTGACACACGTTTGAACGAAATACGAACTTATTTATTAAAAATATCCGTAATCCTTTTATTTAATATCTCTAACATGTAAAATATTATTATTCAGACCAATTATCTCGAAATAGTTGTCGATTCAGCCCTCCGAAAAAAAACTGGACATATCGAATTGTCGACAAGTCGTAGGTCAACTCTATTTGAAAAATTTGAGTAAGGTGCATTCGGGTAATGTCGAAAATCGGCATATTCCGAAAATTTCAATTTGCTACCAAACGCAACGATATTTTATATTTTGGCAACATTGACCTAGACGACATCTTAATGCTCCCCGCATGCAATAAATGCGGATTTAGCCGATGTTGCTTTTGTATGGAGATTGTCAGTGCTTCTCAAATATTCTCAATCTATAATTTATCTGGGTAATTCCGATAGTAAGTTAATTCCGTTTTAAACGTGATGTAAGTACTAATCTACCTACATGAGTTTTTATATAATACAATCGCCATACAGACGGAGTTCTTGTTGTTCTTTTGGCTACTCAAACTTGACAATAAAATAGACGTCATTGCAAATTATTATTGATATTTTTCGTAATTGCCCGACCACTGGAATAACCCGAAGCCATATTATTTATATTCAAGGTTTTATTTGAAGAAATGAATTCGCTTCATATAAGGGTTGCCAACCGTACTATATTATATAGTACTAGCAGCCCGTCCCGGCTTCGCACGGGGTAGACAAATAAATTTTAAGACTCATTTTTCTACACCTTCGGTTACATTGTTCAAATTTTACCAAGGATCCCTAATTTTTTTCAAAATGAAATGTAGCCTATGTCAAATTGGAAGAATGTAGCATTCTATTGGTGAAAGAATTTTTTAAATCGGCCCAGTACTTTTTGAGCCTATTCATTACAAACATACAAACATACAAAAATAGGTACAAATCTTTCCTCTTTATAATATTAGTGTAGATTTTACTATATTTCGGCTCTCCGTACTATATACTGTTGAACTAATATATAGTACGCAAATATACTATATTTCGAGCACTTATAACTTTTGAAGATTTAGTTTATTAAGTTTTGAGAACGTCTTTGTTTAGATTTTTTTTTAATTATATTCCTCGAAAAAAAACGTTATAATTTGTTTTTGTTATTCAAGTGTCAGAGAGAGGCTCAATTATTTTAGTGTGCTTACCCGAGTTACTAAGTTAACATTTTTATTTATTTTTTATGTCAAACCCACGTGTAAGTAGGTAACTTTATAATTCAATTTGACTGTTTATTTGTGATTTTACTACTTACTCATTTAAGTACCTAGGGGAAACTGGGGATGGTTGATCCCTACGGGATACTTGGTACGTTTGCATTGTGAATCTACCATGACCGCTATATTTTTTTACGCTAGCCACACTTTTAGTCTATGGTAGGAGCAAACTTTACGTCACGGTCAGCTGTGACAATTTGTTGACATTTGGATATTAGGGCCATGATTTTTTTTTTTTTTTGGTTCAATTCAAGGCAAAGGGTTAAATTTCCCATACAGCCGATGTCTTTAATAAAATTCTCTTATTTATAGCAATTAAAACGTTGGTGTTCGACGTTTTGACGCTTCTTTGGAGTTTTTGGAGACACCCGAAAGACGAAGGAAACGCAGAGAAGTCCACAGGAAAGAGGTGAACCGATCGCTTTGCCGCGCTACAAATGACGGAACACTTTTTCTGTTTACGACCCATACACCATCATATTTCACAGAACTGTAAATTGTTCACTTGCACGACACTTTGTTACGCAAAACAACACCAATTTTACGAACCAAAACTCACTATAAACAATAAAATTCGATGAAATATGAGGACTCCAAACGTATCTGACAAATTCCCGCCAAAAACTCTACGGCCATGATTGTTTTCTGTGACGGCACGAGAATTTTTTGGTGATTTTTGTTTTGAATTTTTTATTAGGAAAAACGTTCGAATTAAATACTGTAAACACTTTATTATTGAAAATATTAGATGAACAATGAATTATGAGTAAATTTAAGTATCCATCTTCTGTTTTTATGCATTGGTGGAACATTTGTTAATTTTGGTCTATCAGGGATACATGGTACACTTTTTTATGGGATACTTGATTCGGGGATCAAGTCTCCCTGGATAAATATTACACGTATTTTGATAAACAAAAAACAATGGGATTCTTTTGTTTTTCAATTTGGGCTGCATTTATTTTAAATGCAATTCCCATACAAAACCATTATCAAAGTCTGAAGAATGGATACTATAGGCGAGCCCTATGTTCAGCAGTGGACGTTGTTAGCCTAATATAATGATGATGATGAGGTCTATGGATTATTATTTATATGGATAAAGAAATAAATAAACTTAGATACTTAATTACCTATATTATTTTCAGAAATCATGCCTCGTAAATACAAAAGGAAAGAAGGCTCAAAAAAAAGAAACAAAATAGACAAAATAAAATTAAAAAATGCGGTTGCAGCAGTTCTTGGCGGCAGAACTATTAGAGGATCAGCAAAAGATTTTGGTGTTTTTTGGTTTTTTCAAGTTTATTAGTTTTACAAATAAGACAAAAATGATAGACTGATTAGACACAGTAGGTAGGTAAATAATGTTATTACTAAATCTTGTCTACTTAAATGAGTAGCAGAAAATATAAATGTGAATCGAAGAGTTCGATCAATCAATCATATATTTGACTCTTAATAATAATGCAACTGATTGTTGTAGTTTCTGCAGAATTTGGAAATAAAACTAAAAGCAAAGCGCTTCGTTTCCTTTGTCACACCTTTTTTGTACCATGTGTCCCATACTATGGGAGACTTGATCCCCCCCGGATCAAGTCAACCGACAGGATGGATCAAGTCACCCGTATATAGGGGATACTTGTTACAAATCCCTTTTTCTAGTTTTATGGCTTTATTTAATTTCAGGATGATTTAATCAAAATAAGCTTTGTATATTTGGTGGCTAGATAAATTATGTCGCCAATAATATAAAACCAAGCCATGTCCGTTTAAAATTAAAGAAGTTATGGCATCAAATCAAAGTGGGGGATCAACCATCCCCAGTTTCCCCTACTTACTTACCTAATTTTCAAATAAAACTTTATTTTTTATTATTTTCACTCTTATTTTAGGGTCGCGCTTCACGGCCGCGTGCATCGGAAGGGGTAGCATACAAATCCATACAAAGCGGTCCGTTTGAGCAGTCGCGACCCGGCAGCGCCGCCGGGTCGCGCTGCCGGGCAGTTACTGCCCAAATCCGAATGGTACCTTTAGTAGGATATTAAGCGATCCATTTTGATAACGATATATCTTGTAAACTATGAGAATAATCGCGTGAGTAAAAGAATCATTTCCACTCTGTACTTGATAAAAGATTGAGAACCATTCACCCATCGGCGGGTAATTCCGAAATAGAAATTTCACACAAACGTGTTCAGGTTATTCTATGACAAATATCGTGAATATTATTTTTTGAGGGTAATTATATACAGGGTGTTACAAAAATACCCCTAAAGAAAAAAGGGTGTTAAAGGGTCTCTTGTAAAGAGTCTATTGCCAATGTATGACAACCGTAGTATAATATTATTATTTATCGAAAAAAAAATTATCGATAATAAAATAATAAAATAGTAATCGTTGAAGCACAGCACTATTTTACGGACTGCCGGTAGTTCAAAGACTAAACGGCAGTAGATACGTCCTAAGGTCACCGCAATGTCACTACCTATCTTCTAAGTACTTAATTTAAAAGATGATTTTTCTCTAAGTTATCTTTATTACTAAAGCTAACATGAATATTAAGACCTATTTAAAGCAAAAAAATACAATCAAAATAGATTGACAAAAATATTTAAATTATTGGTACAAAAATAAAAAAAATAAGAATAATTTCAATAAAGTATTCATATTTGTCATCATGTAAAATAATTTAAGCGTCTTACAATTCGTTTTTATCGACAAAGAAAGCTTCTTCGTCTCTTACTATTTAGGTACAATTGACTTACAAACACTACCCTTCTAAAAAAATAGTCTATGTTTCAAATGTCACACTAGAGTTGGGATTTGTTTATAATTGGTTTCGATGACGGATTTTATTATTTTTGGTTAATTATGTAACACCCTGTATAGAAAAAGAAATATGTTCCTTTTGTCAAAAGTGAATAAAGTCTACTTTTAAGTGTCATTCGGGATTGCCCGTACATAATTCGAAATAACACTAGTACAAAGAAAAAAAAAGTAAGTTTTTAAACACTTTTATTTTTAAACTACAACGATATTTATGAAAGATCTCCGAATAGAGCTCTAGGCTATATATTCAAGAAGACGAAGTGACTTCTGTAGAAGGCATACAATCCACTAAGTCTGCCTGGTTCATCAAAATACAAAAATTTCGTCTAATTGCCTGCAAACCATTCGGAATTACCCGAGTGCACCTTACATAAACTGTCAGTACAAATATTGTATGATTTTAATTTATAATTTCCGAAAACAAATCAAGCTGAAATGAAACTCCACACTATGTACCACATTCACATTGGTAAAAGCTTTACTCGGAATGAATTATTTCATTCATTACCTAGGTCAACACCTTAAAAACAGTAGTCGATAACTTACCGATGGAAAGATATCCTCTGATTATTATCTTTTAAAACTTCCATTCTGCTAGTGCAGCCAGTGGCCACACAAGCCATTGTTTATAAAAAACACGCACTTGATATTTATTTTCGAAATTAATGCCAAACTCGCATAATTTCATACAAAATAACATAACGACGTTGGTATCCAGCTGGATACCACGATGACTCAGAAACTTACACTTTGACGTTCAAGACGGTGACATTTATCTATGTTTATCTTCTTCTTTCAAATTCATGGATTCTTTCACTGGACCACCCCGTATACCGGATGATTTTTTTGTTTGTTTCGAAACTTTTAGGGGTGGTTCAGACCACCAAACTGAACAACTTTTACTATAGGAGAAAACATGAAACCGCAAAAAGAAAATCAGCTGTCTCATACAAAACTGCAATCCTGTTCGACCCAAATGTACGCAAAAAGTCATTTTAACGAAAGAACAATACTTACTGTAGCGCCCCCTGGCAAGTTAACATCATAACACCTGTCTAAGAACCACCTATGATTAATCAAACCCTTTACTGAAAACCGTATCTAAATCGGTAAAGCCGTTTTTGAGATAAATGGGAACATTCGTTTGCACACACAAACAAACAACCAACCATCATACCTACCTACTAAGTTTTATCTTCGTAATTTTTATCATAATGTAGGTATTATGGTTCGATTTTAATTTAACCTGACATTTTGTTTGCTTCCGTAGCTCACCTTCTACGTGTTGTTACCCTAACACCTTTAATATATTAAAGACGAAAACATATTAAAAATACAAACCTGTGATACAATAAGCCACAATCCGGATAATACTCGCTTTTGCAGCCGTCGATTAAACAAATTCGAACCATTTCGTTGGTTTTATGCGGATAAAAATAATAAAAATGATTTTGACGTCTAGGCGGCAGTTTCAAATAAATGGCGTTTTGGGTTGTCAACTTTTTTCTTTTTTATTACCATGGCTTTGCAACACTAAAATAATACAAGAAGTTTTGATACATTGTTGCTTCATTAGATCTTACCAATTCGGCTGAAATCATAACATTAACATATGGCAACACCGGTACACTGCTAGAATGAGACACCGCGTACAGAGCTCCTTCTTCTTCTAGCGTGGTCGACTTTATGCGTGTCAAATAGTTTTTATGTGTTTGGGTTAAAGATTATTTTTGATTAAAGCGTGAGAAAGATAATTTGGTACAACTCAATCCTCTATTGGATATCTATGGCATTCCCTTGCTCGATTTCCCACAAGTTTCCCAGAAAGTGTGGGGTGAGATCACATTCACTGCGGCGACAGAAAAGGGTGGAGCGTGAAAAAATGCGATTCCGTGCTGCCAGATGAGGTTCAACCCGTATTGCTATTTGGTACAGGATAACAATCAAATTAAAGATTGAAAAATTTGTCGCGGGCGGGACTTGAACCCGCACTCTTCGTAGTGCTAGACTCGAGTAGGAATTACAGTTTAGTATGGAACAGCAGATTTTTTTGCCTATCTGTGCGTGCAAGTGAGCTGGTATGATTGATATTAATATTCACCCCCATTTTTTACTACATAAACATTTTTAAGGGCGTACTGAGAAAATGAAACCAAACATCTTTATACATGGTTACTAGTAATTCGACGTATTCCTTCCAGGAAGTTAAAGGGCAGCCAATATGCATCAATGTGAACACCCATATCTTTGACCGAAAATCAATAGTTTTCGAGATGTTTGACATTTAAGGTTTTTTGCCATTTTTTTCATTGGTATCCATATACAGGGTCCTTCTTAATATGCTGACACTTTTTTAAGGGGATGATCAGACCATCAAACTGAACAACTTTCTCTATGGCACCAACATCGAAATCGAGAAAAAAATCATCTCTTCCATCCAAAACTGCAAACCTACTTGAGCCAAATGTATGGGACAGCTGTTTTTTTTTCCGCGATTTCGATGTTGGTCCGGTAGAGAAAGTTGTTCAGTTGGATGGTCTGATCATCCCCTTAAAAAAGTGTCAGCATATTAAGTTGGACCCTATATTTAATATGTACCAATAATGCATAGATTGGCAATACGGAAGAGAAAGAGAAACATCATATTGTTGTCATGTTGTCATATCTCTTGACTACCCCCTCGGGTAATTATATGTTTGAAAAACGAACTATTTCTCCAGAATCGATATCTGAACAAACAAAAAAAAACATAAATGAAATTGGTCACACTGTTTTTTAAATTTGCACGAAAAGTCGAAAACAATATTTGAAGATTATATCAAATGCAATTTATCCCAATGAGGTTGGCAGAGACAAGGATTATGGTTTGCACGCATTATAATACGCAAAATAACAGATACGCAAATTGCCAGATACGCATAGATAAAGTAGTAGTAGTCTAAGTAGTTAACAACTAACGATTTACCTATCTACTTCAATAGTTTACAGAAACTAGTGGTTCCAGTAAAAACTAAGAAAGTAACAATAGTAAAGTTTCCAGTGTCCAATAGTAAATAATACAAAGTACCCATCCTGTCCTGTTTGAAGCGGTTACCTACGTACGCGATGCACCGGCAGCGGCGCGACGCAGGCGCATGCAGAGTCATTGCTCCTTCAAGTGTTGACATTCGATTGTTTGCTCGCCTGCACGAACGTCACATAACAGTTACGGAGATTAATTATAAAATTTACTGGATAGTTTTGAATATTTTAATTCATGTTCAGCTAAATAACATTCTCTTTCGGTAATGGGCGGGGCACATTGCTCGCAGAACGGATAGCCGATGGGGCCGAAAGGTTCTCGAGTGGCGACCGCGTACCGGAAAGCGTAGCGTAGCTAGGTGGACCCTAGGTCAAAACCCGAAGTCATTTAGTAATCAAAGGGTGCAAAGTCAGATAGCAGCGAATAGGGTGCAAACAATTTAGCCAATCGCGGCAAGAGATTTCGAGCCCGCGAAGGTGACACATCCTGATTGGTTAATATAATTTCGTGCGCTATTATAATCTGACAACTGCGGACGTACAGACGCCATCAGATATATCGTAGCTTACAAGAAGGTGGTCAAATATTTCAGAGCAGTGCTAATATTCAATAAATTCTTTACAGTTAATGTTACCAATAATATCTAAACGTGTATTGTGTCATAAATATCTGAACAGCTAATTTTCAATAATTTCTTTACAATTTGGTATGGTGGTTTGTTTTTTGGAAAACATCGTGAGGAAACCTGCATTACCTGCATGCTTCAATTTCGAGGCATTTACTATACCCACTGTGCATTTAAAGTGGCGACGGGCTCACTCCCGGTCACACTGGACAGAGATTCGATACTACTTGTGAAATGTGAATGTTCTGAGTTTTCAGAATATCTCTGACTACCCCCTCGGGGAATATAGTCGTGAACATAGGCTTTCTTTACAATTTTATTTAAAATTGTAATGTATAGTAACAGAATAAGCTATTTTTTCCTAAACTGCTCAGATTTTTATATCACCTTGACTGCGTAGATATATTTGATGTTCTAGGCGTTCAGATATTTTTGATTGGTTATGTGTAAAGAAATTATTGAAAATTTAGAACTGCTTAGAAATATTTGACCACCTTGTTTGATATCTGATGGCGATTGTACATCGGTGAGGCTTACAAACCTGGTACTACTATAACCTTGTAAGCGACCACCGCCCTACCACACCACAGGAAGAGTGGTAGAAAGCTTGGCAGAATATAGTGGCAATGGTGTATTCCTGTCTCACACGCACTCGCTCAGTATCGCCCATGCTTACCTCTTGTCAGTTTTTCCTATTTGTATGAAGTAACGGTACAGTATCCAAGGTGTGGTTTTTAAATTGTTGGTGTGACCAATTTTTATCATTATCTAACATGGTAAAATAAATGTTGTATGTTATTTCGTTGCACGACCTCTATAGAGGTTCCTATATCGATGGGAGATTATTTAATTAGTATTTTAAATGTATTTCTATTTTAGTTAAATTTTTAAGGTTACGTTATTTAAATTATTTTTTTGATTCTAATAAACATAAAAAATTTCAAAGCGTTAGTGTTAGTAACGGTTTAATCAGTCAAAAAGGTTATTTCTGATGCAAAGGTGACGCTCGTCGCGTTTCCGCGTTGGATGGCGATGAACAACCTTTCAATTTAATAATTAAAATATAGATTGCATAATTCACAAAATAAAATACTTATATCTAATTCCATAAGCACATTAATAAAGTCATGTATGACCGTCAGAAACTTCGATTAGGTTGATTTTAATATTTTTTATGTTACGCTCTTGTCAGATGCAAACTAAAATAAGTAAGTGAAAAAATAGTAAATTATGACACAAGTGAGCAAAGTTGGTCATTAAAGCCGAGGCGGGATTGCAACACGAGCCGCAGGCGAGTGGTGCAGATCTAGCCGAGGCTGTAATGACCAGCGCTCCCGCTTTTCAAACGACGTTTTTCAATTTACTTGCGAGGAAAAAGTAATTAGATTTCGAAAAATTCAAAAATTTTAAACAACCATTTGTGAAAAATGGCGCTGGGCTTCTTTTTGTTCCGTGCCTTTGGTTGAGATAGCTAAGCGCGCGCAGGTCGATGAAGAGGCAATGACTTTAGCCGACATTCAACCAACGACATTTTGTTGCAAAAAACCAAATATTTAAAACGTTATAAACTTAATATTTATGTATTTATAACATGTTTGATGAAATGAATCGTTTATTTATCATATTTTAACTAAAACAGATTAATTTATTCAGACAAAAGTTTTGTTTTAACGTAGTAACTCTTTGCTGAGGTTTAAAAAAAAACAAAGAAAAAAAGGAACTTTACCACACTAGTGCGATAGTATAATCATTGCACGCGTGTTCTATAAGCTGTATTATGTACCTAAAAGCGGTGCAATAAGAGCCACTTTACAAGCAAGTATGTTGAAAAAGAATGTAACATAGTGCCAAAAAGGTTGTCTTCCTAATTTATAACTTGTGATAAGTGTTTAATCTGAAACGTAATGTAAGACAGAGACTACAATAATAATAATTCTCATTTATTACAGACAAAAACATACATCTGCATGTATATGTATCCAATAAATTAATTACATTTGGTAATCAGAATTAGTCAGAAAGCTAAATGGGAATCGGAAATTCTCGTCGTCTTTATTTGGAATTAAGTATATGTTTAATCAAAATTCTTTACACGAACTACACTGTCCTCTTAAACAAAACCATAGTAATTACTAATTAGGTATACAGGGTGTAATCTGAAATTTGTTACAAACTTAAAGGGGTGTTTCAGACTATCAAACTGAGCAACTTTTACAATGGGACCAACTTTGGAATCGCGAATAAAAAATCAGCTTCATACGTATTGATTTCTTGGTCAAGTACCTAGCTATTGCCATTTCTGGCATGACTCTGCAAGGTCTAAAGCACCTTGTTCGATATGTAACGCATTTAATTTTACACCCTGTATATTCGGAAACAGTGGAACGAGAAGATCACAAAAAGCCTTAAATTACTACGGAAATTTTATACCAACATTCATTTAAGAATTATGAAGATAAGCTTGAATTTAATTTGATACGTTTTTTTGGCCACGCTAGTTCGCGAAGTAAATATCCTCATTATATTATTTCTACTATAGTCGGGACGTTAAGAATTTACAGTTTGGGCCATAAATCATTATCATCGAACCTCTCGCTCGCACTTATGGGCTGACGGCGGACTGTGAACATTATCACAGGTCCGGCACTTCAAACAACGTTTTCGATTTGACATAATGAGCACTTGGTGCGAATTGTCTTTGACATATGTGTAGGGTTGACTTACCACGCATCGTATGAACATCATCTACATTTCGCACTTTGCACTGAAAAGAATCAATTTTATGTTATCATATCCAACGGGTGCGCGCGCCTGACTGCATTCCTTTGCTCGGCTTCCCTCAAATTTCCCAGAAAGTTTGAGATGAGGTGGGATATCTTAAGTTCGGGGGGTGGGGAGTGGCCATTCTGTATGTAGAACTATATACGATTACCTATTCTGTGACATTATTACACCTCTGTTGCCCGTCCTTGCTGAAAGAATGGTTTATGGCCCAAACTACATTCGTAACGTCCCTACTAATACTCTTTTCGGTACAACTGGAAATAAAGGAAGTCGGTACCTGAGCCATCTCATCAGTCCTTTGATGTTTTCAGTAAGTAGGTACTAAGTTTTAGTCATTATTTATCTGTAAAAGCGACATGATTTGTTCCGTGTACATTTTACTCGCAATATTTGTGAAATTCAACTGTAGCGGAGACAGCGAAAGTACTGATGTCACTGTGGACTTCGTTTCTTTCACAACATTGGATAATAAACCGAAAAGACTAGGCGTCTTCTTCTTCTGCTTTTTATTTTTTGGATCACATAAACCATGATCTTTCTTAATAAAATCAGAAGCTTTTTCACCAATCATTATTGTGGCTGCATTAATGTTTGCTCCATTGATGTATGGAATAACGCTAGCGTCGATAGCACGCAATTTGTGTACACCGTTCAACCTCAGATGGGAGTCTACCACGGAGCCCATAGCACAAGTACCACTAAAATGCCACTCTGATACCATCAAGGCCAGTACGAAGCAACGCCAATACTCTCTGCTCCCATAAGGAAAGCAGTCACATTTTGGCAAGTCAGGGCGCACATGTTCAGCTTCTAGCTCCTTGAAAGCGGCTGTGTCTACAATTTTAATGTAATCTTCAACAAACATCGCAGCTCTCTCAAGATCAATGTCTTTAGAAAAATACCCCATTCGAATTCTTGGTGGTTCTTTAGGATCAGTACTTTGCAATAAAACTTCGCCTCTGGATTCTGGATGAAGGCAACTCAAAAAGGTGTACATCACATCGCCATCCAATGAGGCATCGAAGTACTTTTGACATATATCATCATTAAGAGTTAGGATAAATGTGCATAATATCATTACGTAGGTAGGTTCTATACTAGCATGGGGTGCTACTAAGCTTATTGTTTCGTAATCTGGGTAAGTCTGAGATTCATTAATAGTCACCATGCCCATAAACATATCAAAGATCTGTTTTGTTGGTAAATTTGGTAGTTTAGGTGGATGAGCTTTTTTAGTTTTAATAGCGATGGCAATAGACGCGTGGTCCTGTAGGTTTTTCCCAACAGCAGGTGTGTCAACAAGTACTTTTATGCCCATCGACTCGAGATGTTCCCTTGGCCCGACCCCTGACAACATTAGGACCTGGGGCGTGTTGAATGCTCCCGCCGATAATATCACCTCTTTTCTAGCTTTGAATGTTACATATTTGTTATTTTCTGTAAGCGCTTTGACACCGATTGCGTTCTTATTCTTATCAAAAATGATCTTTGTTACAAGCGTGTTCTTTCTGACGTGAAGGTTTGGTCTGTCCTTTATGGGAGTTAAGTAAGCTCTTGCAGTGCTCTGACGAATACCATCTGCTCTTGTATACATGATTTGAGTATATCCAAGAGTTTCATCGGCATTTAGGTCTAGCGTCAACTTGTGTCCAAGTTCTTCAAAACCCTTCATATAAACTAGATTTTGGTCAAGAACTTGCTTTTTTACTCCTAAATATCCATCGAATCCGTGGTATTTTGCAAAGTGTGAGTTTTTAATCTCATCGTCATCCAATCTTTCACTCTTTATGAAATAAGGGAGTACGTTGTCATAGCTCCAGGTATCGTCTTCTGCCGCTTTAGCCCATTCGTAGAAGTCATTAGGTTGTCCTCTGATGTGGACCATCAAATTGTTACTGCTAGAACCACCCAGCATTTTCCCACGAATTAGAGATATAGTTTTGTTAGGATGTTCTTGAGCTGTGTAACCGTCATTTTCCGATTGATACATCCAGTCATATGATGAATGGGGTAGAAAAGGGAGTGCTCCAGGTAGCTGAAATTATATAACCATGTTATGTATTATATTATGAATTATACAAGCTCGTCGCTACTAATATTAAACGCAAGTAACTATGTTTACTATGGTTAATTATATGTTCTGTGGGTTAAACTATGCCTGCCTTAGACTACTTATATGAGGACAAGTTACGCGTGTAATTCTACTAACAACATTATCTGCCACTTTTTGCGGGGGGCAAGGTAGCACGAGATACGCAACTTAGAATTTTATTCCATTAGTTTAGATTCTAATTTTGAATGTTCAAAATCATGAAAAACATTGTCGTGTGTACCCCAAACGTCATAGGTTTGAAATTATTGTTCTGCAATTATAGGCTGTCGCGTTTAGTGATAAGGTATAAAATTGAATGTAAATGCGTAAGATTTTTTGATCTGGCACGTTGGCAGAGGGGAAATGCTAAGGCGAGGCGGGTCCGTATATAACTCGTCTAAGATGCCTGCCTATGTTTCAAAAGGGGACTGTATAAAAATGATCAACTTACAAAAGATTCAACGGGGGGATCTCCCCCGGCCTCTATGAGCAGCACATTGATATTCTCATCCTCTGTCAGTCTGTTGGCGACAACACATCCTGCCGAACCAGCTCCTACCACTATGAAGTCGTACACCATACCATCTAAAATTGTGATCAAATATGATTATAGAGTAAATAGTAAATGATTGTCATTTGGTGATCAAAACGGGAAAGTTTTCCGGGAGTTTTGAAAAAGACAATTTCTGATTTGGTCCAAAATATGAAAGTGCTGGCCAAAAAAAAAAGGCGATATACTGTTAGGACATGTCCGTCTATTATTATAGCACCGACAATACCTACGCAACTTTCCTGATAATACCTATGCCACCTTCCTGACGGCACCAAAGCTGTAGGTCCATGGTCTGTGGTTTTATTTGGGTTCGAAAAATCTGTCTTTTCATATATTTTTGATGTTATAAAACTTACAGCTACAGCATTCATGCTACACGAAATAAAACCAGTCATGTGCGAATCGGGCTACTGGCGCACCGAGGGTTCCGTACCACACCACCACACAATATATTAACTTACAAAAAAGATTTGTTTTCTCAGGGACTTTTAGCACGAGACCGATTCACACTTGGCCGGTTTTTGTTATTTGTTGTTATACTGTAGAGTTTGCTCTATAATCGCACCAAGTTTGACGCTTGTATTGAGCGAGAAGAAAAAACTATGATAAAAACTAGTTTCTTGTCTGAGGACCCCCCTTTCTTGTCTGAGGACCCCCCTAATATTCAACTTTTTGTCATTTTTATTATTTGTTAGTTAATCCGCTATAATAACGCACATTCTGTGATTTCAACTGTCTAGTACGGTCTATTATGGTTCTAAAGTTACAGCCCTAAAAAGGTAGGACAGACGGACGATCGGATGGACGGAGGGACAACGTAGACTTATGAATATGTCCCGTTTTCACCCTTTAAGTACGGAACCCTAAAAATGCTTAGACGGACAAGTTCTAACAGAATGTAGCATTCGTTTTTGTTGGCAGGCACTTTCACATTTAGACTAAAAATGTACTAAACGCGGACGATGTCTTTTGTATTTTTATAGATCTTGATCTGTCGAATTTTCACTTTGCCACCTCTTATATTTGCCGCTCGCGGCGCCTTAAGTGGAAAATGGTGCCGACTCATTTTACGATGAAAAATTATGTAACAAATTATACTAGAGGCAATTTCCTATTATTTATGTCCTTTCCTTTTTTTGTGAAACGTTGATTTTAGCCTACGAGTGCACCAAACCAAAACCAACACACATCAACACTCAGGCCGAGATTCAGTGACGATTTTTTTGGTCTTAGCTCGAGCTAAGCGTGGCGAAAATGTATGGATTTTGACATACCGGAGTCCGAACTATGACTTACAAATCGTCTCTGAATCTCGGCCTAAGTTCTAAGGCGCCACTATCTACTTAAGGCGCCGCGAGCGGCAAAGATACGAGGCAAAGTGAAAATTCGAAAAGAGCACATCCAAATCTATAAAATACAATTTTACGAAAGACCCGGAAAACTTTCCAGGTAAAACTCCCAAAGGGATTTGGGTCGAGTGTGTATTGATACATATATAATATCAAATTGGAGAAAATCCAGTCTCTGGACTCTCTCTTGAGAAAAAGGCGTGATGTATGATAGTTAAAAATATTAGCGTAAGTCTAAACGTTGAAATTATTCTCGGAGTTTCTTCAGAATAAAAAAAATATTTGCACGCTTACTTTTTATGGGTGTCAGTTTTGGAAAAAAGAACGCCGTCAATCCCAGAGCTGCGATGACTTTCAAAGCGACCTGCGCCGTCCTCACGACGGCAGTTACCGTCCGCGGTGTGACCACCATGTTTTGAAGGATTTAACATTCGCAATGCTTTTATAGCTGTTACAACGTGTTGAAACAGCTTTTTTAGGGTAAAATTTGCTATGCAAAACATCCTTTACGAATATTGAAATATAGGGGAAAACCGGGATGCATGAACAGGTGGGATAGATGAATCACCTCCATTTTTCTTCAAAATTTCGTGCTATCGGTTCGGTTGACAAGTCATTCCATGCCTGCGAACAACATCTTCCACCACAAGCGTCATCTAGGCTGCCGGCAAAGTAGTTTGACTTCGAGCTGAGTTTATGTGTTTTTGATAGTAAAAAGTGGAAAAAAATTGATTGGTTTATTTGTTCGTTACTGCGTTATATTAAAAGGTACGTATTATGTTGATTTATTGTTATATTGTGAAACTAGTGTAGTTTGTTGGATGCAAAGCCTATTTGACCTGTGATGACGAGTTTTTCGGAAATCTAAAAAAAATTAGGAATGGGTCGATAAAGGATGGTTGAACCACCCCGCAGAGGGATGGTTGACCATATGTTTTTCGTCGATTTTATTTATCTTGCAGGTCCAAACGCCGTTCCAGTACAAAAATAAGCAGAGTACAGACTTCAGCCCCAAGAAAGGAAATCAAAAAGAGAAATTTGTAGATTCAGACTTCTGAAGTTTCTAAGGCCACATACCTTTAGAAACTTCGGAAGTCTTATCTTTTTGTTTTTAACCATGTTTTAGTCAAAAATATTGTTTCTCTGATAAAATGTTAGATCAGTGCGTTCATTTTATTCAAAATAATGTCCATAATCCTAAATTTGACATTAAATTGTTTTCTTTCAGAATCATATGAAATTTTTTTTTTTTTTAAATGACTTGTACAGCGTTGCTCAGTGAGCATTTACTGCTTTTTACTGCGGACTATTGGAGGGACCAGAAGGGTCACCGAGCCAATTAAATGAACTTAAGCAACCGACCTAGGGGCACCCCAGGGGGGTACGGACCTCGGTATAGGACGTTGCTGGGGCTACGCGGCGGATTGGTTAGCTGGGATCGGTGAGACGGATTGGGTAGCTGGGATCGGTGAGAATCATAGTAAGTAGAAAACTGTAGTCAATGTGTGCAATGCTGACAATGCCGTTATTTTATGTTTCATTTTAATGTTAACTACTTTAGATTGTTCTCATGCAATGAATATGAGATTTCATTACAATTACATTGAATTTTGAACGCTATCTTGTTTTATTTCTTAAATTATAAGGATATGTTCAACGGTCCCTACCCCCTGTTCAACCATCCCACCCATTGGGGATGGTTGAAACAAATCTCATTTTTTGAAAAAAAATTGTCTAGCCCAATAAATATTATACTTACAAAGATTATACTTATTATACTTACTTTGGTATTTACTATTTTTAGCCAAATAACAGCGCTATCGAATGCCACTAAAGCGAAATCACTGCATCTTTGCAACAAAAAGTTGTGCGCGTTTAAGCAAAAGGTGGTTCCACCATCCCGGACTCCCCCTACCTATTGACACAACAGAAACAATAGGTAAGGTACCTGTCGCATTGGCAGTAAATAAGTTTAAATTTGTTTCACCGAGTTTGAGTAGTTTAGTTTTTGGTGGACGGGAATCGGTATACAGGGTGATAATAAAATCATTAGCAAAATTTTCCGGGGTGGTTCAGGGCATAAAATCTTGCCATTACTGCAATCGGGATTTCGTCAGAATTACAGTACCACCTCTGCTCTGTTTCACATTACGGACGATACACTAACCGCAGCCGATAACGGACAAGCAACCCTCATGGTGATGCTCGACTTTAGTCGTGCTTTTGATTGCATTGATATACCAATGGCAATTAGAAAAGTGGAGTATTACCGCAGAATAAATACTAGTACCTACCGGTACAGAAGAATCACTTCGAAAACAGATTTAAATAAATAGCGACTCTCTCTGCACGGCAATAAGGTGCAAAGTTATTCGCACCCGTCCTATCGTACATTACGCGAATAACCTATCAACCGTCACAACGGCGCGCGTGCAAACAGAAATGAACCGAGTCAGTAGACATGAAAGCTTCGTTTACATAGTCCCTCTTTCATTCTTTCACGTGCTTGCAGCGTGACTTCGCTATGGTTTTCAAGTCGCGCATTGACTACTCAAAAAATGGCGGCAAGTCTAATGAGATTTGACCAAGAAGTTTACACGGTATACCTATTGCTATTCACCACTCGGTGGGGATGCCGTCAAGCGTACCTGAAGTGTGGAGTGAGACAGGCCTGGTATTACGGCTTCTCGTTCTCGCCTGCAACTGGTTCGGGTCATATTTCGCAGGTCGAAGCCTCGTGGCGTTAATGGCAAGGGAGTGTTGGTGAGATGGTCACTCTCCACCACGCGGGCCCAGTGCGAGTTGGCGGAGGCAAGTTAGTGGTCAACTTGCTCTCAGAGAATTTTCAAGCCGCCTTAATAGGCCTCTGACCTGGCTTAACGAATAGTTATAACGTCATCTGACGGAACTATCCGAGACCAACTGCTTAGCGTGCCTTCCGAAGCACGGAAACGCTCGATATGAAATAAGATGAAATACAACTAAACGGTCACCCATTCAAAGACTGACCGGACCTGACGCTGCTTATCTTCGGTGATCGTTTCCAATACCGAAGCTCCACTACGCCAACGAGCGCTTTAAGTGTAGCCTAAAGGAATGCAGTTGTTATTGATAGCGCAATTCTACCTCGTGTTAGTAGTGCCACATAGGAACAAACTTACATACAAATATATATACATACAAAGGCTGATAATAATCACATTATCCTTCCTTTGCGTCGCGCAGTCGGGTAAAAATACAAGTGGCCCAAAACATGAAAAATGGATAACATGGGTTAGTAATGTAAATTTATTTTTAAATTTTAGTCATAGTTGAGAAATTATAAAAATAATTACTTCTTCAAAATTAATTAAAATTTATTCTGTATATTCAGGTGGTACCTATAGCATAGTGTAATAAAAACTAATAGTGATGAAGCTCAGCGGTCGCGGCAGGTCAATCGAGCGCGGTGTGCCCCCGCACACGTTCCGGCCCCCTCTGCCTGCGCGCGTACATACCCTTACCCTTATATCGTATTCAATTAGAGTACGCGCCCGTCCTCCGCACACCGCGCGGGCTCGGACCCGCCGCGAACGCTGAGCTGTGAGCTTCATCACTATTAAATCTTTACACCATGCTTAAAGTTAATCTAGAACATAAGCGTTGTTTCACACGTACCACAACTGCAACACGTGGGCGGGCGCATATTTTGTATTGAAAATGAATAGTAAAATTCACGCGAACAAGTTTTTGAGTTTGAGGTCAAACTCAAACTTTCTTTGCAGTCATTATCGACCGACCACTTAGCAACCACAACGCAACCACCACAGCGACACCGCGAACCAGCGGCCGGCCACATCGCAGACACAATGTGCTTTCCCCTCATTCATTCTGTGCTGTACTGAGATGCCGCGTGCAAAGAAAATATAATCACTCGGTACGTTTTAACGACGTAACAACATCGCAAGTACTAGTAATAAAGCTACCACATCGACATTTTGTCGGTACCACAACGCAACTGCAAAAAGTTGCAGCGACCTTTTGTCGCTTCGATGTGGTATGGTTGTGGTACGTGTGAATCAACGCTGAGCTACATTATGTTGAAACAGCTTTGTTAGGTTGAAATCTACTATTTTAAAACTTCCTTTACGAATATTAAATAAATTGACATTGACTAAAATGTTGTTGTATGGCGTCATCACATCATGCAGTATATAAATATAATAAAAATAAAACAATAGGCACAGCAGTACCAGTTTATAAGTCTCACCGATTTACCTGCGCAGTTGACAAATTATAATAGCGCGCGAAAATATTTTGACCAATCAGGATTTGCCACCATTAATCCCTTGCCATGATTGGCTAATTGTTTTCAAGCCCTTTTCGCTGCTATCCGTCTTTGCTAAACGACTTCGGGTTTTGTCGGGGGACTCAGTGCCTTAAAGCAACACGGCTCCCGTCACCCCTCGGGGGGGAGACGCCATACGCATACTTTCCCCTCTGCCAAAGTAAAAGCCCCGATGGGCGTATTGCACAGATTAATAATATCTTACTACGTACTACTGCGCAAAACAAAATTGTTTGGTCGGATCCAATCAATAGTGACTAACCTTTGCAACTTTATGGGAAAACTATACCGTTACCGTACTTCAAAGAAATAAAATACTTGGGAGTCACTTTCGAACGACACCTTAACTGGAACACACTGCGCACGCGCGTGCGTGTAAACTGTCATACAGAGGGCTAAGGCCGTTAACATATGATATCGCATAACAGAGGCTAGATGGGGAATTTCTCCTAAAATAGTCCCCTGGATTTACAGCGCAATAGCAAGACCACTAGTCTGCTATGCTGCAGCCATCAGGTACAAAAAGACCTCTCAAAACCACACAATAGACAAGCTCAATAGCCTACAAAGGACTGCGTGCCTAATTATAACTGGCGCTATGTCCACCTGCCCCGTTAGCTCTCAACGCACTGCTGAACCTTCAACCTTTGCACAAGGAGAGGCTAAAGCATGCTTACATAGGGTTAACCTAAATAATAAGCGTAACTGGCAGTCTAAGCAGATGAAGGAAGAGCCTACAGGAAGATGCCACACATCAAACTACGCCTCCATTTTTCAAGCTGAGGTCTATGCCTTCACAGCTACGTCAAACTCATCATAATTAAACTCTGATAGCCGAGCAGCTCTACTAGCCTTGGACTCACCAATAATAAAGTCCAAGCTAGTACAGGACTGCATAGCTCAGCTTAATGCTGTGAGATACCACAATCAGCTGATGCTACAATGGGTACCAGGACACTCAGACATAGAATGGAACGAAAGTGCGGACGAATTGACCAGAAGGGGGACCGAAAACCACTTCATAGGCCCCGAACCCTTTTTCGGCATCCCTAAAAGTCTAACCCGGGAAACTTTGAACAAGTACAGCTTCAAGGAGGCGATTAAGGCGTGGAGAAATGCTCCAGGCCTAAATCACTCCAAAGCACTTATCAAAGGGTATAATCGCAAGCATACGAACAACCTACTAGCTCTTGTCAAACAAGACAATCTATGTGCAATAGTGAGATCACTGACAGGTCACTGCAAACTTAATAAACACATGCACACCTTAAAACTAAGCGACTCCACCTGCTGCAGGTTCTGCGGGGAGCAAATGGAAACTCCCCTGAACATTCTCTGCGTTTTTGGTCCACTAATGCACAAACGAAGTATTCATCTTGGCAGACAAGTAACTACTGACTCCAGATGAGATACAAAACCTCCCGGTTAAAAACCTACTGCGATTTCTAACTGCTGTAGGGATTAATAGGGAACTGTAGAAAGGGCATTCACAAAAGATCAGCGATGGTCGAAGTGGCACAGGCGCAAGTCTGTTAAGGCCCTATTCACTCAATAATAATAATAATATGGCTCCTTAATGTTAAAATGATACTTGATAGTATGTTGGTCACTCAGGGTTTTCATAAGATTCCGTTCAAGTCATGTCGGATATGGTGTCATCTGGTGTCAATGGGTTCCGTATGAACTCCTGATTACGAATATATGAGATGACATCATTTTTTTTTTCATTCAGACATGCCATGGTATCAAATGAAAGGGTTTTATGAGTAGATTACAAATATAATAGGACAGCATTAAAATTTTTACGAATTGGTCTAACAAATTATTTAATCAGATCAAAATGTACCTAGTTATCTGATAAATAAATAAATATCATAAGAAACGAGCTGTATATATACGCGAGATTGGTATATATATGCTCTTGTGTATGCATGCAAAACAAAAACAATGCATTCTAAAATACTTTACACGAAGCAAAGCAAGCAAAATGAAATTGTTGCTAGAGAATTTCCGCCATAAGTGACTTTACTAGGTAAATCGAATTTCTGGGGAATAGCATTAGAATAGATACTCGACATTTTACCTTTAAGGTATAAAAATAAACATGCACAGGAACTTTTTGAATACGGGAGTTGACTACATAAAATACAACGTGTTGATGATTTAACGCAAAACTAGAAAGTAGTTTATTCAGAATCGAGAGCAGAATCGAATTATCATGGTTTCAATATAGGAAACTTTTTCAACATATTAATTTATATTAATTGTAAAATTTAAAATTTACTGAACTCGATCTCAACCCACCGCTCGGGCACTCTCACTCTACTTACTACCAAAACAAGATTCTTAAAATGTATTCATGAGCACGTTAGCGCTTTCATTCATTGCTGAAATGATGACAAATCATTATGCCTCAAAACTTAAAATCTGAATAACATAAAATTTTAACTATCAAAATAATGAAATTATTGTTTCAATCTAATTATTTTCTTATAAATCAGCTGGGGTGTATGAGGTTTTGCGCTTATTCATTAACACGTTGTATATATACCAATCTCGCACAACACAATTTAGCCTTTTTGAAACCTAGTTACAAATAAAACCAATCTGAAAATTTTATTAATTCCCCTCGTTCTCCCCTATCCGTTATTTACTAACTGACTTAATGCTTAAAAACAGATGATTGAGTGGATACGAAAACACGACTAATTGAAATAGAGAGAGTCACACATCGAGCTAATTGGAATCAGCTTAGCTGATTCCAACAGCTGGCATGATTTATTCGATTAATCACTCTGTTAAAGCCGCATTCGGGATTCAAACGCTCCGTCGCAGTATACGATATTCTCAAAACATCATATTAGCAGGACATTACATTCTCATAATAGCACATACGCGAAATAAGATATGATTCAAACAATGTGCATATCGCTCATCGGGAGAAATCTGAAAAAAAAAGTTAGTTAACAACGTCAGAATATTTTTAAAGATTCATAGAATAACGCGTTGACTTACCAACTACTGTTTATGGTTTTGGGTCCACGTTCCGTTTTTGCCAATTTTGGTACGGAACACTAAAAAAAAACGCAAATTGATCTACAGGATAGCCGTTCGGCACACATGCACTTTAGGTCAGAACAATCATTAATACCGGTAGTTTTTAAAAATATTTGCCTGAGGGGGTTATGACGTCATCAATTTTTGTATGGAATTTATATTTTTTTTTATCTGAAACCTATCGAATGGGGTATCAAATGAAAGGGCTTCATAAGCCGATTCTAAAAATATACTACACCATTCCACTTCAGCCACTTGTTTTCTAAAAATCCAAAAAGTATTTTCAAAACATAACAAGTTTTGGCTCCTCCAGTTATGAAACGGCTGAATAAAATTTTGTAAAGCATACGCCAAATGTCGCGTAATATCCTCATATCTAACGTCAATATAGCAATTTCAAAAATATGTAAGTTTACTCCAAAAGACCAAACCGAACGGCTATCCTGTACAGTCGCCATCAGATATATCGTAGCAAACAAGATGGTCATATATTTCTAAGTAGTTCACATTTTCAATAATTTCTTTACACAACTCTAATCAAAAAAATCTGAACGCCTAGAACATCAAATATATCTACGTAGTCAGCGTGATCATAAACATCTGAACAGTTTAGGAAAAAATACCTTAATCCGTTGTTATACATTGCAATTTTAAATAACATTGCATAGAAATGATTGAAAATTAGCTGTTCAGATATTTATGACAAATACACGTTTAGATATAATTGGTAACATTTACTGTTAAAGAATTTATAGAAAATTAGCATTGCTCAGAAATATTTGACCACCTTGTATGCTACGATATATCAGATGGCGACTGTACATCGATTTGCGGCTATTAGCACTGTCATTCAACGAGTTAAAAATAAGATGAAATTTAAACAAAGCCGTAAAGGAGATAAAATACGTTTATTTCTTAAAATTTGTCAATAATAAATCGTACACGGGTCACCGATACAATCATATATCTCCACGGGATCAATCCCATCATATACCACGTAATATTGTATGCAATATACACAATTATTTTAATCGAGTACCTACATATATTTAGACACGAAGTTCCTATAGCATTTTAAATGCCTTAATCAATAATTCTAGTATTATAAACAATAATGTCGCCCGGACTCACTCTTAACACTACTTTTTCCCCTTATATAAATAAGCAGATAATTTTTCAACTGTCCCCCGTAGCATAAAGTATGTACTTGGAGTTCTTAAAACATTGTTGTGAATTGACAACATTACATTTTTTAACCAACTGTTTTCAATAAAAAATATAAAAATAGGTTAAATAATAAGAGATACGTATTTTTCCGATTTTATTTGTAGCCGTTATTTCTATTTTTAATTTACTTTTGAATATTCTGAAAAACGTAGGATTTATGACTAAGATACCATGGCCGCAAATAAAAATAAAAACTGTCAAATACAATAGAAAAGCCAAGCAGGCAAAGGAATAAAATCTCATTCAATCTCTATTATATTTTTCAGTATTTTTCTAATAACTAGAGAAATAATGGATAGAAAAATCTGAAAATTTTATGTAAGCTTTGAATCACATAATCTCCAATTGGTTTTCTTATTTTGGTACCTTTCTTAAAATGAAATGTTGTCAATTAGGTATTGTGTATAAACTCATTCTTAGACTGCAATCGTATTGTTTCAAATACTGCAAGTATCAAAATCAGAGATTAAATAACAATTATATCTACAGAATGAGCTTTTTTTGAATTAAGTAATTAAAAAACACCTTATATTTCGTCAGTAACATTAATACAGGGTGTTAGGGTAAACAGTTGCATTACTTTAAGGGGTGACTGTACACATGGTACTGAACAACTTTCCCTAAAAAACATATAGGAAATTCGCATAAGTTTGTTTTGACTTTTCATACAAACGTTCGATCAGCTGATTGTATTTATTATGGGAATTTCCTATAGGTTTTTAGGGAAAGTTGTTCAATATCACGGGTACAAACCCCTTAAAGTAGTGCAACTGTTTACCCTAACACACTGTATTTTCATAAACATTAGCTAATATGGTTAAATTAGTATAAAAGATGTAATATTTGTAGCAGTCACATTGGCAACATCAAATAGTTATACAGTGAACCTTAAATACTAAACCGTAAGGTTCAAAAGCGCATGCATATTGAAATGTCATAATTTTAAGGCGGCCAGGGGACAATTTTCAGACCCAATGTGATAGAATCATTCAAATAAAGCCTCTCACTTAGTATATATTTAAATGCTAAATATAAACTACGTGTATTTTCCGTGGTCTTTACATTTAACACTATATTTTTATATAACAAAACTAGAAATTATATTAGTTTACAGTTTTCAATTATTATTATATTTTGTAGTAATTTTTATAAATTTTATACACCTAAATCGACGAATTCTTTTTTATGTTAAAAAAATGAGGTTATAACGAATCTATGCTAAATCACAAGGTATGAAAACAGCTAGGTTTACTGGCTTACCAACAGTTTTTTAAATACTGACAACAACAAAAATATGTACCTATATTAGCATCACACAGTAGGTAAGCTTTATATTTTCACAAGTTCCTTTTGCTGTCTATACTTCACACAAAACGAAACATAATTTGAAAAAAAAAACTTTAGGATTCCAATTTTTATACTTTGTTACTATGATAGTTAGGTAAGTCAGCAGGATTTCGTGTCAAACGAAATTGATCGATATTTCATAATAAATAAAGCTTAAAAGTACTTATTAACTAAGAAAATAACATTCAAGTTTGTAATTATTTAATACACTGAAAGAAGTTGAATTTCATCAAACAACATGATGTTAAGCAAGTAATTGATTACATAAACATTAATTGTCACCATTCAACAATCATTGCCATTTAATTTTTATAATTTTGTTCAGTCCAGCCGGGAGATACAGTGGTTGCCCAAAAATAGTTATTTTTTTATTTTTATTTTCTTTAACGGCTCTGGATACTAGCCCTTTTGAGCCATTCGTTATTTTTTTTCTTTATATTCTTTATTTTTTGATGAGGGGATGATAGATGACGATGAATCTATGGTCGATTTCGTAAGCTCGCGCGTTGCCGCCAAAATGACCATGTACGAGTTAACTTGAACCAAAACTAATTTTCTGTTATCGTATTTATTTGAGATTCCTGTTACGTCGGTCGCTTTACGCAACTGTTTGGTACACAATCCGCACGAAATTATGTCACAAATATCACTAAAACCAACTTTTTACGAATTTCAAATAACACGAAACACAACAAGAGCAATGGCGCCAAGCAAAACTTCCAAAAATAGTTTTTTTTTGTTATATCTTTAACGGCTCTGGATACTAGTCCTTTTGAGCCATTCGTTATTTTTTTCTTTATATTCTTTATTTTGATGAAGGGATGATAGATGACGATGAATCTGTGGTCGATTTCGTAAGCTCGCGCGATGCCGCCAAAATGACCATGGACGAGTTAACTTGAACCAAAACTTATGTTCTGTTATCGTATTTATTTGAGATTCCTGTTACGTCGGTCGCTTTACGCAACTGTTTGGTACACAATCCACACGAAATTATGTCACAAATATCACTAAAACTATTTTTTTACGAATTTCAAATAACACGAAACACAGCAAGAGCAATGGCGCCAAGCAAAACTTCCAAAAATAGTTATTGCGTGGTGTTGCTATATTAAAAAAGAAAATACCACCTACAATAAGAACTGGATTAATACTTTCAGACGGAGCGGAAATACCTGCGAATTAAGATTGAGATGTAACAGAATCTTTTTTCGAATGACATGTTATGATAAATTTTAAGCCATAAGTGAAATGATAGATTTTTGTGTGCCTTTGAAGTAACTAGCATCTTAAGAGTCCTTTTACCATAATAATACTGTAGCCCCGAGACTTTTTAATTACCAAAAAGATTACCGATTGCAGTTTTGATATTGTTGTAAGGTACGAAATTACTAAAATAAAAACCTAAGTCTTACAGATCACAACCCGCCTTAAGAAAAAAAAATTAAATAAAAATAGTCTGACATTTTAATTAAGATTACCGTTTTTTTTCTATACCTTCATTTCAGACAATTTGTATATATTTTTTTACTATTATACTTACGGCGGGTTGTGATCTGTAAGACTTAGGTTTTAGATTAGTAATTACGTACCTTACAAATATAATATCTAAATGGCAATTGGTAATCTTTTTGGTAATTAAAAAGTCCCAGGCTACAGTGCTATAAAGTTACTATACCAGAAATAGAGAGACTGACAGCTGAGAGAGCGAAATGTACCTAGCGGCATCACTGTGTAATAGAAAGAGATACGTGATACGTTTTTGGGAACTTTTCGTGAAACGCTAAATCGTGGGTAGTGAAATAGTGTTAGTATATTTCACGATATTATCTACGATTTCACTTTAGATTCACATTTATTCACAGATCTCGAATTTTTACCCAGCCGATAAGTTCCCAGAAACGGTTTCATTTGACAACTCATGTCAGTTCCTATACTCCTGTAAGGTATAGTAACTTTATGCCTTTTAAACTTCCGTGGCATCACAATATAAAAATTTCTCAATAAAGAAAGCCTACATTTTAAAGTACACGACACTTTTACGTTAATATAATACAATTAAGATTTTTATAAGTAACGTATTAATTTGGAAAAGAAAAAAACGACCGCTTTTACCTTTATGTCGATATTTTTAGTTAGTGGAATATTTAGAACGTAAAAGTATTCTATAAAAATAGCTTTAAGGATTTTGTAGTTTATTGGAATAGCACTTTTTTTTATACTAATATTACTTTTTCTTTATTGAGAAAACTTTAATATTGGGATGAGGGCGCCAATGAACGGTAAAAGAAGCCTTAACATCACAAAAAACCTTACGAATAATAAATAGGTACTTTCATTTCATTTCTCGATGATGGATGAAATAGGAGAGCAGGATTTTAAATTTTAATAACAATACAGTTTAAGCTTTTCAACAAGTATGTCTTTGGTAATAGGATATTTGACAGGTTTTTAAAACACGTTAATCACTGATGACTAAGGACTCTATAGAAAATGTATATTTTACGTTCCATTACATATAGTGCAAGAAAAAACGAAAACAAAAATCATTATTTAAATATCCCGCGAAAACGGTTTTCCTGACAATATACTTGACTACAAGCAGGTGACGTCACGATGACGTAAACTTTGTACGACACTCGCACTCTATACGCAACTGTTTACAAGCAGTTGACGTCATCAAACATTCGGCCAATCACAGTCGTTTACGATCACGTGACTAAAGTAGACAAAAACAAATATTTTCTTTGTCGATTTTCTCTTAAAATATCCAGTATTTTTCTTAACTGACTGTTGTTTTCTTTTCTTATCTGGTTTCAAAAATTCATATTATTCAATACGGATGCCATCAATAGATCCTATATTTTACATGCTGTCAAATACGATATAATAAAATATTCAGATATAAACTGTAAGGGAGGCTTGCACCAATAAGTATTTAGACTTAAACATGTTTGAATTATAATGCTGTCACTATCATTAGTATGAGTCATGTGAGGGACGGAGCGTTCACTAAATATGTTTAAGCGTAAATTCTTATTGGTTTAAGCCAGGCTAAATGTATTATCTTAAGAGGATATAATTCGGAGCGCGCTCCATACAAACGTACTATGGTGATATTTTCAATACTAACCAATTAAACTCAATGTAATTTTTCAGAATCAATCTAAAAACAACTTTCTATGCTTGTATAGAGTCAGATTTTCGTTAAAATGTACATATATTTTTAAAGTTACAGTGCCTCAAAGATTTCCATACAAATCTTAAATTAATCCTAGCATTGAAACTGTATATTTTAACGAAAATCGGACTCCATACAAGCATAGATATTTGTTTCAAGATTGTTTCAGCAAAATTTCATTGACTTTAATTGGTTAGTATTGAAAATATCACCATAGTACGTTTGTATGGAGCGCGCTCCGAATTATATCCCCTTAAAATTATGATTTCGTGTGAAATTTTCTGTGTAATAAGCCAATACCTATACCAGCTTCCTGGTAATAAATAAGCAACATTTCAAAATAGATGAAATTAATGACTGATGAACTATTCGGCCATTCAATAACATTTAAATATGTCGCCGTTATACAGCAAAAACCTGCTTAACTGCTTTGAATTAAGTTATCTCGAAACTATTCTTTGGATGGAGGTGGCTGTCTGGTTAGCGGGTTTTTGCTGTATAACGATGTTTTAGATGTATCACATCTGCGATCTAATTGTTCCTTTCCTTGCCGCTAGAATTTCATTCATACTAGATAATCTAAGTAGTCATAATATTTTAAACGGTAGGTAATCAAAAGGGATGTGTGTATCTATTGCGTTTCCTAAAATAGGATTGATTTTATCAGCAATTTTCTGTTTTATACAGTCACGACCACCAAGTTAACGATTTAAAATACTTCAGAACTGAATGACATGTCACATTAAAACATTGCATCAGTAGCGTAGCGTGGGTTTTAGTCGCCCGGTGGGCACATACCTATTTTGTCGCCCCCTTCGTTATAAGAAGACCAACACAAATAACAACGGAGCGAGCGATGCGAACTCGAAATTTTTTAGCACATCTATTCGGGTTGTGGTAGACATCTTTTGGTTATTCCATGCAAAAATAGAAACTCAGAGCGAGCGAAGCAAGCTCGATTTTTCTCTGCTCTACGAATTTGTTATATAGGTAGACAGAGCTAAACCAATTCCCGAAATTGCCGCCCTTAGTGCCACCCGGGGCGTTTGCCCCCAAATTAGTAATTAATTTATGAAAAAAAGAACACAGGGATATAACAGAGGTACCATAGATACCATAAATAGTAAAAAAATAGTTGTTCTAGTGTCACTTTGTCATTATCCAGGGAGGAAACAGGTTCACGTTTGTATGGACTAAACTTAACCCGCCTTTCCTCTTAATTTATTCCTAAATAAAAATGTACCTTTATGAAAACACATTAATGGATGACATATCAGTCGAATGCAATGCCATCTATAGCTAATTCCAAGAATATTTTTAGAGAGTAACTCATACATTCGCAGTAAAAGATGAAAAGAGACGAAAAGATGGTTAGAGTAAATATTTTAATAGATATATTTTCGTTTATTTAGAGATTATAGACGTTAATGTACATTTTATTAGATCGTAACAGAAAATAAATCTTATATCCAAAGTCGAAATAGCTATAAATGTTGTTGCTTATTTCTATAGGTACCTAAATCTGAACCTTAAAATATTGAAAACAATCGGCCAAATCAAATAATTAATAAAAAAACATCTATCTAGTGTTAGCCACAAGGTTTCAAAGCAGAAATATTACAAAAAAAACTTTGATATCAGCATTGAAAGTTAGATACATTAGGTAATTATTTATAAAAACCAAATTGTGGTGCATTATTCTACTGTTTACTATAAGAAAATTTGTCTTTTTATTATAAATATCAATTACAAAAATAAGGAATTTATTGCTTTGAATCTCTGTCTTGTGACAATGCTGTTTTCAAAAGAGGTATAGGCATATGCTCACGACTATATTCCCCGAGGGGGTTGTCAGAGATAATCTGAAACCTCAGAACATCCACGTTTCACTACTACCAAAACTCTTTCCAGTGTGAAGGGGAGTTAGCCCGTCGCCACTTGTAATGGACAGTGGGTACAATACACACGTCTCGAAATTGAAGCATGCAGGATTCCTCACGATGTTTTCCTTCACCGAAAAGCCAGTGGTGTTACAAATCGTACATAAATTCCGAAAAACTCATTAGAACAGGAAGAAACAAAAAAGCTAATATCGATATTTTTGAAGAACATTTCAGTTGGATGTGCTATAGGTACATAAGGTAGTATAGGGTACGTCCCTCCCTCTATCGTCTTAATAGGAAAGCCACACGGTACGTTGCGGCACCGCACCGCAATGATGGCGGTGAGGTGTAGCAGTGTTTTATGTTATCTTCTGTCGCTCCGACGATCCATCTCTGTTCACCCCTCCCCGCCTCGTCTCGCGGGTGGCAAGTCTCTGGTGTACGTTCGTTGCGGCGCCGCAACGTACCGTGTGACATACCATAGCTTTTTGTATGTAGAACGAGGAGCGCATCGTGTGGACTTGACACTTTATCTAGTACAGGCGTTGCAAAAATATCAATCAATCGTGACAGTATTCCGAAACGGATAGTCAAATCTTTTGTAGAACCAAGTTCCTTTTAAAGCGTTCATTTGCAAGGTTTTGAAGGTGTACTTTATAATGTTCAACGACATGACATGACGTGGCCAGTGGTGAATATTTTCAACAGTCGCCAGACACTAGGACTACCTGTTGTGAAAACTCATAACAGTAATGATTACCACTAGATATACTGCAATATTAGCAACTTTTAAGCCAGACTACACTCGCGTGCAACCAAATCGACTCAACCCTTTAACGCGCATGCGGGGTAACATTTCTTAAATAAGGCATAGCTGACATTTAAAAAACATACATCATTTCAAAGCTTGGAATCTAAGCTTTAAAAAAAAACATTAATCATGAAAATCGGTACAGTATTTTTTTTTATATTGAGGTTTAAATTAAAATACAGGAAAACATGCTTCGCGTGAAACTCACGAGTTGCGCGACGCTATCGCTTATAAAACCACCTGTGACTGAAATTTTTTATCAGTCGCTTATCTGAAGTTGAGCTGATAACATCTCCACTTGTGAAGCTTACGGTTTATCCAAAACTACGGATACTACGCTAACTGAAGCCACCCAAATTGTGGCTTTATTGCAACAAGGCCTTAGTCAGCAAACTGTCGCTCGTCAGCTGCACTTGATCCAGTCTGCTGTGTCCAGAGTATACAGAAGGTTCCAGGAGACCGGTGCCTTCACTCGTAGACCAAGATCTGACCTGCTAAGGCGCACGTCTGAGAGGGACAATCGTTTTATTGTCTCTACTGCACTGCGGAATCGCCACCTTACCAGTGTTGATGTCCAGCAGGAGCTGAGGCGAGTCCGAAGGGTGGCTGTCAGTGAGTGGACAGTCAGACGACGTTTAAAGCAAGCGAACCTGACCCCAAAACGGCCTGCCACAAGCCCAAAATTGACTGCAGGTCACCGGTAAGCGCGTTTGCAATTTGCACGGGAGCACCGTCTGTGGAGCATCGACCGATGGCTGCCTATCCTGTTCAATGACGAGTGCAGAGTATGTCTGCATGGCAGTGAGAGGAGAGGCCGGGCCTATAGGCGTCCGGGAGAGCGCTTTGCACAGTGCTGTTTCCATGAAACAGTCGCATACGGAGGCGGTTCCTGTATGATGTGGGCTGGCATATCCCTAGAGGGTAGAACAGCCCTCGTTTTCGTGCCTGGGGGAGGCCGAGGAGGCGGTCTGACCGCTGATCGGTATATCACCGACATCCTACTTGATCATGTGGTCCCGTATGCAGGCTTTGTCGGGGATAACTTCGTGTTAATGCACGATAATGCCCGATGTCACACTGCACGTGTCACTAGGCAGTTCCTCGACGAAGTCGGTTTACGGGCCATGGACTGGCCAGCGCTCAGTCCCGACATGTATCCGATTGAGCATGTATGGGACCAGCTCAAACGCAAAGTCCGGGCCAGAGATCCAGCTCCTTCGAACATCCAGGAGCTAAAAGAGGCGTTGTTAGAGGAGTGGGAAGCGTTTCTTCAAGAAGACATAAAAAAATTGATCAGATCAATGAGGAATCGCGTAGAAACTCTTATAAGGGCTAGGGGAGAAAACACTCCGTATTAATTTAATAAATTTTCCTTGTTTTCGTTCAAATTTTTGGTTTTATTCAAAGGATTGGCTAACCTCAATTCATTTCTTAATTTATCCTTTCACCTATACCTATAGTCAAATTTCAATTTAAAAAAAAATACTGTACCGATTTTCATGATTATTGGTTTTTTTTAAAGCTTAGATTCCAAGCTTTAAAACGATGTATGTTTTTTAAATATCAGCTATGCCTTATTTAAGAAACGGTATCCCGTATGCGCGTTAAAGGGTTGAGTCGATTTGGTTGCACGCGAGTGTAGATCAGAAGATTATCCCGTGTGACTTTCCTGATGAACAGGTGGTTAATATTTCATGTGTCTATACTCTAGCTCAATCTCTACTGCATTCCTAGCATGCTAAATACGACAAGAATTTACCGAATTTATGGGAGAACGCACACATATTAGCACCGCACGTGCTACACGCATAATTTGTATGAAATGACAGATGCGAACACTGCAGCCGCATCTGTCATTTTATACAGATTTTGCGTGCGGCGCGGATAAGTGTGCGTTCACCTTACGATAAATCGATTAGATAACAAATAAGAGGAATATAACGGTATTAAAAAACACGTTGTCGAAAGTATATGCTAGATCTACAGTAAGGTTTGATTTCGACACTGATTTGGATGTTTGTTACCCACAAGTTGTAAGAGTAGTAAAGTTCGACTGCCTGGAAAAACATGATTATTCTTCAATGAAGACTTCGCATGTGCTACTAGGACACTAGGTGGATAGTTGTGTCACGCTGTCAAACGCAAATGTTTGCACAATATGTTAAGAATTATAAAAGCCCCTATTTATGTAAACGGGTATACTTCAGGAACACAGTAAACACAGTCTAATCCAAAATCTGTCTTCGCGGCGGTGCTGGGGTGACAAGCCGGACTTGTCACTTTCAAAGTTAAAGGTACAAATTTGGTTTCTTTTCTCTGTGAAGTTAATTTCTCGTGCCACTTGGGGATGCTGGCATACAATTAATGGGAAAGGTAACACTAGATAGGTGTTGAAACTGTAACACCGGAATCCAAAATGAATTAGCCATTCATTTATTCACTCTTCAAAAAAAAGTTATAGCCTGCAGGATTCCACTGCAGGCCAAAGGCATCCTTAAGGCCATACGTGCAGTATGGCTGGGCCTTTGCGAATTGGCGTAAGGAAGTGTCAACTTGCTGTAGAATTTCAAGCCGCCTTAATAGGCTTAAAGAATAGATACACCGGCATCATACAGATCCATCCGGGTGCTTCGAAAGGCACGTTAAACTTATATTTATTATGATGACATGTTTTCAATGATTGTCATAAGAGAGATGTCTCAGTAAACGACAGTATAGTAGTATAGATCATTACATTTAACATACACTTTACACCGAAACTTGCATCTTGTGGCAAACTAAAGGAACTATTAACGCCGGAGTACTATCGATAGAACTGCCCGTAGACTAAGAGAAAGAGAAAGCTTATATTCGCGTTACTCGTGTAGATAAAATACAGAGGTATGGTTATTTTCTGTCCCTCATCGCGTGCCGCCTTTTCAATTGCTTTTATGCTTTTCTGTGTAAATATTTTGCGTGTCATCCCGTTTTTACTTAATGTCCACTCTCAGGCCCGGTATCCACCAAAGCAGAGCGCAGCGGGACGGAGAGATGTTTCAAACCAAGAAATAAAATAACTTCCGGTCCGCTTTGGCCTTAGACCATTTTTGACTACGGACGAGTACCTACGCGTAGTAGAATTATTTACGAGGGACGAGGTACCATGAAATCCGTACTCCCCTACGAGACCAGTTTTCAATAATTTGCCAACTTTGGATTTTATTCTAATTTTGATTGTTAAAAATCATGAAAAATAGTTTCGTGTGGAAGTCGTTCTCTGACTCCAACACGTGACTAGTTTGAAGTTATTGTTTCGCAATTATAGACTGTCTCGTTTAGTGATAAGGTATAAAATTGTATGTCTTGTACCTTCGAAGAGGGGAACGCTAATGCGAGGCTGGTCCCTAGTTGAATGGTCTAAGACTGGCTGATACGGGGCCTCACTTCGTTCGAGATGCGTCCATACATGTGGTGAACGGTCTGGGAACCGCTATAAAGTCTGCAAAACTTGCTTATGCGTCAGGGGACACGAATGTATTAAAACTTTACTGACTCGTCGACCCCAGCATCAAGTAATACTTTGTATATCAATCGACGAGTGCTCGACGAATCGATGTGAAAACACCTTAAGACAGTACTATCGACACTACACAGGCTTTATAATAACAACGAAACTATTGGTATTAAATAGGTTAGATTTTTGTACTACTTATATTAACCATTTTTCAGCAAATAAACAATTTTTATATTTAGTAGGGATGCAACGATTCGGCCATTAAGATTACGAAACTAATCGTTTCCATTACGACTGTATCTTAAAAATGTCGAGATTATCCTCAAATTTACTTCATACGACTAATTAAATCATAGGAATCAGAGGAATGTTGAAAAGACCCAGATCGAACTATAAGCTAAATTACCGTGAACCCTAGAACAAAACCTAGATCAAACCTAACAAAAAAGAACTAGATTCGGAGCTAACCGAACGAACTAAAATGGTATTACTGGATATGGCTACAGAAGCGAGATATACGAAGTTTTTTAAATTTGTTTTTTGGCTCAGGAATCTAGTATCCAGATTTGGGATTTTGTCAACAAGTGCAATCCGCCTGAGGTTTTTAATTAAGGGCATATTTCGAAAAATAATTGAAGCGAAATGGGCGTGTGATAGTTTATATTACTGCCTGATACGAGAGAAAGAGATTTGGCGGCTGAAACGACGCAAGCGACAAACTTTATTTAATTGTGATTGCACCATTTATGTAAGTTCATTTCTGCTCTAATCAAACTTTATAAAACATCAATCTCTTTTTTTTTTTAAATCAAGTCTCGTGTTTCTATTATTCATCGTTTAGCAATTCCAAGCGTTTATGGATACAGACGGAGGCTACTTTGGCTTATTTTTCTATCGAGAAAATGTCTCTTAATCGTGTTTTGGCTTTAATCAAAACTTCAATTATATAAGGTCTAAAAAAATTAGCTGAAACTATTTTAAGTGGATGATCAGATTGCTTATATGTTCAATTAACACATATCCGCAAATCATACTCCTACTGTTAGTACTTCATGTTATATGATGCTTTGAAGAATCCTATTTTTTAGACATATCCTCTTTAATTTAATTCCTACGGTGCAATTGTTATTAATAGTGATTATTACGATTACCGACGCAAAACCCATTACGAACCACAACGCTTCGTAATCATTGCATCCCTAATAATACGTAAATCTATTGCTATTTGCCAAGTTAGTTAACTGATAACGATTATTATGTGACTATGATACCGACTTTAAAGATTTAAAAATATTTATTTTTAAAATTTTTGTGTATTCGAGTAGATGTTTATATGTGACCGAGTGTATTCATTTATAATTCTCACACAAATTCGTTTACGCTAAAAAATCAAAATTCATGTTAAACCGATTTTGACTTTTTGATAGGTTTTATTTGGGATGGCTTTGAAATCAAATAAGTTTGTTAGTTATTATGGAAAAAGATTCATCATCAGACCACAATAACGTCCCCACTTTCCGGGCAAACCGGGTATAGACGTTAGTCCACCGCGAGTTACCATTGATAGACTTCTCAGTTTACATACATATTGGAATTTCTTCAGCGTATGCAGGTTTCGTCAGAATTTTTTTCCTTTATTTCCTTTACCATTTGAGAGCGGTCGGTAATTAAATTACGTACATAAGTTAGAAAAAACCGGCCAAGTGCGTGTCGGGCCACGCGCAGTTTAGGGTTCCGTAGTTGCCCGTCACGATATACGGACTTAGGAGGGGGCTTTGGTTTTATACTAGGGTTTAACGGCTCATAAAGTCTAAAAAGTACATTTTACAAGTTGATCGACTATTACTCGTTAACCTACCTAGCGTTGATAGTTTTCCTTTTAAATTCGTTATATACACTTCTGCCATTAATTTTTTCACGTATCCAGAATCAACCGTTTAGCTGGGGGCGGGGGGGGGGGGGGGGGGGGGGGGGCACTTGACTCTAACAAAAATATTCACTTTAAAGCTTAATATTTCGTTAAAGGATTCCTAAATCGAAAACTGGTTTTCACACACCCACAATCTTTTTAAAAGACTTATCCAACGTTACCCCACACGATGGGATAGACCCTAACCTAATAAAAAAAAAATCTATATTTTATTTTACCACGTAAACTGTCGGCGTGATTAATATGTATACCCATGTCAAATTACAGCTTTCTAGTACCAAGCGTCTCTGAGCTAAGCCGCGGACAGACGGACTACGTTGTACTTGTTGACTACGGAACCCTAAAAACTAATTGTTATATTATGTGTATGTCGTGCGAGCGGATTTGAACCCGTGCTCTCATGATTGTTACCAAAGCCTTTTTTATTTCAATCAATCAGTAAGTGTCTTTTTGATAATCGGTATGATTTTAGGAGCGAGCGAGTTTTTCTTTAAATCGTCGGTAATATACAACATTAACGAGGCAAAAATTTAATTTACGTTTACTGTAAAATTTACCTACAACAAGGGAAAAATTCTAAAAATCGTCTCTTTTAAATAAGTTGTACTGCGATTTTTGAAATTCGTTTTAAATTACATTCTATTAAGACAAATTATTTAATAATGATTGGGTTTTGCCCACTCTTTTACCCCCTTTAAATTCCATGTTTTATTAACTGTCTCCGTTTTAATCCGAATGAAAAAGGTAAAAAGTTTTTATATTTTAAAAAATAAATTGTGATTAATCCTCGCCTTTATTCCTTGCTTACGAGTAAATAAATGTATACAATTAATGTTTTTTCCCACAAAAAGTATGCATCGTTTTTGTCTAACTATAAATTAACTTATCAATATCATTTAACATTCAAATAAAAAAAATATTTCAAGCGTCGCAGCAAAACGTTACACACAACGTATACACAATTCTAAAATTTATATCTTATATTCCACTATATCCTTTCACTATTAGTCATTACAGAAACGGGATTGAATCATAGTTTTCCTGCGACGCGTCTACGAATGAGTTTTTAAAATAAGTAACAACTTTTGGTTACTAATTTTGTTTTAACTAAAAATAAACATTCTATTTTATTCTTCAAATCATTGCACTTAGTAGTTCATTATAAATGTTATGATTAGTCGCAAACATATTAACCAGTATTTAATAAGATCACCCCGGATACTTACATCTCTTTAGAAACTCCTGCCATCTAGTGATGAAAAACAATACCCAAGACAATTTCTATCGTGCCCCTTCTTTTATAACTATAGCTTTGTTTTCCTGTGAGTGCATTTTCATTCAGAGACAACCTCGAAATTGCTCTACATGTTGAATCTGTATTCTCAAAAATATTGTGGTCCGAGTTAAATAGAAATAACTATTAAGGCTCCTTTTACCGTTCAGTGGCAATATTAAAGATATCTCAATAAAGAAAGCCTAAATTAAAGAGGTGCTTCTCCAATATACTACAGAAGCCTTAAAGCTATTTTTATAGAATACTTTTATAAGGTTCTAAACATTCCACTTTAAAGAATATCGAAATAAATGTATGTGGCGTTTTTTTTCCTTTTTTGAAATTTGTAGTTTTAAGCTGTAGCTTTTGTAGTACACTGGAGTAGAATTTTTTTATTTCGGCTCTCTTTGAGAAATCTTTAATATTGTGATTAGGGCGCCACTGATTTGTAAAGGGAATCTTAAATATGACAGGACACCACTGCACTGTCATGTTTGTTTCTAAACATAATGCATGATACCAAATATGGAACATAGCAAAGCATCTAATAATGTTGCAAAGATGTTATTTGCAACTTTCCTGTACAACCTTATTAATCTTTGAAAAGTTGTCAGTAAAATATTTTTGCAACTAACCAAACATAGTCACTGCATGCTTTTAAAAAATCAATCTGTCAAACTGGCGTACTAAAAGCCAATTTGATCGAACATAGTCCGTAACGCCTAGAAATTAAAAACCTAAATAAAACAGAACTATGCTTAACATAGCGTTAACTTAAATTAACCACTCAAAATAACACTTTTTTCTTATCACTGAAGTCTGCGTCGAACCCGTCGAAAACGCTTTACTAGACACTTTAGCCACAGTTTTTTCACATTTCTAAACACTTTTTAAGTTATTGCTATTATTAACCGGTTAGTTAGAGCGTGCCTGAATTTTCTCCCACAATTAACGCTCAGTCAACGCTAGTGCTTTCAAACTAGCGGCGATTCCGCTTCGCTCAAAAGTCGCTTACATATGTGGTAGGTATCTTAGCTCTAACTCTTTTAGCCTCGGCGGTTAGCTACGACCCCATCTCTAATTAACTTTTAATATGCCTTACATAGCACTGTACATAAAATATACAACAAATTCGAGGAGTCCATCGACTTAAACCATAGGAGCTAAAAGAAATAAAATAATCAAGTTATACTCTTAGGTTTTCGGGTATCAATTCAATTGAGAAATGAAAAACAGTCACGCTCTATAACTAACCGGCCAAGTGACCGATATCACACTAAAATACTTTTCTCCCATTTGTTACCAACTAATCTAAAGCCAATGGCGCTCCTTAAAATGAAGTGCTGTGCTTATTGAAAACTAAATTCAGGCCAATTAAGCGGTTTATTCGAGCGTTGGTTTTACCAACAAGAGACGGTAGGCGTATCTGGGCACATTTTGTCATTTTCTACTAGCGTCAACGCCAATAGAATGTCACTTTGTCTAGAGGAGCGGGACCTTGAACGCATTTTACGCGGGAGTTACACTTCTACATACTGTATTGTTTGTATGTATATGCTCACGACTATATTCCCCGAAGGGGTAGTCAGAGATGTTCTGAAACCTCAGAGCATCCACGTTTCACCAGTAGTACCGAAACTCTGTCCAGTGTGACGGGGGGTGAGCCCGTCGCCACTTATAATGGACAGTGGGTACAATACATGCCTCGAAATTGAAGCATGCAGGTCACACACTTCTACATAGTGTATTGGTTATTCTTATTCTAGGAGTAAGAGGTTATGAAGTGATATTCTGCCTTTCTCTGTGGCTTTATAACATGGTGATATGGCCAGCTTCAATGAACACGGCACTTCAAGTACGCAGGAGCGCTGGCTTATATCGCATTCAATACGTAACACTCAGTCTTGGCCCTATAATACAAGTCCACTGGAGCTGCGGCGTGACAGCGGTGTGACAACTCGCGCCGCGTCAATATGCACGACGGTCCTCCACGTCGGACATCTGCAGACGAAACAACTAGCGTTACAAATAGAAATCGTTATGGTCACAGATTACTAAGGTTGGATTCGACCAAACTTTGATTTATAACTAAGAGGAAGGATCTCCATAGAGTCCGCATAAATTTGCGATTGTAGTTGGTCTCTTTTGTCTTATGACGTACCTTTAATAGTAGAAGGAGATGGAACTATAGATATTTGTTTATGCGGCCGTCCACTTTTTTTGAGCTAGTGTGTGTGAAAAGTGACCCTAAACATAAGGTCATATGTCACTTGGTGCCTTTTGTCCATACTACTTGACACCACACACTCAAACCTAAACGTCAAAAAAATGGGCACTTTACAATTGGAATGGCTCAATCTAGTTTTAAAGAGAGATCCTTCCTCTTAGATTTATAATTAATCCAAGGAATAATATCTAAAGAAAGAGGTCGTTGTATCCGTACTTAATGCAATGTGAGGTTATGCATTTTTAATTTGTTAGGTTTATACGTCACTTGTGGTTTCAAAATCAAATCACACAAGTGACATGACAAGGACGGACTTCATCTAAAGGCCTGTATTCACTTTGATTAGTGCTAGTGCAGGTGATTAGTAATTGCGGGTGATTAGTGCAGGTGTGTAGTTCCAGTAGTATCTAATTCTGTTTAGTAAATTCAGTTGTTAGACGGCGATCAGCAAGTATGGACGCAGCTCAAGAAGCTAAACGCCTCCAAGAATAAAATTTACTCGCGTATGGTCGTATGCGGCCTTAAAGAGTTACTATGTAACAGATCTCCTTAGAAATCTATAAATTTACACGCCTCAATTACCTACTGCCAGACGGTACGCCCAAAAATGTAACTAATGAAGCTTGAATCAGCGTTATTAGGTACATCCCCGACCCCACCCACTAGGCCCCCTCCATTGCTCTGCGCAAGTACATCCGTTGCCGTACTGTAAGGACTATATACAAGGTGTTACAAAAGTAAAAATAAACATTTAACACTTTTAAGGGGGTTGTTTAGACCATCAAACTCAACTTTCACTATTTGGACCAACATTGAAATCACGAAAAAAAAACAGCTGTCCCATACATATAGCTCGAGTAGATTTGTAGTTTAGTAATGGAACATTCATTTTTTTTCGCGATTTCGATATTGGTCCCATAGTGAAAGTTGTTCAGTTTGATGGTCTAAACCACCCTCTTAAATGTTTATTTGTATTTTTGTAACACCTTGTAGTTATGGTGTGGTGGTACTAACGTTAGAGTGCCGGGCTCGCTTGTGCGGCGTGTGCTCGGGCGCGTCCTCTATCACCAGCTCCCCTCCGAGGGACGCGCAGCCCTCCTCGCCGCCGTAGCCCCCGCTGTAAATACAACAATACAATGGGTTAACATTTTATTACACTTTGAAAATAACTACCGTACCCATTGACTTAATAACTGCTGGACGTAGGGTCCGCGCTCAAAAGTGTCCGAACCAAAAGAGCACCAAAAACGATAAAAAGAGAACGCGACAGTCTTCGTTTGACCGGCCGACTATGCGCACGCGTGGAGTGGGATGGAAAATAATTTCAGCATTTTGAATGTTTTTAGTTGGTTTATTACTAATATTACTACACTTACTTCGGTTTGTGTAGTTTAGTCTCGGACCCTTTTTTCAAGAATTTGATACTAGACCCGGCGTTCATAGTATTCTACGTCAATGACCGTACCGGAGTACCTTGCCTGCCATGCAGGAGGCGATGGTTCGATCCCCATCCAGGCCGACACGTACCAATGAGTTTTCGGAATTTATGTACGATTTGTAACACCACTGGCTTTTCGGTGAAGGAAAACATCGTGAGGAATCCTGCATGCTTCAATTGCGGATGCTCAATGATAATGATTTATTACCTAACTAAATTATACGTTTGCAACGGCGCGACTATACGAACCATCTTAAATGACTAAATTTGTCCAATTATACCGCCGCCGTTTTCAGACATACAGCAAACAAATTTGACAAAAATGAAATTAAAAAAATATTTACAACTGATTTGCAACAAAATAATTTGGATAAAACAATAATTTCATTATTTTCACATTTTAAGTTTTGAGGCAAAAATGATTTGTCATCATTTCAGCAATGAATGAAAGCGCTAACGTGCTCATGGATACATTTTAAGAATCTTGTCTTGGTTGTAAGTAGGGCGAGAGTGCCCGATCGGATGGTTGAGATCGAGTTCAGTAAATTTTTAATTTTATAAACAAATTAATTAATATTTTGAAAAAAATTACCTATGTTGAAACCATGATAATTCGATTCTGCTCTCGATTCTAAACAAACTACTTTCTAGTTTTGCGTTAATTCATTAACAAGTTGTATATTAATCGGTTTAATTTTGGAGGAGGAAACACCCGGGGATACTAGCTTGTGATTTCGGCTATTTTATGAAGGTAAAATTAGTCTAAGCTGCAGTTGTCACTTTCGCACTGGTAGCTCGGTTGCTCGGGAACGGCGGCGCGGCGTCTGTTAAAAACCTATAATTCAAATGTCTTGCAGACCGCGTTTCTCAGGGCCTTCTTTACCCGGGGGTGCAAGGGTTGCGTGGCTTCCGGGCGCAGGGATCTAGGAGGTGCAAGCCGATCGCCTATACACATACCATGCGCAATCTGCTAGTTTTGAAAATTACTTAAGAGAAGTTTATTCCGAATGCGTAAATGCGCGCTGCATACAAACGAAGTCTGAGGTCTAAGTTATTATAGTTTGAGAAAATAATGTTAAAAATGAGTTATTTTCTTAGCTTTTCGAAAAAAAATCTATCGTGTGAAGTAATTTCAATCCAAATTTATTTCCAAAAACGCATGCATTTACAGTGTGTAGATCAGCAGTCTGTACTGGAGTTTTCTGCTTCACAGACTACTTTACAATTATTTAAATTATAGTACTAACAGTGCTACCTTAACTGTAATTTGACTTAAACTAGGCATATTGGTGTGCCGATAAAGAATATTATCTATATATATAAAAATGAATCCCTATTTCCCTTGGTCACGGCATCACGCCTGAACGGCTGGACCGATTGCGATGAAACTTTGGTGGGTTGTTGTGCATATGCCAGGGAAGGTTTATAAACAAAAAAAACGGCCAAGTGTGTGTCGGGTAGGTGTAGGGTAGGTGTAGGGTAGTTGTAGGTGTAGAGTAGGTGTAGGGTAGTTGTAGGGTAGGTGTAGGGTAGTTGTAGGTGTAGGGTAGGTTTAGGGTAGTTGTAGGGTAGGTGTAGGGTAGTTGTAGGTGTAGGGTAGGTGTAGGGTAGTTGTAGGTGTAGGGTTGTTGTAGGGTAGGTGTAGGGTAGGTGTAGGGTAGGGAAAATGGCAGAACAACGTCTGCCGGGTCAGCTAGTATAATATAAAAACAAGTAGGTAAGTATAACAAATTTGTTTGTTTTCGGTGTGCAAAGAATGAAAGAAATAATATTTCTATCATATTATGTCGTACATAAGTTAAACTGTTTGTTTGTTCGTGTGTGTGTCGTGTATTCAATTTATGATTTCACTAGATAAACTATCTATCCAAGAATACTGTGTAGTTTTTTCGATTCGGTAACTTGTATAACACTTGTAGAAAAACGAAAAATAAGAGGCCAATTCCCAGGTAATTCCGGGACGTATGGCCCCTTGAGGTATGTACTCACGAGTAGTAAGGCGAGTGCTGGTGTATGACGACCCCGGCGGGCACCTCCTCCTCCTGTATGGAGACCAGGTTGCCGCCCGTCGTCGCCCCAACCACGTACTTCTCTGTACACAAACATCACACCAATATTACCAAAAAATACTATTAGCATAGTATAATTAAACTGGTGGTCGCGCTCGGCGGTCGCGGCGGGTCTATACAACTGTTGTGTGCCTAACCCCCCCACACACACATAGCCAACTTAATATGCTGACTCTTTTTTAAGGGGATGATCAGACCGTCAAAATGAACAACTTTCTCTATGGCACCAACATCGAAATCGCGAAAAAAATATCTGCTCTTCCATTTAAAACTGCAAACCTACTAGAGCCAAATGTAGGGGACAGCTGATTTTTTTTCGCGATTTCTATGGTGGTCCCATAGAGAAAGTTGTTCAGTTTGATGGTCTGGTCATCCCCTTAAAAAAGTGTCAGCATATTAAGAAGGACCCTGTACACGTAAGTATATTAATGTAGACTTTGCAGGCATATACATCTAACCACGAGACATACCGTTTCATTCTTCAATACCTAACACCCACATTGCACAAAGCGCGGTGTGCGATTACTATATTGCGCTAATTGCGTAAATTTAATATCGTTCTATAAATAATAACAACAATCGTAAAAAATTTTGTGACATTTTTAAACTATGTTATACAGGGTGATACAAAAGTAAAAATAAAAATTTAAATATTTTAAGGGGATTGTTTAGACCATCAAACTGAATAACTGTCACTATGGGACCAACATCGAAATCACGAAAAAAAAAATATCCTGTCCCATACATTTAGGTCGAGTAGATTTGTAGTTTAGTATGGAACATCCGATTTTTTTTTTGCGATTTCGATGTTTGTCCCATATTGAAAGTTGTTCAGTTTAATAGTCTAATCCACCCCCTTAAATGTTTATTTGTATTTTTGTAACACCTTGTATACAACGCGTTAATGAATAAGCGCAAAACCTCACACACCCCAACTGATTATAACAAAGTAATTAGATTGAAACAATAATTTCTATATTTTGATAGTTACAATTTAAAGTTATTTGCATTTTAACTTTTCAGGCAAAAATGATTTGTTATCATTTCAGCAATGAATGAAAGCGCTAGCGTGCTCATGGATACATTTTAAGAATCTTGTTTTGGTATTAAGTAGGGTGATTGTGCCGGTGCGGTGAATGGAAATCCAGTTCAGTAAATTTTAAATTTCACAAACATATTATTTAACATTATGAAAAAAATTACCTATGTTGAAACCATGAAAATTCGATTCTGCTCTCGATTCCAAACAACCTACTTTCTAGTTTTGCGTTAATTCATTAACACGTTGTATATAAGTCTGTCTGAATGGCAATAGGTTAGGTATACCGTGTAAACTTCTTGGTCAAATCTCATTAGACTTGCCGCCATTTTGTGAGTAGTCAATACAAGACTTGAAAACCTAAGCGATGTCACGCTGCCAGCACGTGAAAGAATGAAAGAGGGAGACTGTGTAAAGAAAGCTTTCATATCTAATGACTCGGTTCATTTTTGTTTGCACGCGCGCCCCGTTGCTACCAACCGTTAAGGTTGGTAGGTTATTCGCGAATTGTACGATATTATTGCCTTCGCTATTTATTTAAATCTGTTTTCGAAGTGATTCTTCAGTACGAGGTAGTACAGTCGCCATCAGATATTATCATAGCATACAAGGTATTCAAATAATTCTGAGCAGTGCTAATTATTAATAAAATATATACTGTAAATATAACCAATTATATCGAAACGTGTATTTTGTCATAAATATCGGTACAACTTATTTTCAAATTATTTCTTACTATGTTATTTAAAATTGAAATGTATAACAACGAAGTAAGGTCTTTTTTCCTAAACTGCTCAGATATTTATGATCACCCTGGCTGCGTAGATAAATTCGGTGTTCTAGGCGTTCCGATATTTTTAACTGGTTATGTGTAAAGAATTTATTGAAAATTAGAAAGGATGAATGAAAGTCGACTTACGAAACAGATATATACGGCGTGTGTGGAAGGAAACATTGGTAGAGGCAGACCTAGGAGAGGATACCTAGACTAGAAAAAATGCCAGGTTAAAAGTAGCCGAAATCGAAGGGAATGTATGACAAGATGGACTTAGAGGAAGCAAGAGAGGTGTTTCAAAACCGCTCAAAGTGGAGATCTATAGTTTCTGCCTACCCCTCTGGGAAAACGGCGTGAGTGTATGTATGTATGTATGTAGAACTGCTTAGAAATATTGGACCACCTTGTTTGCTACGATATATCTGATGGTGACTGTACTAATTTAAATAATATACAAGATTAACATATTTAATTAAAAATTTATAATTCACCTATTTAAGTAGATAATTAAATGCAACTATAGGTAGATACTAATTTATTGGAATATATGGCTATTATTATTATTATTATGTTGGTACATGAAAGATGCACGGGTCCACTGGGACCCGGTCCTTTGGGAGGCATACATGGGGCCGAAGCCAACACGAAGATGCCTTTTTTGGTACCATTTATTCTAAATGTGAGATGGCATGCACCTATCGAGGCGTATCCCTAAATACACTATGGAGATGCACTAGAAGATAATTCTCGACAGATGCTGAACTATTGCCAGGAAGGGATAAATTTGTCTGGGCTATGGGGATGGGATTCTGTGTACTGGATAACTGGGCTATGGAGTGAGATAACGGACGCCTGCTCTAGTTAAATATCTCACAAATTTAAAATCTAGCAGGCGGTGACTTGCCAACTCATTGAATGGGACCCCCAAAAAGGCCGCTCGCAAGGAGCGACAAGGCGGCAACATGTACTGAGCGGCTAAGGTTGTAGAGAGGTGAGTCTGCGGGCGCCGGTTCCCGGTGCTAAGCGCACCAGTCAGCAGGTCCCGGCGTTATGACATTTTACACTTCCAACCTGGAGCATAGGATCCGCTCTTGCAACTCCACTCCTGGCCGGCCGGTTAAGGCAAGACAGGAGGCGAGGGCCAAATCAATCCGGGCCCTCTGGAGAATCGGGTCCGTGGGGTCGCCACTCAATTATTATTATTATAATGTTGTAGAATATATGCGTAATGTACCTTCCCGCTCGCCGCCGGCGCCGTTGGTGACGACGGTGATCTGGTGGCCCGCCATCACGAGCCCGCCCGCGCTTCCGCCCGCGCTGTACGACAGCCCATGCCCTGGTGTAAACACTGCTCGTTAACATCCTTCCCGCAGCCACACAATACAAATACAGGGTCCAACTTAATATGCTGACATTTTTAAGGGGAAGATCAGACCGTCAAACTGAACAACTTTCTCTATGGCACCAACATTGAAATCGCGAAAAAAAAATCAGCCGTCCAATACAAATGTGCAAACCTACTTGAGCCAAATGTTTGGGACAACAGATATTTTTTTCGCGATTTTGATGTTGGTGCCATAGAGAAAGTTGTTCAGTTTGACGGTCTGATCATCCCCTTAAAAAGTGTCAGCATATAAAGAAGGACCCTGTATAAATAGTACTAGAGTTTACCCGCGGCTTCGTCCGCACTAATTGTATAAGGTCTAACAAAATTAGCTGAAACTATTTTAAGGGGAGTATCAGACCATCAAACTAAACAACTTTCTCTATGGGACCAATATGAAAATCGCGAAACAAAAATCTGCTGTCCCATACATTCGGGTCCAGTAAGGTATGGCAGTTTTGTATGGGACAGCAGATTTTAAGTCACATCATAAACTATCAAACAAAAAAGTTTCATCAAAATCGGTTCAGTAGTTTTTGTGTGATGCTGTTACAAACAGACAGACAAAAATTCCTAAAAAAATTTGATTTGGGGTCCGGGAAACCTAAAAACCATATCGTAATCTTTTTCATGTAAATATCTTCAATGTAAAGACACACTTTTGTTACAGTTTTATAATAGTTAAGATATCCAGTAGTGATGAAACGATTCATCGGCATCGATGAATCGGCATTTAGCAATTGATTTATATCGTAATATATATCATGATATATATCCGCTGATATACAGGGTCCTTCTTTATATGCTGACACTTTTTTAAGGTAATGATTAGACCATCAAACTAAATAAGTTTCTCCATGGAACCAGCATCGAAAACGCGAAAAAAAAATCTGCTGTCCCATACATTTGCCTTAAGTAGGTTTGCAGTTTTGTATGGGACATCAGATTTTTTTTTCGCGATTTCGATGTTTGTCCCATAGAGAAAGTTGTTCAGATTGATGGTCTGATCATCCCCTTAAAAGACTGTCAGCATATTAAGAAGGACCCTATATAAAAAATCTGATTTTTATATTTACTATAAAATCTGTTTTTTTCGAACCCTGGTTTGAAATAATCGTAATCGACGATTATTTGTCAGAATTCAAAATTCAAAATTCAAAATTGTTTATTCAAAATAATATCACATAGATAACTTTTTGACGTCATGTTTTTGAATCTACCACCGCGTCGGAAGGTGTTCCGTTGTAGAGAAGATGCGGCCAGAAACTCTACAACACACTTCTTTTAAACAAAACAAAATATACAAAGTACAATTACATAAATTCAATATTAAATTACATAGTGTAACATTGTCAAGACCAGACATTTTGGTCATTCAAATAATCATCGATTTTATAGTAACCTTTTTTACAGAGGACTTGTTTAACATGGGACTTAAACTTTTTGTCCGTCAAGTTAAGAATATTCTCTGGTATCTTATTATAATAACGTATACAGTGCCCCATGAAAGATGTGTTGACCTTACTAAGTCGAAAATGTGGGAATACTAATTTATTTTTATTTCTTGTATTGTAATTATGAACGTCACTGTTTTTGGGAAAGAGAGACAAATTTTTGCGAACGTATAAAATATTTTCGTAAATATATTGACTGTAGAAAGTCAGAATATTGATCTCTTTGAAAAGATCTCGTAGTGAATCTCGACAACGCAGATTATAAATGGCTCGAATTGCCCGCTTTTGAAGGATAAAGACAGACTCAACATCTGTAGCACGGCCCCACAGCAAAATACCATAAGACATGATACTATGGAAGTAGCTGAAGTACACCAGTCTTGCAGTAGCTATATCGGTAAGCTGTCTAATTTTTCGAACTGCATAGGCTGCCGAGCTCAGCCTACCCGCTAGGGTTTCTATATGTGGACCCCATCCAGCTTCGAGTCAATCTTTATCCCTAAAAATACAGTATTATTTGTGAACTGTAATATATCATTATCTAAAGTTATTTGATTTTCAGTATTAATAACATTTGGTAGAGTGAATTTAATACATTTAGTTTTCTTTGCATTTAATGCAAGATTATTAACACTGAACCAGTTCAGAACTTGTCGAAGAGTATCATTTACATTGTCATTTATATCATCAACATCTTGTGCCTTTCTACTTGTTTTGAAAATAAGAGAAGTATCATCAGCAAATAACACTATGTTCGACAAGTTCTGTACCATGTAGGGTAAATCGTTTATATAAACCAGAAAGAGAAATGGACCCAATATAGAACCCTGTGGAACGCCCATTTTTACTTGTGAGCCAGAAGAATTTGTTCCATTGATAGACACCCTTTGAATTCTCTTTTCTAAGTAAGATTCTAACATATCCAATGCCCTGCCTTGAATACCGTAGTGGTTTAATTTGATCAACATTGTTTTATGATCAACACAGTCAAATGCTTTGGATAAGTCACAAAAGACTCCGATTGCATTTTGGTGCTCCTCCCAAGCGCTGAAGATATGCTGAACCAGCTTAACTCCGGCGTCGGTTGTTGAGCGACCCTTGGTGAATCCAAACTGTTGCTCATGCAGCAGCCTCTTGAAGTTAAAGTGGGAGAGCATTTGACTGAGTATAATCTTTTCAAAAACTTTGCTGAGAACGGGTAGAACTGACACAGGTCGAAAGTTACTAGGGTCGCTTTTATTGCCCGTTTTGAAAAGTGGTATTACTTTACTATGTTTCATTAAGTCAGGGAAAGTTCCTGAATCAATGCAGCAATTAAACAAAGATGCTAAATAAGGTGCTAACGTTTTAATTACAGAGCTGAAGAGTTTGACTGACATACCCCACAAATCTTCAGTATTTTTTTGGTTTAATGCTTTAAAGACCTTGACTATTGTATGAGGGTCAACATGGTCAAAACTGAATGGGGAAGTACACTCGTTTACATTATTTTTTAGCAAAACTTCGGCAAGAGCAGGTGAGGAGTTCAAAGATTCTGTAGTCTTTACAGGGATGTTGGTAAAGAAAGTTTCAAACTCCTCAGCCACTTCCGCCTCTGAGCTAACTATACCGTAATCTGTCTTAATTGAGATGTCTTGTTCTCTCGGTTTTATATTCCCAGTTTCTCGGTTAATCACATTCCAAACAGTCTTAACCTTGTTGTCTGACCTCTTAATTTTATTGCGGATATGTATTGATTTCGCTAAGATGCAAACTTTCCTAAATATTTTTGAATAGGTCTTAACGTAGTCCTTAAATTTTTCACAATGGATATAGGTCTTTTTATCGTATAATTCAAAAAGAGTGTCCCTACTCTTTCTGATTCCAACCGTAGCCCATTCGCTGAATTTGAATTTCTCGGTTGATGTGGTTTTACGGATTTTGAAAATTTTGTCATACTCTGCACAAAGTACATTGAAAAAATCGTTGTAAAAATTATTAGGGTCACTCTGGTTTAAGGTAAGAAACGGCAATTTACTCTCTAACGTGTCTTTATATCTCTCTATCCTTCCAACAGTGACGGGCCTACTCTTTTTCGTAATTTTATCGTTAGTTTTTAAAGCTGGGAAAGAAACTATTTGTCCGCTGTGATCAGATTTAAGGCAATTAATTACCGCTTTATCAACGAACTCACAGTTACAAAATATGTTATCTATACATGTGGCGGTGGTAGCTGTTATTCTAGTTGGTTCCAAAAATAAGTTTTGTAGGTCAAATGAATTGAATAAACTAGTAATTCTAAGGCAGTATGTGTCTAATGTCAGTATGTGGCAGAATTAATGTAATGGTGTGATAAATACCTGGGGAACCGGGCGCGCTTTGGCTCACGCCGCTGTTGCGCGGGTACAGGTACTGAGTCGACTGGCTACTGTTGTTCAGCCGCTGCTGACTCGCCTGCAACGAACACACGCTCTCGCTTTAATATTGGCTCACGCGTCAGGCGCGAAATCAATCAACAAATAGAAGCAGATCATTTTTGGCGCTCAGCCGTAGAGTATCGTGATTGGTTCGCGCAGTTTCAATAATAGTCAAGTGTGCAGGTACATCCGCAAGACTTATAAACATGGTAGTCAGGATTGCTTAAAACATCGATGATTATTTCCAATACCGAAGCTCTTCCATGCCAACGAGCGCCTCTAAAATCTCTATACATCTTATTTAATAAAGGACTTTATTCTCCATACATCTCGTTATACGAAATGGAAAATTAATCGAATCCCACTCTTTCTAATGGCAACCGATGGAGAAGGATTCGCAGAGAAGATTACCAACCACAAATAAGACGGAATAACCCTAATTAATAACAACAGAACATTTATAGAACGGCCAGACCCTGCCCTCCCTAATTACCGATACCGCACTTCGCCCCGCTTTTAATTTTATAGGCACCGAGCAATAAGGAAATACAGAAGGCGTGCGAGGCGGCGCATGTGCCGACGCCATCTTGTCTCTGTAGTACTGCTGAAAAATCACGAGACCGTCTGTGTGCTCTCCGTCTCAACGTATCTGTGGAGAGGCGGAGGCCATCTCTAAGTATAATAAAATAGACGCACCTGTTGTTCCTGCTCCTCGCCGGTGAAGAGGTCGGGGGTGGGTTCCCGCGACAGCTCCTCGGGGGTCACCAGCCCCGACACGCCCACCTGCGACGGCGAGGTCGGCGCGCTTCTGCAATTTGTTACATACACACCATTAGGGAACATTCACTGAATCAAAGCATCCAGTCTTTCCATCTTTCAAAACAGTCTACTGTCGAGGCCATTACATTTAAAAATTTGACTTGTCATCTTGGTGAAGAGATTTCTTAACCAGCAATAGAGGCTCGCCGATTTCCTAGGTTAAATACAGTTAGGCGCTACTCATACATTCGGGTCGGCTTTTCTCATACAAACATGTTTTCGTTAATAAGTTTTAGAATACGCGTCTGATTCGGCAGATTGCTGTCAGAGTGGAAGCGCGGGCGGCTTAGGGATACCGGGCAGCGCATGCAGAAAATCTCAGAGAAGACTGTCGGGTGAATCTCCTAATCCTCTTGTCTCCCCCTCCTGAAGGCTTATCTGCGCGGCTTGAGGTTACCTGGCAGTGCCATAAGTCTTCAGACCTGAAACCTCATTCTGAAGGGTTATAAGTACGGCTTGGGGGAGACCGGGCAGCAAGATAGCTTCTTGAGTCCGACTGTGCCTCTTGAAACCTTACCAGCGCGGCCTGGGGAACACCAGATAGTGCGGTTTTCAGTTTGAGGACCTCCGCTGAAGGCAGCCAGCGCGGCTTCGGGGACATCGAGCATTGCGTCTTACAGGCGTGAGGCATCCCCCTTGCATCTGGTCCCTACCTTCCCTCAGTATGTTGGTTAGGGCTATAGTTAGGATTCAGTGACAGGAGAGATAATAATTAGGATAACTTCAGCTAGAGAACATCCGAGATGTAAACGAGATAAGGTTAATATCTAAAGTTAACATTGGCTATAAACTATGACAGAAATTCGTCCAGGTTACCTGGAGGACAATCCGAAGGGTGCGCGGAACTGGACGCCGCGCGGGCGTCGGGGACGGAAGGCGAGCTCGATGAGCTTGCCCTCGCTCTGCGCGTCGATGCGCCAGAAACTACCCTTGCCGGGCTCCTCCTGGCTGCGCGGCACCTTTATGAAGTATCTGCAAGGTTATACGAACAAATAGTAAGAGTAAAGGTGTAGTATTTTTTTTACATTGGCGGCTATCAATGAAAGTATTGTATAATTATAGTACTATTAAAAATAAATATATTTTGTAATGAACTTCTAGCTCGCATCGGAGCCGAGATATTTGACTCTTAAGGTTCATGAAAAAGTGACCAAAACATTTAGGAATCAAATCACTGTTAATCAATCAATCGAAACCTACTCAGCAAAATATACCGTAAAGAAATAATAAGATACAAAACAAGGCGGTTTAGCGCTAAAAAGCGATTTCTTCCAAACAACCTTAGAAGTTATTTGTACCTTCACAGCACAGCTCCGATGCGGTCTACCAATTAATGTGATGTTTTTTAATGTAATTTGAAAGGTCCTCTAAAAACCTATGTAAGTTTTATTACTGGCCGCTCAACAACAACAACAAAAATGTTCTCCATACAACCTCACTCATACTCATTTAATTTATTTAAATGTAGCATAGCATATGCTCACGACTACTTCCCCGAGGGGGTAGTCAGAGATATTCTGAAACCTCAGGACATCCACGTTTCACCAGTAGTACCGAAACTATGTCCAGTGTGACAAGCGGTAAGCCCGTCGCCTCTAAAAAATTCCATGCCATGCCATTTAAATGTATATACTTTATATACGTCAGAAGTATAGCAAGGAGTATCTAGAGGAAGTGAGAGAAGTACGCCGAGACTGCCTCATGGAGACCCATTGTCTCAGCCTACCTATCTGGTGTCACAACGTCAAGCCGAAAACTGGAGATAGGCAAGTTTATAACATTCCGGGAAAAATACAAAAAAAATCTATGTTTGATAGTTTTTGAACATTTGATAGTGTTTGAGATTTATTTGAACATTAGGAAATTCGCCACCCTGCGCCGAACTTTTATATGTAGTGACTACAACTTTTTAATTTTTTTATTGAAAATACCTGTTACGCAATCCTGAATAATTTATTCAGTGACCCAATACAAAAATTAAGGAAGAGTACCACTAGATAAGATTCAATATGCTAGGTTAAAATGCCGCACGCTGCTGGCCGCTGATCCTTCAGTGGGAATTCACCCAACAATTATAATAAACACTCTGACTACCACCGTGGTGTAATGGTTTAGAGCATTGGGCTCTTGACACGGAGGTCGTGGGTTCGATTCCCACGGGGGACACCTAGTGATGTTACTTTAAGTGTTTTTCCCCAGTTGGCTATCTTGAATCACCTGATTGTCTGAAAAGAAAAATGATTCCGTGCTCCGGATGGCACGTTAAGCCGTTGGGCCCGGTTACTATCTCTGGTGGTAGTAATCATTACATAAAAACCACATCAGAGGCCGTAAGGCGGTCTGAAAAAACTCTCGACACCAGGGCTTGCTGCCCCACACGATACGAAGAAGAATAATAAACTAACCTATTTAGCGACAGATTATGACGTATAGAATTCTGCCAGCCCTTGTCCGCGGTGCGGTAGTAGGGGTAGTTCTTAGTGATGTAGCTGTATATGCCGCTCAGGGTGAGCTGCTTGTCGGGCGCGGAGGCCACGGCCTGCACGATCAGCTGCGCGTAGCTGTAGGGAGGCTTGGCATCATCCCGCGCCTCGCGCGCCTCGCGGTGCTCGCGCGAGTCCCGCACGTCACGCGTGCTGCTGTACCCGGACTCGGAGGTTGATGTTACCTGCAAATAGGAATTAAGATCTTTAATTTGGTGTGTCCGGTTTTCTGGTAAGTATTTTATGTTATTTACGGATAGTAGACAAAATTTTATGAAGCTATTTTTTATTTAGAGATTTATCGAGTTTAATTAAAAAAAAAAATTTAATTATTTTGATGTGTAATCTCTAAATGCCAAAACGGTCGCGAGATAATAATTCGAACCGCTTGAAGAAAACTTTTGCTTCGTTAAAAAAATAAAAATCATCTGCCCTCTCTTTCTAACTCTGTGCTGGAAATAAAACAGGAACGGCAATATCAAATGTCAAATTCTGACATTACGGACATATGTTCTTCTTAATGGTCAGTTATTTTAAGTTTATCACGGAAAACTCCTTGTAAACCGTCACTGCGTTTTAACAAAAACTTCAGTATTTTATTTCTATAATATCCGTAATCCTTTTATTTTAAAATCTCTAACACAGAAAATATTACTATGGAGACAATTAGCTCCAAATGATTTTCGATTCAAACCTCAATCCACATGCGAAACATTTTCCTATGTTAATATTAGAATTCATAATTAAAAAACCAATAACGAAATGAAGAGTAAAATTAAGAAAAAAATGGCCTTGGTAGATAGCCATTTGTGGCACCTACAAAACACGGATACTAAATTGTGATGTCATTTCTGGTCACTTGATTCGATTTAGTGAAAACTCGGCATCTTAATATGAACTAAAAGATGATACGGGTATTCCCAGCTCGAGGTGTTGGGATATTTCAATCTAATTTTAGAGACTGCTAGCTTTGATTTAGATTTACAAAACCACTTGGCCTACGACGCTAGGAAAGACTTTTTCAATCTAACGTGTACTTAAACTTACTTAAAATAAAGTCTTCTTTGAGATGGCCTTTCAATGAACTCTCTCCCGATTTCCTGCGCCTTCTTCGAAAACTAAATCGCAGCTTTCAATACTGCACACTCCCGATTTAAATTTCAAACTTCCGCCGTGAGATTCATTTCCGTCAAGAACTAGTCGGATTTACTGCCAAGGCGCGCCAATAGAAGTTTACATCAAAAACTTGACATATCGAATTGGTGGTTCACATGCGTATGCGTTGTCAGAGATGATAATAGCGAAATGCAGCATTAAACAATGTACTCGTATACCATGTCTCTGGTTTGGATGGATGATTGTTTTATGGTCTATCCACAATTCCAGGTCATGGCATATCATGATCAGGGGCCCACGGCATTTTTATAGAAAAGCCCTCTGTGACAATCAAGCGCATCCAAGACGCTCAAATTCAATACATATGAAAAGGACACTTCACCAATGTGTGAATAGACCGTTGGTGGTAGTTTTTCACGAAGGCGTCTTGCTTCGTAAGGCACGAAGTTAAGCAGTTGGTATAGGTGGCATTAGAACTGCTGAGGTTCGTTCCAAAGCACAGAGTCATAGAAATGGACTTACGTTCCATATTCTAACATCATCATTAAACAAAATCTGAAGACAGGTTCCGGTAGCGACATCGACATTAGAAAAAAAATCTGCAGCTGCCACCTGCCGGACGAGTTAGCGCCTCCCGGCGATGTGGGACAACTGTTAGATGTGACGCTATCCAACTACTTACAGAATTGCCGTTGGAGTTGGGCCGCTGGTGGTCTGCCAGTGCGGCGTACGCGACGAGACCGAGGTCGGCGTGCCGCCTGCCCGACGAGCCAGCGCCCCTCGGCGATGTGGGACAACTGTTAGATGTGACGCTATCCAACTACTTACAGAATTGCCGTTGGAGTTGGGCCGCTGGTGGTCTGCCAGTGCGGCGTACGCGACGAGACCGAGGTCGGCGTGCCGCCTGCCCGACGAGCCAGCGCCCCTCGGCGATGTGGGACAACTGTTAGATGTGACGCTATCCAACTACTTACAGAGTTGCCGTTGGAGGTGGGCCGCTGGTGGTCTGCCAGTGCGGCGTACGCGACGAGGCCGAGGTCGGCGTGCCGCCTGCCAGACGAGCCAGCGCCTCTCGGCGATGTGGGACAACTGTTCGCGGCGCTTATCGTGCCTGTAATGTTATGGTTACATTGTCAGTTTTACTTTAAAACTTTATTGTGCGCATAGAAATAAAGATAAATACAGCATTAGACGTACCATCCTAGATGAAACGATTCGTGGTTTGAAATGGAGAATACTTTTTAAATCTGTTGCCTGAATTATTTTGTTTGTATTAATAACAATAATAAAGGTAATATTTTTATAATCATCGGATGGCCTATGAAGGTTTTTTGGGTTTCTGAAGCTGTATTCCGAAAATGTAAAAATAGCAACGGTTTATACATAAGAGGTGTGTGGCGGTAGCGAATAATCTAAGTAACACAATATAAACCTTATAGTACGTAGCATAGCGTCGTTTTTGTCGTAAAGTAGAATCGCGACGTCGCCTGGAGGCGCGGGCGTAATTCTCCAAACGACGCTATGCTACGTACTATAAGGTTTATATTTGTGTTAATTTGACTATCCGCCACCGCCACACGTCTCTTCTGTATAAACCGCGCCTTCTGTATATAGGAATAAAGGCATTGTCAATAAATGGATCAGATAAAAACCATTTACTCGTAACTTACCTATACATATTAACATAATCAAATTAAACGCTCAAATATAAGGTCTAACAAAATTAGGTGAAATTATTTTAAGGGGATGATCAGACCATCAAATTGAACAACTTTATCTATGGAACTAATATCGAAATAGCGAAAAAAAAATCAGCTGCTCCATACAAACCTATTCGACCTAAATGTATGGGACCGCAGATTTTTTTTTCCCGATTTTGATATTAGTCCCATAGCGAAAGTTGTTCAGTTTGATGGTCTGATCATCCCCTGAAAATAGTTTCACCTAATTTTGTTAGACCTTATATACTCCTCGCCTTCTTCCGGTACGGTGTTCAGCGACTAAGCGTGCAATTGCATTATTCACTTTCATTTCAGCAAACTTTATTTAACAGGATTGATAATTATATGCGGGTGTCTCGACCGCATATAATGCGTACATCCATTCATGTATGGTCTAAGAGCGAACAAAAGACATCATCCGCGTTTCATACATTCTTGATCCAAATGTGAAAGTGCCGGCCACCAAAAAGTATTCTGTTAGAACTTTTCCATCTAAGCTTTTATTACATCGAAAATGTATGAAAAGGCAGATTTTTCGAACCCAAATAAAACCAAGGACAATGGACCTACAGCTTCGGTGCCACAACAATAAATGTTTAGACGGACAAGTCTGATGGTGGCACTTCACATGGCCTATTTGGCAAATATCACCCATAACAAATACGCGTTTTGAGTAGAAAATAGGCATTAAAACTATAATAAAACCGGTCAAGTGCGAGTCGGGCTATTCGCGCACCAAGGGTTCCGGACCACACAATATATTAACTTAGAAATAGTTTTGTTTTCAATTAAAAAACAATCTACAAACAAATCGCTATGCTTGTATGTTGTCAGATTTTTATTAAAATTTATAGTTTTAAAGTTACAGTGCCTCAAAGATTTCCATACAAATCTTAAGTTAATCCTAGGATTGAAACTAATATTTTAACGAAAATACAACATACAAGTACGGCGGTCGTAGTGGCGTCGGGCTCACCCCCCGTCACACTGGACAGAGTTTCGGTACTACTGGTGAAACGTGGATGTTCTGAGGTTTCAGAATATCTCTGACTACCCCCTCGGGGAATATAGTCGTTTGCATATGCATGCATGCACAACATACAAGCATAAAGATTGGTTTCTGCAAAATGTCATTGATTTCAATTAGTTAGTATTGAAAATATGTATAAGAATTGAAAATATAATTTGTTATAAATCAGTTGGGGTGTATGAGGTTTTGCGCTTATTCATTAACACGTTGTATATCCCCTTAAGGGTATATTACTGTTGGCGCGCTCCATACAAACGAAGTCTGGTGATATTTTCAATACTAACCGATTAAACTGAATGAAATTTTGCATAAACGATCTAGAAACAAATCTCTATGCTTGCATCGTGTCAGATTTTCCTTTAAAAGTACAGTTTTAAAGTTACAGTGCCTCAAAGATTTCCATGTAAATCTTAAATTAATCCTAGCATTGAAACTGTATATTTTAACGAAAATCGGACACGATACAAGCATAGATATTTGTTCCTAGATTGTTTCTGCAAAATTTCATTGAGTTTAATTGGTTAGTATTGAAAATATCACCAGACTTCGTTTGTATGCAGCGTGCATTTACGCATTCGGAATAAACTTCTCTTAAGGTATACCCACCAGTAGGTGAAGGCGCGGGGCTTCTGCCATCGTTCTCCATGGGTATTGTGATGCGGAGCGGCGGGAGGGGAGGCCCGGAGCTTCCGCCCGCCCCTCCCCCGCTCTCCTCCACCAGCGACTGGAACTCCAGTCTGATGTTCGTGGAAGGGAATCGTAACGTGCATCTGCAATAAGGAAAAACATTTTTATTAGACAATTTTGTTTGAACAACTAACACTCAGTTGCAGAAACGATCATTAGAGTTAATCCTCCATTAAATCACTTGCTGTCACTTTTTGTCTTTTTGACGTAGTAAAAGCTAGCAAGAGATTGAATGGAGGATTAACTCTAATGCGTCACATTAGGTTAAGATTTGATATAGACTTGAAATATAGTACTAAAATAAAAACAAAAAATTTCAAAAATTCTTACTATTTTAAAAAAAAAGCCGCACCTTTGCCCAGTTTATGTAGAATGCCAAAAAATCCTAAATATATCATAGAAAAATAATCTATAAGGAAATAAGGCGCAATTGTGCGATAGCTGTGTTATCGCCGATTTTAAAGTCGACTCCACTTATATTCAGTAAATTTTGTATTTTTAAGTATGTACTTAGCCTGCCAAAGCATATCCAAGCCAAAAAAAAATTACACTTAAAAAATCAAATGAAAATGTCTATGAAAGTCGAATTTCAGCCCACTGTGTGACGTAACGACAGTCGGAAAGTACAGTGAAACCCATGGTAGGCCTACAGTTCACCTCCCAAAACAAAAGGTTACGTAAACACAGACAAGAAACAGTAGCAGTAGGTCAACAGCCCAATCAGTTGCAGTTCTAACAATCGATAGTGGCGCCCGAAGCGACGGCCGACGCGGGACCGACGCTATTTTATTTCACGACACATATTATCACAGCGCCTAGATCAGGCATGTCAAACATGCGGCCCTCGCTCCATTTTTTGAGGCCCGATCCATATTTAAGATTAGTTTATTCCGAATGCTTAAATGCGCGATGCATACAAACGAAGTCTGGTGATATTTTCAATACGAACCAATTAAAGTAAATGCAAATTTTCAGAAACAATCTAGAAACTAATCTCTATGCTTGTATGAAGTCCGATTTTCGTTAATATATACAGTTTTAGTGCTAGGATTAATTTAAGATTTGTATGGAAGTCTTTAAGGGACTGTAACTTTAAAACTGAATTTTAACAAAAATCTGACTTCATACAAGCATAGACATTAGTTTTTAGATTGTAACTGAAAAATTTCATTGACTTTAATTGGTTAGTATTGAAAATATCACCAGACTTCGTTTATATGGAGCGCGGTCCGAATTATATTCTCTTAAGAAACGCGTCCTGCTGCCCGCAGCGTGTTTACTTTTACAAGTAGGTACTTGGGTACTCATATTAAACAGGGTCCAAATTAATATGAATCTGCATCCATATAAAACTGTAAAACTACTCGAGCCAAATGTATAGGACAGCAGATTTTTTTTTCGCGATTTCGATGTTGGTCGCATACGGAAAGGTGTTCAGTTTGACGGTCTGATCATCCTCTAAAAAAGTATCAGCATATAAAGAAGGACCCTACATGCCATTAACGTTTTGAGTTATGGTGTGAAATATTTTAAAGTCGCTTCGCTCGCTCTGTTTTTTTATTTTGTGTGTAGGGTTTTATACAAGGGTCCCAAAATTTTGCTCTTGTAATAAGTAAGTATCTTCTACCCAGAAAAAGGATTTTACCAAAAAGTTTCAGTAACCTTTAACTTAATTTTTCCATGCCCTATCTTAAATTCAGTTACACAGCCCTAACTTAGATGTAGCACAGTATAAGAACTAGTACTACATGCAGTACAGACATTCCCTGCCCCTCAACATTTTCTTACCTCACCCCCTCTGGTAGCACCGAGGAGTAAAATGAAAGTCTCTTTCTTTTAAATTTTTCCGCAGTTTTTCCGAAGTCGAATTCCGCAGATAAAAATACCCTACGCCAAACTCAAATAAGCAACAAAGAGAAATTCCATTTTCAAAGGAAAAGATTGTAATTTTTTTTTCTGCTATTGTAAATAAATCGTAGCTGTACCATGATTGGACCGCGTGCGAACCACAATTTTAAACAAATTCGGTATTACGCTATTCATTTGACATCCCCGTAAGAGCCGTTTTGACAGATCGCTCAGACGTTAAAGGCTGTCAGTCCCATAGTAAATAAGTCAAGTTTAGCGCGATACGGAATTAAACACAGTTGAATAGTAATTGGATTGCAATGTAATTAGAACTGACATTGGATTAGGATTGAACTTGGATGTTTTAAATTAGCGCGATCCTTTTCTATTCTATGATCGATGCAATGAGATTTATTTGTTTGTTCTTTGCGGCCCACTGATTCTACTATTATTATGTATTTGGCCCACGAATGACGTTGAGTTTGGCATGCCTGGCGTAGATTATCGATTAGAACCCTTTCATATAAACATCGGACGACCCATTTAGGCCCGTCACATGCGGAATAGTAAAACGGAATTCTGTTTCGGATTTGTGATTTTGAATAATAATTGTAATTGTGGTTCGATGCCCCCGGAATTCCAGCAAATCCATACAAAATCCTAATTCTTTTAGGGCATTTTGCGTCGAGAGCCAGAATGCCGATGCGGAATGCATTGCATGCATGAACATTTAATTTTAGAAACGGTACCAAAATTCGAAAACCATTTGGTGATTATACATCCTACAATGCTTATACAGGGTCCTTCTTAATATGATGACACTTTTTTAAGGCGATGATCAGACCGTCAAACTGAACCACTTTCTCTATGGGACCAACATGGAGATCGCGAAAAAAAATCTGTTGTCCTAGATACGTTTGGCTCGAGGTTTGCAATTTTTTATGGAACATCCGATTTTTCGTTGTTGGTCCCATAGAGAAATTTGTTCAGTTTGACGGTCTGATTATCTCCTTAAAAATTGACAGCATTATTAAGAAGGACCGTATATAAAATTAACATATTTTCTATCCACATCCACATACAAGAAAAATTAAAATTGTGTCAAAATGGGCTGCATTTCCTTTGCCTGAATCTGGATCTATGCATTGCAGAATGAATACCTTATATACAACGTGTTAATGAATAAGTGCAAAACCTCATACACCCGAACTGATTTATAACAAAATAATTAGATTGCAACATTAATTTCATTGTTTTGATAGTTAAAATTTAAAGTTATTCGCATTTTAAGTTTTGAGGTAAAATTGATTTGTTATCATTTCAGCAATGAATGGAAGCGCTAACGTGCCCATGGATACATTTTAAGAATCCTGTTTTTGTAGTAAGTAGAGTGAGAGTGCCCGAGCGGAGGGTTGAGATCGAGTTCAGTAAATTTAAAATTTTACAAACAAATTATTTAATATTTAAAAAAAATTACATATGTTGAAACCATGATAATTCGATTCAGCTCTCGATTCTAAACAAACTACTTTCTAGTTTTGCGTTAATTCATTAACACGTTGTATATAGACTTCAGACGGGGTTGCTTCAGATCATCAAACTGAAAAACGTTTACTGTGGGACCAACATTGAAATGTCAAAACAAACTGGCAATTTCTATGGAATATTTATATTTTTTTGCGATTTCGATTTTGGTCTCATAGTGAAAGTTGTTCAGTTTGATTGTCTGTAGCATCCCCTAAAGCATTGTAACGCATTTAAGTTTACACCCTGTATAAATATTGCTTTCGTTAGGATTTCTAACGCAAGCTATATTTATTTACGTCTTTTCAAACAATGGCCGTTGCGATTAAAACCAATTAAAAACATAACGTGTCCGAAAGGCCCAATTTAAAAGAAACACGTGGGATTCACACGTGCTTAGTCCGCAAGTGGTGCAAAAGCAACACGCATTTTACATTGAAATAATTATTAAACAATCAACACTGAACTGAAGCCATTTTTTTTTTCCTTTTGTGTTTATTCTGTTCACCTTCCGAAAACAAAAGAGCATAAACAAAGTTAAAAAAAACACAATTGGTAACTTTAGAAACATTTAAATTCCAGCGTACAGAAGCCACGAGGCGTACCATGCTAACCTCAAATTCATAATTGGCTATTTGACAACTGTATTAGCTTATAAGTTCACAATAATAATACAATATGTTTTTGGAATTAAAGTAAATTGTAAATATTTATTTTTAGAAAAATTAATTAGTTTTATATCTGTAAACTGAAAAAACTGAAACGCGGCCATGATTGAGCATCGTGTGACGTCACATTTCAAACAATAAAACGTCATGTGAGTTGAAGCGTCGTAGTTAGCTTTACTTGTTTATTGTTATGTGACGTCACAGTCAGAAATGTCACGTGACCGGCTGTTTTCGCGCGAATCTCAAATTACTTAATGAAAAATATATATGTTTCGAATCAATAACGCTTTTTTAAGAAAAAGATGGTAAGAGGTATAAAATAAACCTACGCATATTTTAAAATAGCCAATTCCACGACCAATTTTGACCAAAATCGGTGGTCGAATTTCGACGAAGAACCAGATTTAGATTTGCCACACTACATAACAATTATAATAAATATATGGATAATAAACAGGATCCAATACACAGCCTGCCTATAACCCCAGCAGTTTCAGAGTGGTGGCCAAGAGAGGGACGGAGGTCAAGAGAGGGAGTGGTGGCCAAGAGACCGTAAGGAATGGCGTAATAAAAAAGGCATATTTATAAACTAAAAAAAACTATAAAATTATTGTGCTATTGAGGCCGGATTCGACCAAACTTTGATTTATCCAAGAGTAACTAACTATCTGCAAAAAACCTTAAGAAAGAGGTCGTTGTATCCGTACTTATTGCAATGTGAGGTTATACTTTTTAATTTCTTAGGCTTATACTTTACTTGTGGTTTTAATATGAAATTTTTTCTTTTTTACAATATGCCGTCTGGTTGCCGCCATATTGAATTTTGATTACTAAAATGTCTTTAGTGACACTCGCAAGATTAAGAGAAATCGATTGACGTAAGAATCATCAAAATTGGCCCACGTGTTTGGTCTCTGAAATGCCCCAAAGAACAAACGTTTACATACAAAGGCTGATAAACACATTACCCTCCTTTGCGTCGCGCAGTCGGGTAATAATGATTCTTAGAAACGGTAAGGTTATTACCATTGCGGAAAATCGATACTTGTTTGTACTACATTAGTACCTGTGGAAAACCACTGGAAATGTTCTAGACTGACAATATGTTGCCGACTTTGAAAACAAGCAACTTCCCCCAAATTGGGTGGTTTAGACTATCAAACTGAACAACTATCCTATCACTATGGAGCCAACTTCGAAATAAAATAAAATAATCTGCTCTTTCATACAAAACTGCAGTACCGACTCGACTCAAATGCATGGGGCAGGAAAAAAATTTTTTTTTCTCGATGTTGACTCCTTAGTGAAAGTTGTTCAGTTTGATGGTTTAAAAACCACCCTTTGAAATATTACTATACTCCATTCCAAATAAGGAAGACGAGATTATCCGATTCCTATTTAGCTTTCTGGCTAATTCTGATTACCAAATGTAATTAATTTATTGGATACATATACTATCTGACATAATTATCGATGCTACTAAAGCTGTTCTAAGAATAAGTGAGAGGAAGTGTTTCAAATCTCTGTTTCTGTAATGCAAAATAGCCTTAAAATTTCGTTGCTATTTTGAACGAAGTATAGGTTGTTTTGTTATTTGTATTCTAAAGAGGAACAAAAACAACTTAGCTCATATGCGGCAAAGAACACACCAATTCTTCCTTTGAGAGTCGTACGAGGCGACTAAGTGATTTTGTGGTTGTGCTATCTTCTTGTTTCCAGAGTTTCGGTACTACTGGTGAAGCGAGGATGTTCTGAGGTTTCAGAATATCTCTGACTACCCCCTCAAGGAATATAGTCATGAGCATATTATTGCTATGCTATCTTCTGACTTAATACGACATTCCATTATACATATACATTCCATGTTAAAGATGTACATCTTTGTCCCCGCCTGCAATACCTACCTAATAATATTCAAATTACATTTGCACAAACAAAGTTGGTATAGCTGATAAATTATTAAAGAGCTTGTTTTTCTCTTTTCAGTTACTAGTTTTTTCATGCAGTCGGGTTTTTTGTTTTTCTTAATAATTAAGTTTATTTCATAATTTTTACTATTGTGTCAAAATGGTAGCATAAAAGTACTATAATATATATATTTGGAAACTGCTATTTACTAGCTTTCATTTGATACCCATATTGTATTTTTTTGCGAAGAAAATGTGTTTATTCCCCCTCTCTATTTAAATTTGCAGACGCCATCTTGAAATAATATACCCTATGTCACTCTAAAAAATTTTTACGAATCCAAAGACAATTATACGTTATACGTTAAAATCCATGACGCCGTTTAGGCTGTAGGGCGTGCCAAAGAAATAGACATAGCATAAGCATAAGCATATGCTCCCGACTATATTCCCCGAGGGGGTAGTCAGAGATATTCTGAAACCTCAGAACATCCACGTTTCACCAGTAGTACTGAAACTCTGTCCAGTGTGACGGGGGGTGAGCCCGTCGCCACTTATAATGGACAGTGGGTACAATACATGCCTCTAAATAGACATACATACATACATATGCTCGAAAAACATAACCCTCCTTCTGGCGCAGTCGATTAAAAAAGTAGTTGAAACAGACAGAGATATTATCATACGACAAAATGGGGAATTTTGACAGAAACACTCCACTCTGTCTGTTTGAAATACAGACCAACAGGTCAACAAAGAAGGCTGTACAACAAACTTTACTCTAACGTAAAGCATTAAGGTTGATTGTAGCTTGAGAGCAAGGCACTGGAGTATCGATCGACAATTTAGCAGCAACCGCGTCCTTCACCTTCTGCCCTTTCCGATATAAACCGAACGAATTCGAAAGACATCCTATTTCGTTTGTTGTGATCATGGCTAGGCAACATTAATTTTAATGGGTATTTTGGTCTGGGAATTACTTTCAAATAATGTTAAATGTTTATTTATAGAATGATTTAGTTAACAGATTGATTTACTTCCGTTTATTTATCGCAATATCGCAGAGCTTTACAGATTTCTACACTTTGGAAGAGCCATGGATTTATAACCAATTAGAGTTAACCCGCGACTTCGTCCGCACAAATTATATACCAGATTTTAAGTCAGATCATAAGCTATCAAACAAAAAAGTTTCATCAAAATCAACAAACATACAAACAAACAAACAAACAGATAAAAATTCTAAAAAAAAAGGTTGATTTGGAGTCAGGGATATCTAAGAACCATATTATAATCTTTTTCTTATAAATATCTTCAATGTAGACACTTCTATTTCAGTTTTATAATAGTTTAGACAAAGTACATATAAGATAATAGTAGGGGCGCTTCTAAGAAAGCTGACGCGCCGGCGGCGACACGGCAAGGTGGGAAGATGGGAAGATTGACTATGGGAGCAAAAAAAATCTGCTGTTGCATACATTTGAGTCGAGTAGGCATTCAGTGTAGTAGTATGGAAACAGCAGATTTTTTTTTGCTACGATCAGTTTGCTCCCATAGTAAAAGTTGTTCAGATAGAAGCCGGGACCAACGGCTTACCGTGGCATCCGAAGCACGGATTCTTTTTTCTTTTCAGACAATCAGGTCATTCAGCTTGCAATGTCCTAACCAACTGGGGTAAAATGCACAAAGTGACATTTCATAGCACTAGGTGTCCTCCGTGGGAATCGAACCCACGATCTCCGTGTCAACAGCCTAATGCTCAACAATTAGACCACGGAGGCAATCGTCAATAGCTTTTGGGAACAAAACAACATAACTCAGTCGTGTTCTACGCTAACAAACTTTATGTAAAATCGTAACGACCCGTAAATATGACACAGGGCTAGAAACATCTCAATTTAGTCAAGTAACATTGTACTGAACATGTAAACAATTTTAAGGGGGTAACACCCAGTTACAGAAACGCTCATTAAAGTTAATCCTCCACTAAATCTCTTGCTAGCTTTTACTACGTCAACAAGACAAAAAGTAACAGCAAGAGATTTTTAATGGAGGTTTAACTTTAATGAGCGTTTCTGCAACTGAGTGTTAGGCTGCCTGTCCACTGATGCGAAGCGAGGCTACAGAGCGGAGAAAGGAGGGAATGTTGGCTAATGGTATTGCATAAAATCTCCGCTCCGAGATTTTATGCAATCCTATAGGTTGATATCTGTTCGTTTGTCCGCTCCGTAGCCTTGCTCCGCTTCAGTGAACAGGCACTCTAAGCCGGGCAGCACGCATGTGGCAAGGGAAATATTATAGCTAGGACTTTCAATATATTTTCCGGTGGTTCCGGCTTAGAATGGAGCACCCCAATTCTTCCCGTGGGTGTCGTACGAGGCGAATAAGGGGTTAATGAGGGCGACAGGCTATAGCCACCTCTCACCATTTGACACGTCATTCCATACTGAAACTTAAATTGCTAAATGTGAGCAATCCTACAACTACGTTCTTTTTTTATGCATAAAGTTGGTAGTTGTAGCAATGTTTCTGACAACCACGAAAGGGAATTACGGTCGTGAGTTTATGTATGTGCGTTCAGAATCAAAAAATATACAATTTAACGAAAATCTGACAAGGAACCGACACAGACATTGGTTTCTTTTCTGCATCGTGTTTAAAAATTGCATTTACTTTAATTGGTTAATATCGAAAATAGGGCGGAACTTCGTCTCTATGCAGCGCGTTCGGGAGCTTTCGGAATAAACTTATCTTAAGCCCTGACACATCGCTACCCCATTAACTAAAGCGGAGTGATGTAATCAACCAATATAAAATAGCTTTATTTTGTCATGGGAAGAATCGAATTTAGCAATTCGATTTTGTTGATTTTACACAGCTCTACTCCACTCCGCTTTGGTGAATTCGGGGCTTAATTAATCCCTGAATACACAATCGTCGGTTCCGGCAACGATTCCAAATTGATTGTGGGTCGAACCTAATAAAAGACCTCCGAGTTTGCTATCCCAAGTTCCCAACACACACGACAAGGGCAGCATTTAAAATGGAAATAGCACAATGTAACTTGTAATGGACAGTGGGTACAATACATGCCTCGAAATTGAAGCATGTATTGTACCCACTCACGATGTTTTCCTACACCGAAAAGCCAATGGTATTACAAATCGTACATATATTCCGAAAAACTCATTGGTACGAGTCGGCCTGGACGGGGATCGAACCATCGCCTCTTGCATCGCCTTCTTAATATGCTGACACTTTTTTAAGGGCATGATCAGACCGTCAATCTGAACAACTTTCTCTATGGCACCAACATCGAAATCACGAAAAAAAAATCTGCTCTTTCATACAAAACTGCAAACTTACTCGAGCCAAATGCATGGGACAGGTGTTTTTTTTTCGCGATTTCGATGTTAGTCCAATAGAGAAAGTGGTTCAGTTTGATGGTCTGATCATCCCCTTAGGATATAAGGAGGACCCATATAAGGAGGGGTGGGAAGCCGTCCTAACAAAACTCAGCAAATTGACTGGGCTAGTGAACGGATGTCTAATCTGATCCTAACCAGAATGATGATACGAAACGACGTCCGAGGAGAACATTATACCATGATAAAATTCATCTTCAGCGAAGGTTGCAAAAATTCACAAATAATAATCGTACGTCCAATCCTAGACCTAAAATATACTATACCTAACCACACAGGTTAGCAACAAGGGTGGAGTGACGTCACGACTCGACGGTGGTTCCCCTCCGAAGGCCGTGCCACCCGAAGACAACCCTCATTGAATAACTATTCTTCGTCCTGAGGTTCAATCTATTTTCGTACTTACGACGAAGACAATAAAAGTCATGTCAGGAGACATGTGGAATGTGGACTATTAATATAATAATAGGGTGCGTACACCACGCAATGCCAATTTGAATATTTTCGACGGTTGAAGTACTAAATTGACCTTGTTTCATTTTATTTTATTGAAACGGTTTTTATATTAGCTTGTCAAATGTCGAGGATTGTAGTTAACTAGTTTCACCATTGAATACTATCTAAACAGGTCTTCACAATAGGGTAAGATTAGTTTGGGTCTCGAGGCATACCGGTGTCCAGGGTAATGATAATGCTGACGAGCTGGCGAGGGCTGGGTCAGAACGAAAGATGGTTGGACCAGAACCAAGTGTGGGAAACTCAACATGTAGCATAAGAATGAAAATTAAGAAATGGCCTGATAAAAGACACAGGCTTTAGTGGTCTGGCCTTGCACTGTAAGAAATTTATCAGCAATGTGACAACACATGTTTCAAAGTTCATACTGAACAACAGCAGGAGCAAGGTTCATGCCATCGTCGGAGCCCTCACCGGGCACTACGCCACAGGCATGATGATGCACATAATGACAGTCACCCTAGATCCCAGCTTGCGGAGCGTACGAAGAGGAGGAGACGATGGAACATACTTTGTGACTACCATGTCTTGGCAACTAAACGCTCATGCCTCGTCGGAGATGGTTATCCAAAACCGGGAGATCTTACCCACGGTTTATACAGAAGAGACGTGTGGCGGTGGCGGATATTAAAGTAGCAAAATATAAACCTTATAGTACGTAGCATAGCGTTGTTTTTGTAAAAGAGAATCGCGCCCGCGCCACCAGGTGACGTCGCCTGGAAGCGCGGGCCTAATTCTACAAACGACGCTATGCTACGTACTATAAGGTTTATAATAGTGTCACTTTGACTATCCGCCACCGCCATCTCTTCTGTATGAACCGCGCCTTAGGTTTCTACCCCTGAATGGTATTACCTTGTTCATCGACCATGTATTTGAAGAGTGAAGAAAATAAAAAGTATTGGGGCTAACACAAAAGATCCCACTGGGTCGAAGTATTGCTGGCTTGCCAGCCCCCACAATAAGATAAGATAAGATAAGATAAGAGGTATCGTGGGGTAGGTCTTGTCCAATGAAACAAAACACCAATAGAAACTAAGTAGTTAAAATCCTTCTGTCGCCCTGTGACTATAGTGACGCCCTGTTAGGGCATGGCGAAAGTGCGGAAATCAGATGATTCTTCTGGAATACTCTTTTTCGTATGCTAGAATATTTTTCGAGGATTCTAATCAAATTAGTGGTAGTCACTTACGTAACATCTATTTGCAGAAATGATGGGTGCGATAGGGATGACGTCACGGCACCACGTCAGGTGTACATGTGTCTATACGGATTATGGAGCTTAGTCGCTGAGGTGGAAGTGACACCTACTGTTTTATATTAACATTCATAGGTAGTGTAAAAATACACCAACTGACGCAGTACGTACGTAGAGAAGATTAATTATGTATGCTTAAAATCTAAACATATACAACGTGTTAATGAATAAGCGCAAAACCCCATACACCCCAATTGATTTATAACAAAATAATTAGATTGAAACAATAATTTCATTATTTTTAGAGTTAAAATTTAAAGTTATTCACATTTTAAGTTTTGAGGCATAAATGATTTGTTACGAGTATCATTTCAGCAATGAATGCGCTAGCGTGCTCATGGATACATTTTAAAAATCTTGTATTGGTAGTAAGTAGGGTGAGTGTGCCTGTTGACATCGAGTTACAAACAAATTATTTAATATTTAAAAAAAATTACCTATGGTGAAACCATGATAATTCGATTCTGCTCTCGATTCTAAACAGTTATTTTCTAGTTTTGCGTTAATTCATTATCACATTGTATAATAAAATTGTTAACTTGTTGTGGATGTACACACGGCGACACATCAAGTTACGCAAAACCAACATAAGCTGGCCGCACGACGATATACATTACTCTACCTACGCGCGGCCAGCTTATTTTGGTTATGCGTAGCTTGATGTGACGCCGTGTGTACATTGTTTGCAAAAATCTTATTAGGATACAGCATCGAATAATGGTCTCAATTATTCGATTTTTTTGTCTGTTTGTGCACGCATCACTTAAAAACGACTGAACCGATTTGAATTGAGTTTTCACAAAAGCTTAGTTTGGAATAACATTTACGCCTGCCACATTTACATACGAAATTCCGATTTGGAATTCTCAGAATCTCCACGTTTCACTATTAAACTTGTTGACCTGTTTTGACGAACAGTGGACAGAGGTTGCCAAAAAGAGGAAAGAGTGGAAGAATAAAGGGTTCTCTTTCGCCCAGCAGTGGGATGATATCGATCAATAAATAAAAAACTTGATTAACTACAAAAACGAAGAGATTATCAATTCAGCATTTATGAGATCTATTCGAGTATTTCCGTTTTAGAGTGCATAGGAATAGGACATCAGAGAATCTCTATGCTTGTATGTTGTCCGATTTGCGTAAAAATATTTATATAATTTAAGATTTGTATGGAAATCTTTGAGGCACTGTAACTTTAAAACTATACATTTTAACAAATATCAGACAACATACAAGCATAGAGATTGGTTTCTAGATTGTATCTGAAAAATTTCATTTACTTGAATATATTAGTATTGAAAATATAAACAGACTTCGTTGGTACGGAGCGCGCCAACGGTAATATACCCTTAAACAATCGTCGCGGTACTTTCTAAACATTTCTTTTCACATGTCAAGGAAAACATCTTCACTAAATGCTACTTTCTACTTCTTAACAAACATGTCAAATTGTCAATCAGACTAACCAAGAAAAAATAGAACATAACTGAAACCGAGTTCAACTAGCACAGATAGGGTTGCCAGGTGGGAAGACTAAAATATCAGGGCAAAATTCGACTTTTAAAATGATACTTTTTATTAAAATTATAAAATACTGACAAAGAAACTTAACTTATTTGGCACATTATTAAGAGAATCATGCATACCATAGGTAGTTATTTTATGTTATAACCTAATATACATAATTACGTTTGCCACATGTACACACGGCGAATCATCAAGCTACGCAAAACCAATATAAGCTGGCCGCGCGTAGGGTTAATAACGTATAACGTCGCGCGGCCAGCTTATTTGGTTATCTCCGTGTGTATTTGGCATTAGATTTCACTGAATCCACCAATTTTAATCCTTGAGAAGTACTGGTAACTACTCAAAAACAAAACAAGTTACATCAAAATTCAGTATAATTATTAACTCGGCTTGAGTTAACTAATTTTGAAACCGCGCGGTTTGGTTGTTTGTCATGAAATTTTTATAATTTTTCGAGTCTGGATATCATATGAAATGTCGGGACAATCCAGACGAATCTCGACCATCTGGCAACCCTAGGCACAGACGAGCATTAGCACACAATGACAGGTAACATTAGTTCAAACCGCATTAAATAGTCTTGACAAAACTCTTATTAATAAACAGATAAGAACGAGGATAGCTTGTGTTGCGGGACTTCATAATTGTGAAACGAGCATTGGCCAAAAGCGTTGAAATATGAATAGACGGAAGACTGACTAATAAAAAGTTACTACTAGAGGTGTTCCACCTCTGTTTGAAGGCATGACGTCATTGTGAGTCACGCAGGCTCATGTCCTGGCTAGTGATGCGATGGTATCGGATACGGACTTTTCATGTTTTACAAGTTAGCAATGACATCGTATACCAGAACGTCAATTAGCAATAGTTGAATCTCGTTTTAAAGGTCGTAATCAAAATTTTTGATTTTTGAAGTAAATGAAAACATGAATAGTCTCAAAAAATTGTTATTACCGCGATACATACAAGCGTCAAACTTGGTGTGATTATAATCATACTCTAAGGTAAAATTGCCCTAGACTTGTTCAAAAGTTATTTGCTGGTTCGAAGGCAATGTGTGAGAATTGGCCAGTACGTAAGTAGATAAGAATAAATCAGATTTGGAGTAGGTAACTCAGGGAAGCATACTCGGTCCAACATTATTCATTATGTTAGAGTTGGATAGTATAGTACTGGACAGAATAAGCATGTAGTCTACATGAATGACATTTACAACATTGTCATGAACAAAGCCAAAATAATATGTTATGTAGGTGACACTGTCATTCACTACCACGGGGAAACTTGGACCTAGTCTCTCTCACAAGAACTAGGGCTGCAACTTATTGCTGAATGGCTGGAGCGGAATCAGTTACGCTTAGTGCAAGTACGACAAAATAAGATTGTTTTCATAAAACTTCCGCTTCAGTCCATTGCATCCAGGAATAAAAAGAAACTCTTGTGGAAACGTCACTTATCTTGCACCTGTAGTGGAATTTATTAAACTGTAGATATCAGGTACTTGTTAATGTTTTGTTGTACACATTAGCGAGACGAATTCGCAAGATGGTAAGTAAGTTATAGCCTGTAGAATGCCACTGCAGGGCAAAGGCCTCCTCTCACGAATAAGGGTGAGAGGGAGTGGGCCACAGACTTTAGCACGCGGGTCCAGTGCGTGTTGGTGGAGGCAAGTTAGTGGTCAACTTGCTGTCAGAGAATTTTCGAACAGTCTTAATAGGCCTCTGACCTGGCTTAACGAATAGTTACAACGCTATCTCACGTAACCATCCGCGACCAACTACTTAATGTGCCTGCCGAAGCACGGAATAAGGGCATAAGGGTATAAGGGCTTAATTCATAACAGAATCAAGATGAATAAGACGAAAATGCAACCTATGAAACAAAAACATATTTCAGATTCGTACGGATATTACGGATAATTTACTTTCCATGCCATCACATCACTAGCTCCAAGGTCCATATAGTACTAAATCACATTGGTTCATAATAGGCTCCTAAAACTAGCGAGATCCAAAGAAACTCCTGTACCAATTCAAACCATTTTTCATTCAAACCAGTTTAAAGTTATTCATCAAATTACACGACGGACGCGGCGGAACAACAAAACGGCAGAAAAACGTCCACGTTTCGTCGCGACAAAAATGTAATTATGAATCGTTTTACAAGAGAAGTGATTAAAGTAACATAATTATTAAATTGCGCTATTTGTCAGATGTTAACTTGACTCGCAAATTAATTTAACTGAAAAAACGAGGTAAATTTTATGAAAGGTGAGGTATTTAATGACGGATTATTTACTTCATCATCATCAGCCTATACAACGTGTTAATGAATAAGCGCAAAACCTCATAGACGCGAACTGATTTATAACAAAATAATTAGATTGATACAATAATTTTATTATTTTGATGGTTAAAATTTAAAGTTCTTCGCATTTTAAGTTTTGAAGCAAAAATGATTTATTATCATTTCAGCAATGATTGAAAGCGCTAGCGTGCTCATGGATGTATTTTAAGAACCTTGTCTTGGTAGTAAGCAGGGTGAGAGTGCCCAGCAGTGGGTTGGGATCGAGTTCAGTAAATTTTAAATTTATATACAAATTATTTAATATTTTGAAGAAAATTACCTATGTCGCAACCATGATAATTCGATTCTGCTCTCGATTCTAAACAAACTACTTTATAGTTTTGCGTTTATTCATTAACACGTTGTATACTAACGTCCACTGCAGAGCATAGTCGTACAGTCAACATCAAAAGTCGTACAGTAAATGATATCTCGGGGATCAGGGGTCTTATTATGTAACTACCCGATTCAATCGGTATCAAATCAAGTATTTTTGGCAGTTATTAGCGATTCTGCTTCTTAATGTTTAGTTAATTCATTTCAGACAATGAATACAATGATGATCACAGAAACAAAATATTTTTGCCTCGTATTGTCATAGACGCGGTTTATACAGAAGAGACGTGTGGCGGTGGCGGACAGTCAAAGTAACACAATTATAAATAGTCTAGGAAAAATAAGGTTTGAGATTGCATTAAAGACACTTTAGTAAATTGTGTTTGAAATAATATTACTGTTATTTTATAACATTTTTGTCGAGATTTCGTAGTTATATTGGTTCAGGAACCTGAGAAATACCTTAAAATCGATATTAATTTACAAATGGCAAGCTTATTTCTAAAAATATTTCGACCAGCATACCAACAACAGAGACAGTTAATTGTCAATTGGCAAATTTAATGTGTAAAAACAAACAGTAAATAATTTAGTTTTGAGGTTATAATTTTTGAAGACTTACAAAATATTAAATATCTACCCAAATTAACGATATTAACCGTGGATTATTATTGTTATAAGTAAAACGTATTGAATGAAGCCATCCTGTACAAAATCACCAGTTTTCCATTTTTTGTTCATATCTAAATTTAATGTTTTGTAAATGTCTTAATTATTCAATAATACATAATAAAAAATCGGGGATTATTGAGAATTTTTGTTTTTCATGTATTTATCTACTATATTCCAAATTATCACCAAAAGTGCAATTAATGCAACCTTCTCTATACAAAAATCCGTAGATTTCCCCGACTAAAACCTTATAGTACGCAGCATAGTGTCGTTTGGAGAATTACGCCCGCGCCTCCAGGCAACGTTACCTGGCGCGCCTATGACAATACGAGGCAAAAATATTTTGTTTCTGTGATCATCATTGTATTCAAAAACATTTCTAGAAATGTCAGGAAATGATAAGCCTATATCTGGCATCCCTACTTGTACTCGAAGATTCCTCCAAGATTTATTATAGTCTGTGTTGCTATCCGATTTACCTGCGAGCTAAATCAAACTTTACACCTTTGGATCACGATTGAAAATCTTACGGAAGCACCTTGGAGAATTTGTTTTCTACGCGGGATAAACAACTTTAGGATGAAGTGGGTAACAGCGAATTTGTGTTTACGTTTCATGCTCTACTTCCCATGCAGAATTGATTGAACATCAACATGTCGAGACAATATAAACTTACATGTAAATAACAACGCCATAGTTATTTTATTAGGTGAAAACAATTTTAGATCCACAAAAAAGTATTGTTTTCTTAGGGACCGGGGCGAGATCGACTCACACTTGGCCGGTTTTTATTATTTGTTGGTATACTCTAGTTTGCTCTATAATCACACCAAGTTTGACGCTTGTATGTTACTTTGATAGAAACAAGTTTCTTGTATGAGGACCACCCTTAATTTAAAATATTTGGCATTTTTATTGTAGGTGTTACAAAAGTAAAAATAAACATTTAAAACTTTTAAGGGGGTTGTTTAGACTATCAAACTGAACTTTCACTACGGGACCAATATTGAAATCGCGAAAAAAAAATCTGCTGTACCATACATTTAGCTTGAGTAGATTTGTAGTTTAGCATGGAAAATAATATATTTTTTTTCGCGATTTCGATATTGGTCCCATAGTGAAAGTTGTTAAGTTTGATGGTCTAAACCACCCCCTTAAATGTTTATTTATGTTTTTGTAATACCTTGTATAACATACAATAACGTACATTATGTGAAAATTTTAACTGTCTAGCTATTACTGTTCAAAATTAGGTAGGACAGACAGGCAGACAGACGGACGGACGGACAACGTAAGCTTAGTAATAGGGTCCCGTTTTCACCCATTATGTACGACACCCTAAAAAGGCCAGTAAGGCTCGAACTACGTCAGACTGTGGTATGGCGAATGTGACATTAGTAAAATAACCCGCCATGGCGTCATGGGGTCTCCAGTCTCCACGGAGCACTGGCCCCGATCGCTATGGAGAAACGATGCCATTTTATATTAGGTACGCGTTTTATACGACACTGTTGCATTATTTTAGGTAGGTATTTGCTGAAAACAACTTTGCTTGCTACGATTGTATCATAGTAGCGACTAATGACGAAATTTTACCTTTGCGCGCTTCATACAAACATCCGATCATAGCTGATTGCATGTAGTATGGAAAGTCCAAATTTTATGTTTTTTTTGTTGAGAAATTCCTATTAGTTAGGGAAAGTTGTTCTATCATGGGTACAATCACCCTTTAAAGCAGGACTTCCCAACCAGCAGGGCGCGCCCCCGTAGTGATATCGTGGCACAATGCGTTTGCATTTTGAAAAGAAAAATCCAGTTAAAGACGTAAATTCCACTCATTAATTCATTTTATTAATACACTCATTCATTCAATTACTAATTCACCCATTCGTTTGTTGTTACCAACGTGTTCAGGCTCAGTAGGTCTCGGATAGCACCGTTCTACACGAGCTTGTCGTTAAAATTTCGATAGAGGGGGCATGCAAATATTTCCTATTTTTACAAGGAGGGCGGTGGGGCGTGGCGCAAAAAAGGTTGGGAAACCCTGCCTTAAAGTAATGCAACTGTTTACGCTAGCACCCTGTAGATGACTAAGTAAACATCGAAACTTTCCAAAAGGACTTCATTGTCAAAATATTAAACAAATCTTATTAACAGAATATACCTACTTCGGAGTTCGGATACAGAAATAGGTCGCGCAGTGACGCCGATAGACATGTCGTATTTTTGGCAATGCAACCGTCTCGTCTGCTCGGTTGTTTGTTGTAGTTATCTTGGTTATACGAGTATCAGACTATGGAAGTGAAATTAACAGAAAGATTAAAAGCCTCCCTAAAGCGTGAAACACACTGAAGAGACACGGGGCAAGGGTATGGGAAGGGTACGGGATGGGCGTAGAACGGTTAAGGCACCGACGCGGCACAGAAGTGGCAAATATACGGTAAGGTGCGTCATTATGTACAGGCAGATTCCGGTCACGACTGGAGGCGAGATGGTAAGGGTAATAGACGGGACGGGCAAGGCGCGAGCATCGGAGCGGCATGCCTGTTCCATGCCGCTCGAGTATAATTGACAATATGTATTTCATTTAAGGAAGGTATCAAAATAAGAAAACCATTTGGATATTATGTGATTCAAAGCTTATATCAAAATTATCAGATTTTTCTATCCATTATTTCTCGAGTTATTTGAAAAATACTGAAAAATATAACAGAGGTTGAATGACATTTTATTCCTTTGCCTGCTTGGCTTTTCTATTATATTTGACAGTTTTTATTTTTAATGTTATTGCGGCCAAGGTATCTTAGCAATAAATCCTTTGTTTTTCAGAAAATTCAAAAGTAAATTAAAAATAGAAATATCCGTCAAAAATAAAATCGGAAAAATATGTATCTCTTATTTTTTAACCTATTTTTATTAAAAAGAGGTGGTTAAGGGCCTATGTTGAAAAAGAATTGAAGCGAAATGGGCGTGTGATAGCTTATATTACTGCCTGATGCGAGATAGAGACAGGGCGGCGCGCGCGCCTGAAACGACGCAAGCATAAAACAAACTTTATTTAATTGTAATTGTTCTATTTATGTAAGTTCAATTCTGCTCTAATCAAAATTTATAAAAAATCAATCTCTTTTTTTAAATCAGGCCTCTTGTTTCTAATATTCACCGTTTAGCACTTCCAAGCGTTTATCGATAAAGACGGAGGCTACTTGGCTTGTTTTTCTATCGAGAAAATGTGTCTTAATCGTGTTTTGGCTCTAATCAAAACTTCAATTATATGTTCAATTTACACATATCCGCAAATCATACTCCTACTGTTAGTACTTCATGAGATAAGATGCTTTGAAGAATCCTATTTTTTTCACATAGCCTCTTAAAAAAAAGTAATGTTGCCAATTCACGACGCGTCGCTTGCATACATTTCGTATGAAAAAGTTTTTAAGTGGCACCAAGCGGCACGATGCCCGCGCCGTGCCCGTTCCATTCTAGCCCCGTGCCTCTTCAGTGTGTTTCACGCTTAAGAGAAGTCTCCTCGAGTGATGACGTACTGGACCTCCGATAAGTCCGGCGCACCCCGCCTGCATCACTCGGCCGTAAGAACCAAGATATGCACCTATACGGTTGAACCTCATCTGGCAGCACGAAATCGCATTTTTTCACGCTCCATCATTTTCTGCCGCTCAGGAACGTCATTTGCTAGAGCGAGAAAGATAACGGGAATGCGATCACACGCTAGGTTCAAAAGTTATAGCCCTAAATAGGTAGGACGGACGGACGGACGGACAACGTAGGCTTAGTAATAGGGTCCCGTTTTCACCCTAAAAAGGTTAGTAGTTGCAGCAAAGTTTACGACCACACAGAGCTGTCGTGATCGTATGTATACCTATGTAATATGTATGTTTATTACAACTTATACAAAAGCGACACGAAATACGTAGTATTTTTGGCAATGCAATGGTTGCCAGTACCGCATCGGACTTGCTCGTTCAAAACGTGTCATTGGACAGGCGATGGACGCTTTGAAATTGAATAGCGAATGTAAAATGGTTCACGTTGTAACAGACTGAATTGTTACGCGACAAATATAGAAACGTGGCGTCGTCTGCATTTTAAAGCGTCATTAGACTACACTACGAATTTTTATTTATTTCGGCCAGGGTTCGAAAGGATAATTATTATCTTGATAAATATACAAGGTTTTTACACCCTGTATATTGCCTGGAGCCTTTAGGGGTTGCTTCAGACCATCAAACTGAAAAACTTTCACTATAGAGCCAACTTCGAAATCGCGAAAAATGCCCAGCTGTCCCATTTTGAGTCGAGTTGGTACCGCAGTTTTGTATAAAACTAGTGTTTTTTTTGTGGAGATTTCGATGTTGGTTCCATAGTGAAAGTTGTTCAGTTTGTTTGTCTGAAGCACCCTAAAGGCTCCAACAGGGTTTTTTACAAACATTATGTTGTGTTGATAATTATAAGATTAATTAGAATAACAAGCTTGCACTAGCACAAACACGAAATATTTGTTCTCACTGTTTTCTAACTGTTAAATATGACGGCGCCTTGTAGCGCCATCTATTAAAAACTGTCACTTTGATTTAGCCTAAAAGCGCCATCTAGTTTCATTATTAAGAATTGTCATTTTTGTTTAATGTTAATGGGTAATTTTTGAGGACGAGAGTGGCAACACTCTAGTGAAACGTCATTGTGACTGGGCAGCCAGCTTGCGGTTGTCACTTTTCGAACGGAAGCCTGGCGGAACGGTCACAGCGACGGATCACTTACGTCCTGTGATTGTAATCGAGTTTAATCGCTGAGAAGAGACTATATTTTTGTTAAAAAGCTTCAGATTCTGAAATATAACATTATTACCGTGGAATAAGTGCCTTTATTTCCGTAATACCACGCCCGTGTTCTAAACCAAGGTTATACCAAGGTTTCCTAAAATGGACCATGCTGATGACGAGCCTTTATCAGAAGTGGGATTTAAAGGCGGGAATAAGGCAACTGACGAGGGCAACGGCAGCAAACTTTTGATCACTATGGAGGCTTTATTGAACCGTTTACTAACTACATCTCCACCAGTGCCTCATCCACCTACGGCAGCTACAACTACGACGAATGCGGTGCATTTGGTCCAATTCAACCCTGATGATGGTGACGCAGATATCGAGGGCTGGTGTCGAGTCTCGGAGATCATCGTCGAAGCAAAGAAGTTAAGTGGAGTTGAACTTTTGGTATCATTGACCAGTGCCTTGAAAAGACGAGCTGCCACTTGCTTAACCAAGGTACGACTGGGAGATTTGACATGGGACACCATAAAACAAATACTCCTTGCAAAGTTCTCAAAGCCCAAATTGATTCAAGATTATTTCGATGACGTTATGCGATTCCAAATCGGAGCAAAGGAAACTGCGAGTGAGTCAGCAATGCGTTTGTGGAATATAATTGAAAGTATCCCTAAAGTCGAGATGACAGAAGAAGTTATCACCGGATTTGTCATATCCGTCTTGAGTTTGAAAGATTACCTCATCCGCCGTGAGTTGAACTCTCACGCTATTACCACCCGAGCTCAACTACTTCGCACACTCGGTGGCATTTCCTTGAAAAGACGTTCCGAATCCAATGATGTATCGTATCCAACCGATTCGAAGAAACCTCGCCTGAATGACGCAAAGTTCAATGGAAATTGTCATAGATGTGGAGTTCCTGGCCATAGAATGGCAGATTGTAGAAGACCTCGTCCAGAACCAAGCTCCACGAAATCAGCGGAAAACTCTTCTACAGACCATAGAAAAGAAAAGCCAGCATCATTGACGTGTTTCTCATGTGGTATGCCAGGTCACGTGTCAACTGCGTGTCCAGCGAAGAAGAGCGGTGGAGCTGCAGTGAAGGAGGTCAACACTTGCGAGCACAGATCATCTAGAGGTACCCTGACTGTATTATCTGGTGAGAAATTTCGTTTTCTATTTGACAGCGGTTCGTCTTGCTCTTTACTAAAAGAGAGTGTTTCCTCACAATTTCTGGGTACTGAACGTAACAGCTTGGTCTACTTAAATGGTATAGGGGGCATAAATGTAGAATGCACAACGCAAATTTCATGTGTGGTTCAAATTAGTGGTTTGTCAGTGACGCTTCTATTTCATGTCGTCCCGGACGACTGTATTACGGAGCCTGTAATAGTAGGTAGGGATATTTTTGAACATAACGTGCGTGTCGAAATTGATCATGATAACCTCTCCATCGTGCAAAAAGAAAAGGCCAATGTTTGTGAGCACAAGACAGGCATTAGTTTTGAGTCTATCGATACTGATTTGCTAGGCGAACAAAAAGAAGCACTTCTATGTATACTGCGAAAATATACTGACCATTTTGTTGAAGGTACTCCTACCAAACGCGTTACTACAGGCCAAATGGAGATAACTCTTATTGACCCCCATAAGATAGTGCACCGGAGCCCTTACAGATTATCACCCCCGGAAAAACAAGTGGTAAGGGAGAAAGTTCAGGAGTTGTTGGACGCGGGAATCATCCGGGAAAGTACCTCCCCTTTTGCCAGTCCGATAATCCTAGTTAAAAAAAAGGACAATACCGACAGAATGTGTGTCGATTATCGAGAGCTGAATTCCAACACACGTCCTGAACATTGCCCCTTACCACTAATCGATGACCAGATAGATCAGCTCACGCGAGCACACTTCTTTTCGTCCCTGGATATGGCAGCTGGTTTCCACCAGATCTTGATCCATACCGAGTCCGTAGAAAAGACTGCCTTTGTGACGCCCGAGGGGCAATACGAATACCTCGCTATGCCTTTCGGGCTGCGCAATGCACCTTCCGTCTATCAAAGGTGTATTAATAACGCGTTCAGGGATTTAAAAGATAAACCACTTGTGTACATGGATGATGTACTCTGTTACTCTCCAGATATAACAGAGGGACTGCGTCGCCTCGATCTGGTTCTGGGAGCTTTATCACAGGCCGGTTTTTCACTGAACCTACAGAAATGCAAATTCATGAAAAATAAAGTTAACTACTTAGGATACGCTATTCAGTCTGGGGAGATCAGGCCAAATTCGCTAAAAATACAGGCATTAGTAGATGCACCCTCCCCGAAAACCGCCACCCAAGTACGTCAATTTTTAGGTTTGGCTTCATATTTTAGAAAGTTCATACCAAACTTTTCACGGATAGTAGGTCCACTATACCCCCTGACTAAACTGAAGGGTGGAATCAAATGGACAGAAAATCATGAGGGAATCCGGCAAACCATTATCCGGATTCTTACATCAGAGCCCGTTTTGACCATATTTGATCAGGACCTTCCGGTTGAGCTTCACTGTGATGCGAGCAGTGATGGCTATGGCGCAATTGTTATTCAGAAAAAGAACGACATGCCACACGTCATCGCCTACTTTAGCCGCCGTACGACCGAGGTCGAGTCTCGGTACCATTCGTACGAGCTCGAGACTCTTGCGGTCGTACGAGCCATTGAACACTTCCGCCATTGCCTTTATGGCCGTAAATTTACTGTCTACACTGACTGCAATTCACTAAAAGCCTCAAAGTCGAAAGTGGACCTTACGCCTCGTGTACATCGTTGGTGGGCTATTTTACAAGCTTACGACTTTGACATTATTTACCGCGAAGGCAAGAATATGGGACATGCAGACTATCTATCGCGTAATCTACAACCGGAACCGGAACTAAGTACGGCGGCAACGGATGTAGTTTCATCAGAACACGGTCCTAGCCGAAATGTAGCTTCGAAGATTGTTAGGTTTGTAGAATTGCACGAGGGTTGGCTGTCTGTCGAGCAGAAACGAGACAGTGAAATTCAGGACCTTATATCTAAATTTTCTAACAACGAATTACCCCAAACCGTAGCAGAAACCTACGATGTTAGAAATGGAATTCTTTATCGCAAAATATGTCGAAACAAAGCTGTCTCTTGGCTTCCTATTGTCCCACGTTCTTTGATATGGATGCTCATTAATCATATCCACTCGGAAATTCAACACTTAGGCCCGGATAAGACTCTGGACAAAATTTATGAGCTATATTGGTTTCCCGAAATGTCCAAAAGCGTTCGGCGATTTGTAGATTCGTGCATCGTGTGTAAGGCGTCGAAGGGACCTTCCGGTGCTCAACAAGTCCGTCTTCATTCGATCCCCAAAGTTGCTGTACCATGGCACACATTACATATAGATTTCACCGGAAAACTGAGTGGCAAAAGTGACCAAAAAGAATACTGCTCAGTAATCATAGACGCGTTCACAAAATATGTGCTACTAGAACATACAACTTCCCTTGATGCGGCTAGCGCTGTTACTGCCCTTAAAAAGGCAGTTTATCTATTTGGAGCCCCAAAACGCGTTATAGCCGACCAAGGTCGCTGCTATATTAGCAACGAATTCAAAAAGTTTTGCACAGAGAACAACATCACACTTCACTTCATCGCCACCGGCTCCAGCCGGGCCAATGGCCAGGTGGAGCGTGTGATGAGAACTCTAAAATGTTTGCTCACAATTATTGAAAATGATCCGCATAAAAACTGGCGAGATGAACTGGGCAATGTTCAGTTGGCACTGAACAGTACGAGATCAACTGTCACGAAATATACGCCAACTGAACTTCTGACTGGAGCTACAGCACAATCGTTAGGGATCGCCAAATTAACTCAAGGAAATGAGCAAACTGAAAGGTTAGATATTGAGTCTATCCGCGCAGATGCCTCGAAAAATATTGAAAAGGCAGCTAAAGCCGACACCTCGCGTTTAAACCGTGGTCGGGCCACTATCAAACCGTTTTCAAAAGGGGATTTCGTGTTCGTCAAATCTTCTGAACGAAACCAAATTAAACTAGATCGTAAGTTTAGAGGACCCTTCGTAATAACTAACGTTCTTGAAAACGACCGTTACGAGCTAAAAAGTGTCAATGGCCCTAGTAGGACGTTGAAGTACGCTCATGAGAACTTGCGTTCGGTACCAGGAGGTCACGAGGGATTAACTGAATTAGCCACGAGTATTTTAAATGAAGATGAGGCCATGACGGCGCCAGATGAACAGTTAGAGGGATACCAGGACGACAATAATTCAGATACGTTGTCTGCTCGCAGTGATGATACTTTAACTGCAGGATCCACTACTTTGACGGCATGTTCTGAAACAATGAGCGACGATTCCGAAGAAGAATCTCATCATGTTGATGTGGTGGATGTGGAGGTTCATCGCTCATAAAAGGTATCCCCCATAACTGAATGTACTGAATCGAGTAATTATAATGTTGTCCGGTTTCACAGATTGGTGATTCGAAAGGACGCATAGGATGTTCACGTGATAGATGGTCGAAAGGACGGTGTTGTCCGGTCCATGCACGCCTGCGTGGTCGAAAGGACGCACTTGTCCGGTCCAATTAGTTAAGACGGTCGAAAGGACGATGTTGTCCGGTCCATGCCTGGTTACATGGTCGAAGGGACGCATTTGTCCGGTCCAGTTTGCGGTGAATAAATGTTGTCCGGTCTATGCATGCGTGCTTAGTCGAAAGGATGCATCTGTTCGGTCAAAAATCTACCTCAAAGTCGAGGGGACGGTGCTTCTCGATTCAGCCCAATTAATCTGGGTGATCGATACTACGCATTTGTCCGGTCTTTGATGGAAGTAGCTGTGTGAAATCAAATGGTGTCAAGTATTTCTTTTTAGTGGTGGGTTGTGCGGTACCTTGTCAGGGTGGACGAGCCAGCCGACCGAAACATTTGCATTGTGTGAGCTAATGTGTGCACGTTTGTTACAGAGAACTGATACCTGATCACCCGAGGACGGGCGGATGTCAGTCCGGCCGTGACGGCGCCTTGTAGCGCCATCTATTAAAAACTGTCACTTTGATTTAGCCTAAAAGCGCCATCTAGTTTCATTATTAAGAATTGTCATTTTTGTTTAATGTTAATGGGTAATTTTTGAGGACGAGAGTGGCAACACTCTAGTGAAACGTCATTGTGACTGGGCAGCCAGCTTGCGGTTGTCACTTTTCGAACGGAAGCCTGGCGGAACGGTCACAGCGACGGATCACTTACGTCCTGTGATTGTAATCGAGTTTAATCGCTGAGAAGAGACTATATTTTTGTTAAAAAGCTTCAGATTCTGAAATATAACATTATTACCGTGGAATAAGTGCCTTTATTTCCGTAATACCACGCCCGTGTTCTAAACCAAGGTTATACCAAGGTTTCCTAAAATGGACCATCCTGATGACGAGCCTTTAAATATTTTACAAAAATGTATCAGCTTGGATAATTATCTGATAACTATCAGATAATCAACGAAAAAAAATATATCTTGATAATTTAGAAACCTGCTTTCTATGCTTTCGAATCAAAAAGACCTACGAACAAAACGGCCTACTAAAGTAGCAGCATGCATAGCATATGCTCACGACTATATTTCCCGAGTGGGTAGTCAGAGATATCCTGTAACCTCAGAACATCCACGTTTCACCAGTAGTACCGAAACTCTGTCCAGTGTGACGGGGGGTGGTCCCGTCACCACTTATAATGGATAGTGGGTACAATACGTGCCTCGAAATTGAAGCATGCAGGTTTCCTCACGATGTTTTAACTCACCGAAAAGCCAGTGGTGTTACAAATCGTGCATAAACTCTGAAAAACTCATTGGTACGAGTCGGCCTGGACAGGTATCGAACCGTCGCCTCTTGCACGGCAGGCAAGGTTACTCGCCACTGGACCACCACGGCTAAAGTAGCAGAAAGCCCAAACAGCAAATGACCGTATACCATGGATCTAGAATAATAAATGATACTAATCCTCCTTACAAGCATGGAAACACGAAAATTGGCCATGGCGGCCGGTAACATTCAACCTTCTTTCGTATCGATGTTTCAAACTTTATGTTTGTCCCTTTCTGTCAGAACAAAAATTTAATAAAAACTCTTCTTTTTAATGTTCGTCGTTGGATTAGAAAGGGACAAACCAACAACGACTATGAAAACGTACGGAAGATGGTTGAACATTACCGACCGCCAAGGAGTATTTTCAGTTTTCACCGCTTTCACCGTAAGGCAGTCTGAACTCCAGGCATAGACAATACATATTTCCAGCTTCCTGCCGTATACAGTACAATTACTACCTTTTGTGAGTGCGTTTGCGTCAGAACACAGATACTAGAAAAAAGAATAGAATTTTACAGTCATATCCGTTGGTCTGATATTCATTCTCATAAGTCTAACACGTCCTTCGCTTCCTTCCTTTTCGCTTCACCCACCACTCCACCGGAGATGAACGATGCAACGAGGCTGTGTATGGGGAAATTGTCAATTTATGCTTATTTCCCTCTTACCTTTAAGACACAGAGGATGTTATTGTTGCTTTAGTGTGCAATATTAGGAATATAAACATCGATAGGGCGAAGACCATTCAAAGGCCAGCACGGCTAGCATGCCACCCACTACAAAGCGTTTAAACGTGGAAATCGTCATGCTAGCTCTCTCTGGCATACGTAATATAGTAAGGATGGAGGCACATCTCGATTTTTATCGTTTTCTCGAGGGTGGCATGCGAGGCCTACAGAAATTCAAAAAATCGTCCGTCCGTCCTACCTAATTAGGAAATAACTTTTGAACCATAATAGCTAGACAGTTGAAATGTTCACAGAATATAGAATATTACGGCGGATTTGTTAACAAATAGCCTAATATAAAATTAAGGCGGTTTCTCGACAATAAAGTAGTTTTTATCAACGTTTTGTGTTCTCGCTCTATCCTAAAACGGTAATACATACAAGCGTCGAACTTGGTGTGATTATAGAGTAAACTCTACAGTAAAACAACAAATAATAAAAAATCGACAAGGTCTCGTGTTAAAGGTCCAGGACAAAACAATTTTTTAGTTATGTTGTGTGGTGGTGTGGTACGGAACCCTCGGTGCGGGAGTAGCCTGACTGGCAATTGACCGGTTTTATTTTAAAGTAGATAAAAGACAACGGTATATTCAAAATCTCAGCAAAGCATTTATAGGTATAGCGTGTCTCGACCGTTTGGCGATCGTTTCGGTTACGGTTTAGTTATCTTTCTCATTACCCATCAATGTTTACTCTTCATTAGTGCTCATTTCGTCGCAAAAACACGCCTCTGTTTCTAACCTAATAAGTTTTGGGTAAATCTAAGAAAGCGGACCACAGCGCTAAATTGGAGAAATCCTACTTATCTTAACTTGAAACGGCAAGTGGACCAAGATAACATCAAAGTAGTGGCCAAGGGATGACAGAAATTCAGAATTACTACGAACAGATGTGGGGCTCGGACGCAGCGACCGTCGAAGATGCCTTTTTAAGGGTATTTTACTGTTGGCGTGCTCCATACAAACGTAGTCTGGTTATATTTACAAAACTGACCAATTAAAGGCAGTGAAATTTTTACAAACAATCAAGAAGGTAATCTTTATGCTTGTATCTTGTCAGATTTTCGTTAAAATGTATAGGTTTAAAGTTACAGTGCCTTAAAGATTTCCATACAAATCTTAAATTAATCCTAGCATTGAAACTGTATATTTTAACGAAAATCGGACACGATAAAAGCATAGAGATTTGTTTTTAGAATGTTTCTGCAAAGTTTAATTGAGTTTAATTGGTTAGTATTGAAAATATCACCCGACTACGTTTGTATGCAGCGCGCATTTACGCATTCGGAATAAACTTCTCTTAAGACATTAGTCGCCTCCTCCGACACTGATGACAATCTGGGTTGGTTGGCTGGATAAGTTAGAATCGCTAGTGTCAGAGGTGAGATTGGATGCAGCAACCTTTGTCTTTGGACACTGGTGACAACATAGGTTGGTGCGATTGCGAATAATCCAAGATAAATTAGCTAACGAATTGCAATCAATTTTATCTACTCGTGGACTATAAAAAGGGCATTAAACCATACTAAATCTCAGTCAAAGATCATGAGAAAGAGTTTAGTTATAGATAAGAGGACCGAACAACTTATGTCATTATCAGTCACTCGGGTCAGGATAGATTTAGGTCGAGATTGCGTGTCTGTTATCCGTGTGACATGTTCAAACATGCGTCTAGTTAAATGTAGATTTCACCTAATTTGAATTTGGCGATCGTTTTATAATTATCTTATTTTACTCTATGGGGGCTGGCAAGACAGCAACACTTCGACCCGATAGATGTTTGTCAAAATGTTTGCTTGGCGCCATTGCTCTTGTTGTGTTTCGTATTATTTGAAATTCGTAAAAAGTTGGTTTTAGTGATATTTGTGACATAATTTCGTGCGGATTGTGTACCAAACAGTTGCGTAAAGTGACCAATATAACAGAAATCTCAAATAAATACGATAACAGAACATAAGTTATGGTTCAAGTTAACTCGTACATGGTCATTTTGGCGGCAACGCGCGAGCTTACGAAATCGACCACAGATTGATCGACATCTATCACCCCATCATCAAAATAAAGAATATAAAGAAAAAAAATAACGAATGGCTCAAAAGGACTAGTAGCCAAAGCCGTTAAAGAAATTATTTAAAAAAAGGATCTTTTGTGTTGACGCTTGTTGACGTCTAGTACAGTCGCCATCAAATATATCGTAGCAAACAAAGTGGTCAAATATTTCTGAGCAGTTCTAATTTTCAATAATTTCTTTCCACATAGCCAATCAAAAATAACTGAACGCCTAGAACATCAAATGTATCTACGCAGTCCGGGTGATCATAAACATCTGAACAGTTTAGAAAAAGGACCTTACTCCGTTGTTCTGTTATACATTTCAATTTCAAATGAGCTCATCAAGTAATGCGATCAATATGTAACTGCTCTGCAGAGACTTACATTTCAAGAAGAACTTTCCTGCCAGATAACATCTACGGACGTGTAACGGTTGCAGGCATAGGTCACATTCCATAACGTGTATAGGGGTGCTTTTAATATAGCCACCTATAATTCTCAAAGCTTGATTTTGCACTTTATCGAGTTTGTATAAATGCGACCGACAGCTATCACCGAATAAAAAACTGGCGTAGTCCATGCGGCTTCTTAATATAGAAATGTACAATCTCCTCAAATGTTTGGGGTGGATGCCCCACTACTCCGTTGTTCTGTTATACATTTCAATTTTAAATGAGAAATTATTGAAAATTAGCTGTTCAGATATTTATGACAAAATACACGTTTAGATATAACTGGTAACATATTCTGTAAAGAAATATTTGACCACAAGGTGGTCATATATATGCTACGATACATCTGATGGCGACTGTACATATTTATTTTAAAACCCTTCAAAATCAGTAAATGATGGCAATACCGTTCAGGATAACAAACCGGTATTCTTCCGGTTTTGGATAACCATCTTCCAGGAGGCACATGCGTTTAGCTGTCAAGACATCTTATAGACCAATCTATCTTATAATCCATCTTATAGATCTAGAAACCAATGTCTGTGCTTTACATTGGTCAGATTTCCGTTAAAATATATAGTTTCAAAGTTATCGCGACTCAAAGTATCTGACAAATGTAAAGCATAGAGAAAGATTATTTATGAAATTTACGCTATGGCACTGGATATTGGTTTCTAGATCGAGTCTAAAAAATTGCATTGACTTTAATTGGGTATTATTAAAATTATAACCAGACTTCGCTTGTATTGAGCGCGCTCCGAATTGTATCCCCTTAATTGTGATATTGTTTTCTTATGTTGTTTAGTAGTCCGATGACTAGAAATAAATTAATTATGATTTGCTTTTTTGTGTATAATTTTAGTAGTTGGGGTAACTACTAAAAACCTCTAACTAAAAGTAGTGGCCTGGCGTCACCTCAACTTAAAAAATGTTGCCCGCCTAGAAAATCGATTGGCCAGCCTTGTTATAGACTCATGAGCTTCGTGATTATCATCAGTCTATACAAGGTGTTACAAAAATACAAATAAACATTTAAGGGGGTAGTTTAGACCATCAAACTAAACATGGACCAATATATATATCGCGAAAAAAAAATCGAAAGTTCCATACTAAACTACGAATCTACTCGAGCGAAATGTATGGGACAGCAGATTTTTTTTTGCGCGATCTCGATATTGGTCCCATAATGAAAGTTGTTCAGTTTGATGGTCTAAACTACCCCCTTAATGGTTTTTAATGTATATTTTTACATTTGTTTGTATTGTTACGTTTTTGAAGCATGTTGCCAAAGCAGTTTTGTTGACGAAGCATTTTGCTGAAGATGATTGTGTGAGTAATTTTAAATCAAATTTTTATTTCAGTATAACTTTCAGAATAATTAAATAAATTTGTGTTGGGATAGACAGAAACTAGGATTCATTGTAATTTTGTTGACATTGATGATAATTATATTTTTTCGTTTTCTTGACATATTTCATAACTATCGGAAATTTGTTATTGTTGTCGTTATTTTGACTGTTGTTGTTAGCATTGTTAATTAATTTAATTTATTGAATGTTATGTTGATATTAATAATCGTAAAATTTTTCTATTATTTGTAATTTTTTACCATTAGTACCTAATTATAGATAAAAATACTGACAATATATCAATGTACCTATTTAGTATTGGAATAAAGAAATTGTAATGTAATACTTGTATTCAAAGAATTGTAGTAAATGTTCTGCATGCCCTCTCCCGAATTATATATTGCATGCTCATGAGCAGATCACAGAGCTCTATGTAAAATACTATTAACCACCTTTATATTACCTGTGTCGCAATAAAGTCTTTGAATTTTGAATAAATGACTTTTGTCTATGCTTTAGCAATGTTCAACTTTATTACACTCAAGAGAAGGATTTTCAGGTTGTAATAGGCTAACCGTACGCCCACTAAAAAATGTGAATAAGTCGGCTCGTCGGCAGGAAAAGTGATCTATTCCAAGCCTCAAAACGAAGCTGTATGGTGTAGTTTAAAAAGTGGCCTAAATGATGATGAAAAATCTCATCTAAAACGTGCAGAAAACGCTAATAAAACCGGTCAAGTGCGAGTCGGGCTATTCGCGCACCAAGGGTTCCATACCGTTGAGACGTATACAAGTTAGACGCTTGTATGTATTACCGTTTTTAACATAGAGCGAGAAGAAAAAACGTTGATAAAAACTAGTTTCTTGTATGACCCCCCCCCCCTTAATTTTTAACTTTTGGCCATTTTTATTATTTGTTAGCAAATCCGCCATAATAACGCACATTCTGTGAAAATGTCATCCATCTAGCTATTACGGTTCAAAAGTTAAAATAGGATGGACTGACGGACGGACGGACAACGTAGGCTTTGTAATAGGGTCCCGTTTTCACCCTTTGGGTACGGAACCGTAAAAATCGCGTTTACGTTAGAGTTCGTCGTTCGTCTAACGGTTAGGTTAGACGAACGCTGAACGAAGGAATGTTTGAGTAATGTTTGCGGAATGTTTACAGACGAGCCACTACTGTTTACATCGGCTATCCCTCTTGCACTTCGCTGAACTCGTCGTTACTGAGCCGTTCGTCGTTCTTATTGATCTTTGTTGTGATGTATATTTAAATCCTATCTTAAGGCGCAATAGTAGGACGAAATACCATCTTTTATTTTTCGACTAGATTTATACTATTTATCAACATCAAATTTATACCTCAGTATTATTTATAGTAGTAAAATCTTTGTTATGGTTTTTGTACTTCATAATAAACATAAACAGGGTCCTTCCTTGTACATGATTATTCATTTTGTCTTTATTTCCAAAAAAATCTGATGCCCATAATTACAACACTCGAAGCAAAAATAAACTGATATCTCCACACTTTCGGCTTAGTAGGGTCAACATGTCTTTCATGGGGGGTCACTGTATACGTTGTTATAATAAAATCCCCGAGACCATTTTGAATCTTTCCGAAAACATGTTTAAAACTCAAATCAAAAAAGTCCTCTGTAAAAAAGCATATTATAAACTAGATGATTATTAAAATTATCAAAATGCTTGGGTCTGAGGTCACTAGCTTATAGTTTATTTACTTTACTGTATAGTATCAATTATTTTATTAAATAGACTATGTATTATTGTATACATAACTTTAGCTTAAGAATTTATATTGTAATAGTTATTAAGTCGTGTTATGTTGTAGAGTTTCTGGCCGCATCTTCTCTACAGCGACAACACGCGGGTAGCTTTAAAAAAGATTTGACGTTTGATAAGTGTGTTTCAAGCTCCTATATTGAATAAATTATATTGATTTTGACTTTGACTTCTTAACATACTGACACTTTTTTAAGAGGATGGATGGATTGGAGGACTACGTCAACAAGACAAAAAGTGACAGCAAGAGATTTAATGGAGGATTAACTTTAAGGAACGTATGTGCAACTGATCGTTAGCCGCCCAAAATCAAACCCGTCTTTTGACGTATTGCGATGGAACAATTTTCGCTGAATAGAATGGACAAAAGATAGGCAAAAGACAGCCGCAGAATAATTAACAGAGTCAACACTTAGAACGCTTCGTTTTGTGGGTTCAGACTTCAGAGGTCGTTGGTTATTCCGGTTTCCGGTTGATTTATAAGTTGCCAAGTTTTGTGCGGTTTCCTGCCTTTTGCTGGTGAACAATCTTATTCAATATTTCAAGATTCTCAAACCGTGAAAATCCTCTTATGGAATGAAAACTTTGCCTTTCTTTGAACTCGTAACAAAACAACAAGCTTGTTTTAAGCTGCTTGTTAACAACAAGCAGCTTACAAAAAGATAGGCATTCGATGCCTACTTCATCTGACCTATGAATTGTCTATGAAAACTGCTGCCATGCCAGCATTAACAAATGTTTTGTATGTTTTTAGACTGCATTTAGGAAAAATTCGGTAAGAAATCGCACCTAATACGGAAAGTAAAGAGTGAAAAAATAGTTATTAATATAATTTTTTATAATGTCTGTGAACTTACTCAACAGTGAAACCCACAGAGCGAAATGGCCTTAGGCCAACTCTTTAAGAAAAAACGAAAGCTCTACTACGCCGACGAGTGTCAACTTCCACATGCGGGAAACTACAAACTACCTTAAAAGGCCTGCAATTGTGGCAAGGCAAAGATCATCTCTGAGGCTTCGGGATGTAAATGTAAAACATTTATCCAAATAGTCGCTGTTAGTACAATCTACATTTAGTGCGGCATGCGCCCACGCGTACACCGGCTGCACTGCGCGGAGGGGCGGGGCGGCGGCGCGGGCGCAGGTCTCAGGTCTCGTGGGTAAATAGACTTTACAACATTCTACCGGTCGCCGCGCCGCGCCGGAGCATCGCACTTACCCTTAGAATTAATGCTCTAAGGCTCTAAGCACTCACCGCATCGTACAGAAATGTTTACTTTTGCTAGAATCCTGTTGATTGTATTGAATATTCAAAGAGTTTTTCGACTTAGGGAAGCCTGTAATTTTCGCTAGTCATGCCAAAAAAGTTGGGTGTTGAAAATTTAAGGCCTCGTAGGTTGACATTTTAGACACAATAATACAATTTTTATTCTTGATACGACAGGGAATCCTATATCTAGATTAATAAATAGTTAAGTACGTAAGCAGTTCCATACCAACATGATAATAAATTATAATAACAACAAAGTTACGAGAAAGCACACAACAGTAGAATGCTCGATGACCTTTGATGATGGTTTTAAAAAGAGCACATGGACAAGACTAAGATCATGTCTACCCACTCCTGTAAAGGCCGGAGATTCTTCGCTCGAAATTGTTAACGATTATGTACATCTCGGACAAACTATCCAGTTAGGTTGGTCCAACTTCGAGAAAGAGGTCAACCGTCGAATCTAACTCGGCTGGGCGGCGTTCGGGAAGCTACGTAACGTAGTATCTTCTCATCCCAAATACCGCAGTGTCTCAAGGAAGTATTTGACCAGTGTGTACAGCCAGTGACGAAATACGGCATTGAGACGGTCTCTCACTCGAGGCCTCATAAAAAGGTTGAAAGTTACAATAAAGAGGACTATGCTCGGAGTTTCCCTGCGAGATCGAATCAGAGATTAAGAGATTCGCAGAAGAACCAGAGTACCCGACATATCCCAAAGAATTGCTGAACTTAAGGGGCAGTAGGCGAAGCACATTGCTCGCAGAACCGATGCCCTATGGGGCCGAAGAATTCTAGAGCGGCGACCGAGTACCGGAAAGCGCAGCGTGGGTAGGTAGTGACCCCCACAAGGTGGACTGACGACCTGGTGAAGGCGGCGGTAACCCGTCGTTGTGGCGATCCTCGGGGGAGGCCTATGTCCAGCAGTGGGGGTCCATCGGCTGATATGATGAATACAACAGTGGATGTGGTGAAAGTATAATATTGAAAACTGCAAATTCTTCAATTTCATTCACACTAGCTTTCCCCCGCGACTTCGTCTACGTTGACCGAAAGAAAGTAAGAACATCACAGACAAAGATTTTATTTGGTCTTCGCTGGGCGCATAATACGCTATCTGTATGCTTCTTCATCTTATAGTGTGGACACCATGTATAATCTGGAAAAATTGTTCAGAAAATATGGAAATTTTTCATAGAAAATTTCAATATCTTCGTAATTATATAGGTAATATATATAGATAGCAAATGTTATTTGTGACGCCGCATCTAGATTTTTTAAACTATTTTTCCATATATAAAATACGAGCGTTTAGCCGCGACTTCGTCCGCACAAATCACAGATTTAAGTCAGATCATAAGTTACCAAACAAAAAAAGATTCATCAAAATCGGCTCAGTAGTTTTTGCGTGATGCTCGAACAAACAAACAGTTTTTTCGAGCTTTGTTTGTAAAAATCTTCAATGTACAGACACACTTCTGTTACAGTTGTATCATAGTTTAGATTATCAAATACTGACTTTAAAGCTTTGACTCCACTGCGAAGCGAGTACGAGTATAATTGAAAACATTGGAGGAACTAATTGTTATTTGAAAACTCTGCGAAAAAGGTCTTATTTTAAAAACCGGCCAAGAGCGTGTCGGACTCGCCTATGATTGCCATTACATAAGCAGAAAAAGAAGAAAAGTTTTTAATCTGTTTATCTTACCTAAGAGAAATTTTTTAAACACAATGATAGCGCGATTAATTGTCGTGCAACGCCATCTAGTTTGGTAATGACAAACTAAAGCGGGGCAGTGTGGACGAAAGTATAAGGGTTCCTTGTTTGACTATGAAACCCTAAAAAGAAGTGCCAAGTGCGATACCCGTTTGAAAACTTGATTAAATAGGCCAACTTTTGAAATAACTTGCCGGCTTAGGGCCATACATTTTTTATACAGGGTATAGTCTCAAAGTTGCCAAAGCAAAAATTTTACCGCAGAAGTCTGACAAAATAATACTCATAACTTCTGATTTAATGAACCGATTGCGATGAAATAAAGTCTAAATGTTAATCCAAACTAAGCCCTATTATGCTTTTCTGAAAACCCCATCCATATCGTTTCAGTAGTTTTTAAGTGATGCGTGCACAAACAAAATAGCCGAAAATTCTAAAAATTGTCTTAATTCATTCCATTACGTATCCTAAACGCCCCCAATAAATATTTTTTCAAATATCTTCAACGTACATCCACGCCATGTGTACAATTTTATAATTTTATGTATAGATTTAAAGGGCCATAGGTGCAGACGAATATTTTCTATGAGAAACGCGATTGCCCAGCCCAAAGAAAAGTGCGTGCGTGTGCCGTATTTTCGATTAAAAAGAATTAACAAAAGTACTTTTTATAGATTTTTATTATGATTACACTAGATAAACTAATGGTGAAAATGTGAGTATAAATACCAAAAATTGGAAACTATTTTAAGGAGTTGTTCATCATCATCGTTCATGAAAATACGTCATGTTTGTGACGATTTTCTACCAAGTGAAGTAATTCCAATCACGTATTTAATTTATGATTTCACTAGATAAACTAACTAAGAATACTTAGGTATGACTTTGGTTTTGGTAAATTTTATAAATCTAGTCGTAAAATGAAAAATAAAAGATGCCTCCAAGGTATTTCGTCCTACTATTGCGCCTTAAGGTGGCAGACTGACGAAATGACAGGGGTCAGATTGCTATATAGATAAGGAACCCTAAAGTCCGGCCGCTGAAAGATTGCGTTTGACAGTTACCATAAAATTGTAAAAAACTGAATGAAAATATTGTTTACCTGTGCTCACTCTAGTACACAGGGCACTGTTCAAAAAGCTACTAAATAATGATCGGCATTTATAGTTTTCATTCAGTTTTTTACAATTTTATGGTAACTGTCAAACGCATTCTCTGAACGGCCGAACTATAATGAAATATAGCGTCTACTGTGACAAATACCTAACCACACCCGCACCATTATCACAACGTTTAGTAGGTCGCAAAACCAGTATTATAACGATAAAGTGTGCATACCAAACCATTTTAACTTGACGCTCATTACTACATATATCCACGTCAATACAGTTCAAGGTATATTGGACGTCAACTCATTTAGGTGTAACCTTCAAAAGCTACGCGACATAAAACGTTTTGCCGTCAAAACAAACAGTTTTTGATGCGGGAAAATTAATTCTTAAGCTATCATTAGACGTTTCCTAATACTGACAAAGTGAGATTTACAAACGTACATACAGGGTCCTTCTTAATATGCTGACACTTTATTAAGGGGATGATCAGACCATCATACTGAACAACTTTCTATATGGGTCCAACATCAAAATTGCGAAAAAAATATCTGCTTACATTTGGCTAAAGTAGGTTTGCAGTTTTGTATGGAGCAGATGATTTTTTTTCGCGATTTCGTTGTTGGTCCCATAGAGAAAGTTGTTCGGTATGATGTTCTGATCATCCCCTTTAGAAAGTGTCAGCATATTAAGAAGGACCCTTTATGTTTATTGTAGCTGTCCCACTGTTGGGCAAAGAACTCCCTCCGTTGTCTCAAAGAGTCCCTGCGTTTCGATAGGCCGGGAATATAATTCGGGGCGTGCTCCACACTAACGAAGTCTGGTTATATTTTCAATACTAACCAATTAAAGTCAATGACATGTTTCTGAAACAATCTAGAAACTAATCTCTGTGCTTGTATGAAGCCAGATTTTCGTTAAAATGTATAGTTTTAAAGTTACAGTGCCACAAAGATTTCCATATAAATCTTAAATTAATCCTAGCATTCAAACTGTATATTTTAACGAAAATCGGACTTCATACAAGCATAGAGATTAGTTTCTAGATTGTTTCTCAAAAATGTCATTGTCTTTAATTGTTTAGTATTGAAAATATCACCAGACTTCGTTTGTATGAAGCGCGCTTTTACGCATTCGGAATAAACGAAAATTTCGATCCGCGAGCCACCTTCGTCGCCCGGAATATTGGGTTTGCTAATGACGTCATGTATCTTTCCCCGGGTTTGTACGAATCTATAAACATTACCCTTCTTTTCTACTTTATTGTCGGGTAATAAGAAATGGAAAATCATGAGTTTATGCATTGTAAACAAAACCATTCCACGGCTTAGTAGAAAACTTGTATGCCGCTATAAACTCTATAGAGACCAAGCAAGGCAAGACACTTGTTTACCAATAGAAGTGTTGTGTCATTGCGCAACGCGATGTTGGCAGTGCACCGCAGAGCGCATGCGTGACCATTAGTGTACTTTGTAAATACACGGCACTTAATTGCACTTTAGTGCGCGTCGGGGCGACACGTTTTCTTGAACTAATTGCAGGACATCTTGAAATCATTGGGGTCAAATTTTAAGAATGGAGTAAAGGATAATACAACGTGTTAATGAATTAACGCAAACCTAGAAAGTAGTTTGTTTAGAATCGAGAGCAGAATCAAATTATCACGTTTTCAAAAAAGGATTTTTTTTCAAAATATTAAATAATTTGTTAGTAAATTTCGAAATTTACTGAACCCACCGCTCGGGCACTCTCACCCTACTTACTACCAAAGCAAGATTCTTAAAATGTATCCATGAGCACATTAGTGCTTTCATTCATTGCTGAAATGATAACCAATAGTTTTTGCCTTAAAACCTAAAATGCAAATAACTTTAAATTGTAACTATCTGAATTATGCAATTATTGTTTCAATCTAATTATTTTGATATAAATCAGTTGGGGTGTATGATGTTTTGCGCTTATTCATTAACACGTTGTATAGGTAAAATGGAAATTATGTTGTTCTTTAATATAAGGGACATGATATCTTTGGAATGACTATGTTTATCATCATTTTGCCTATTTAGTGTGAAAAACTCACTAGATCTAACTAACTCTGTTCTAGGTACCATTGAAATGGGACAAGAAAAAATAACAATTTTCTAAGTATTTTCGCTTTCCAGAAAAAACAGGATTTTACCCCTTACACGAAATGAAACTTCTGCAGGGGTGGAAACTGATTCCATGGCCAAAAATACTGATTTTACTGACTAAAACCCTCTTAAATACTGAACAAGCCTCTAGAATACTACTTGATCTGTCAACATGACATCGAAATACGAATGTTAGTTGCTGTTAGTTAAGTATGTTAATAGCCTGAGCTTCTGAGAGAGGTCGAGAAGTTCTATGGGCAGTTATTCATGTCAACACGAAGACCCACTACAAACCTGGCTAACGACCCAAGAGCTATATTGACCTGGCACTATAAAGAAGATATTCCGGACGTCAGCCTGTACGAGATTATTATGGCTCTCAAACAGCTAAAGAACAAAAAAGCGCCGGGTAGTGACGGGATTACGGCCGAGCTTCTGAAGGCAGGTGGAAAACCGGTCCTGAAGGCTCTTCAGAAGCTGTTCGATTCCATCATACCCGAGGGCAAAACGCCGCAGCCATGGAACAGAAGTCTGGTGGTGCTCTTCATCAAAAAGGGCGATAATGCCCTGTTGAAGAACTATAGGCCCGTTTCCCTTCTTAGCCATGTCTACAAGCTGTTTTCAAGAGTCATTACGTTTGACGATTTCCAGCCTCCCGAACAGGCCGGTTTCCGAAAGGACTAGGCACCGTGGACCACATACGTACGCTTCGGCAAGTTATACAGAAGGCTGAAGAGTATAACCTGCCCCTTTGCTTGGCGTACGTGGACTACGAAAAAGCCTTTAATTCCATGGAGACTTGGGCTGTACTGCAGTCTCTTCAGCGATGGCAAGTAGACTACCGGTACATCGATGTGCTGAAATGCTTGTAGAAAACCGCCAATATGCCAGTCCGATTACAGGACCAGAACTCGAAACCTATCCTACTGCAGCGAGGTGTGAGGCAGGGAGACGATATATCAGCACAATATACAGCCCTCTGAAGCTAGGATGGATGGACAACGTAGGTTTAGTAATAAGGTCCTGTTTTCACCCTTTGGGTACGGAACCCTAAATACCGCCGCGACCACTGTCGCAAACTGCCCCCGTGAGTCGCCATGTTACGTAACTGTACGTAGACGCATAAAGAAGCGATTCGTCACTCGCTCGCCGATGTAAACACGCGGTGCAAACTCTGCATTATGTAGGTTTTATACACTCTATGATGCATTATATGGTAGAGTCCATGAACTGTAGCATTGTCACTTTGTTCTAGAATGTAAAGCATAAGCATAAGCATATGCTCACGACTATACTCCCCGAGGGGGTAGTTAGAGATATTCTGAAAACTCAGAACATCCACGTTTTACTAGTAGTACAGAAACCCTGTCCAGTGTGACGGGGAGTAAGCCCGTCGCCACTTGTAATGGACAGTGGGTACAATACAGAAAAGCCATTGGTGTTACAAATCGTACATAAATTCCGAAAAACTCATTGGTACGAGTCGGCAGTGATGGGGATCGAACCATCGCCTCCTGCACGGCAGGCAAGGTTACTCGCCACTGGACCACCACGGCTATAGGGTACTTCTTAATATGCTGACACTTTATAAGGGGATGATCAGACCATCAAACTGAGTAATTCTTTCTCTATGGAACCAAAATTGAAATCGTGAAAATAAATCACCTGTTCCATACAAAACTGCAAACCGACTCGAGCCAAATGTATGGGACAGGTTTTTTTTGCATTTTCGATGTTGGTCCCATAGTGAAAGTTGTTCAGTTTGATGGTCTAAATAACCCCTTAAAAGTTGTAATGTTTTTTTCTTTTGTAACACCTTGTATAAGTAGGTACATGCAACTATCAGAAAATAATAATGCTTCGAAGCACAGCGAGGGGTGATAGGGTTGAACAGAGATTAAAATAGCTAACCTAGATTCATGCTTTATAATGAAAGCAATTATAAAATGTTAAAAAGAAATTGTATCTAGTGATGAATCGAATACGAATGCGATTAATCGATATCGACGATTATCTTTACGATTACTATTAGTTATAAATCAAATCAGCCCACATCAACCCACTGCTGGGCATAAACCTCCTTTTTATTGCGCCACTCCTCACGGTTCCGTGCCAATCTGATCCACGTACGACTCGCAACCCTTACAATGTCGTCTGACCATCGCATCGGTGGTCTACACATGGAGCGTACCATGCTGGGCATATCGCTTTTGTACCGTGTACCCAACGTAGAAATCCGTCAAAGAACTAAGGTCGACGACGTTGGAGACCGGATTACAAAGTTGACTATTAAGTAATTAAAAAAAAATTATCCGAATTTAAGACAATGTAACCCAATTAATAAAAATTTCTCACTCCTTAAACCATTATTCTTTGCCTCAGAGAGGCCGTTTTCAACTGCTGGTTTAAGAAAAAAAAAAGGAAATAGACTGAGATCGGAAAACTTACAAATAGGTAGTATGTTTTTAAACAAAATATGCAGGTTTTCGAAAAAAAATTATTGATATACATATACCTACATCATTTCCTAACTTTAAAAATATGCTTTATTTGAAAGAACCTATCCATTCAAAATAGCAACGATATTTAAAGGCTATTTTCCATTACAGAAACAGAAATTTGAAACACTTCCTCTCAATTATTCTTAGAACAGCTTTAGTAGCATCCAAGATATGTCGGATAGTATATGAATCCAACAAATTAATTACATTTGATAATAAGAATTAGCCAGAAAGTTACATATGAATCGGTAAATCTCGTCGTCCTTATTTGGAATGAAGTATAGTGTATTGAGAATGGGTTTGAAATATTTATTAATAGTTAATCGTAGTCATCATCGACGATTATTTGGGGAATGTATGAATATGGTAATCGCTAAGTTCTTCAAGTCGCTAAGTGATAATCGATTCATCACTATTGTATCTACCAGGTACATACACAGACAAAGTCACGAACCTAATCCCTTTCCGCGTGTTCAGAAACTTTGCACCTAAGGTTGTAATTGAAGCTTGATTGTATCATTTTTTACGATCTTCGTATCAAACAACAGTGTTCTGCCTTTCTACTAAAATTGCATAAGAAACCATATCCCTTAGTCGCCTCTTACGACACCAACAGGAAGAGAAAGGGCGGTCCAGGTAGTTGTAGGCACTAATAATAGTACAAGTAAACTTTTTTCACCATGATATCATCAAGCCGTGGTGGTCCAGTGGCGAGTAACCTTGCGTGCCGTGCAGGAGGCGATGGTTCGATCCCCGTCCAGAACGAATCGTACCAATGAGTTTTTCGGAATTTATGTACGATTTGTAACACCACTGGCTTTTCGGTGAAGGAAAACATTGTGAGGAAACCTGCATGCTTCAATTTCGAGGCATGTGTTGAGTACCCACTGTCCATTATAAGTGGCGACGGGCTCACCCCCCGTCACACTGGACAGAGTTTTGGTACTACTGGTGAAACGTGGATGTTCTGAGGTTTCAGAATATCTCTGACTACACCCTCGGGGAATATAGTCGTGAGCATATGCTTATGCTATATCATCAAGCAAAATGAATAATCACATGCCATTGAGATGGTCAAAGGAGAATTTCATCAACAATATGATTAAACGAAGAAATAACCTATGATTCATAATTAAAAATCTCTAAGTAGAAAACAATAAGTAGGACAAACAAATTAAATGACAATACCTATAAAACAGATAACACAGATTACCTATTAACTATGACAAACAGGAAAATTTACTCATAAAACCCAATCAATGAGTGATTCATTCATGATGCACGAGTTTTAAACCTTTCACTTTTTCGTAATTTTAATTTTATATCTTTGGGTAGTCCTAACTTCAAGCCTCAGTATACCTATTTAATGTTGTGTCATTATGGTGTGACATGACAAATTTTTCTATAACAGAAGCAAAAAAGAAGATTGCAGCCTGGTCACAGGTCCAGAACTTAAAACAACGTTTTAGATTTTACATGATAACATACGCATAAGCGCAAATTGTGCATGACATATGTGTAGGGTGTGTAATGATAATAATGTATAATGATGTTCATACGATGCGTGATAAGTCAACGCATCGTATGAACATCATTATACATTTCGTTACTTTTAACAGTTCATTCTGTTATTAAAAATAGTATTTAAACTAAAGAATCACTGAAAATCTTAATATAGCATTATTTTCCTACGTTTACTTTTACTGAGAATATAAATATAAAATATATACGTTTATTTTTACTGAGAATATAAATATAAAATATATTCTATGTAGTTAAATTCAACGGGTGCGCGCGCCTGACTGCATTCCCTAATCCCTTGCTCGGCTCCCCTCAAGTTTCCCCTCAAGTGTGAGGTGAGGTGGGGTATCTGAAGTCAGGGGAGTGGGCGTTCTGAATGTAGAACTATTATACTATTACCTATTCTGTGACCTGGTTGTACACTCTTAGCTATGATGCTACAGAAATAGTTTAAAAAATCTTTGAATGACATCCTATTTTAATTACACATACCATTCATACACAACGCGCTATACCGTTATCTCTTTAGTGTATTTAAAAAAAAATCGTGATAAGAATTGTAGCCATAGAAATAGGCTAATAACAAATTATTAATAATTTGTGTCAACGGAGCTTGTATTCTGTATACAACGTGTTAATGAATTAACGCAAAACTAGAAAGTAGTTTATTTAGAATCGAGAGCAGAATCGAATTATCATGTTTTCAACATAGGTAATTTTTTTCAAAATATTAAATAATTTGTTTGTAAAATTTAAAATTCACTGAACTCGATCTCAACCCACCGCACGGGCACACTCACCCTACTTACTACCAAAACAAGATTCTTAAAATGTATCCACGAGAACGCTAGCGCTTCCATTCATTGCTGAAATGATAACAAATCATTTTTGCCTGAAAACTTAAAATGCGAATAACTTTAAATTTTAACTATCAAAATAATGAAACTATTGCTTCAATCTAATTATGTTGTTATAAATCAATTGGGGTGTATGAGGTTTTGCGCTTATTCATTAACACGTTGTATTAGCAATACCTATATTGCCTATATTTTGTAAATCTGGGCCACCATGAATTGGGTCTTTGCTGCCTTGTGTGGGGTCCGCCAAGAAACTTTTAATTTGTAACACTTTTATTGTAATAAACGAATTATTATATTATTATTATAAGATGTAAACACTATAAAATTTTTGTCAGTTATATAGAATAATAAATATTGTTATCCATACTCACTGTTATCGCAGCAATTCGGTATGTCAAGTTTTTTTTGGTGTTCGTTTTATATTTTTTACGGATAGTCGACATAATTTTAAGAGAGTTTATAAATATAAATTTAATTTTTAACTATTTTGATCTGTAATATCTTAATGCAAAAATGGTGGAGAGAAAATAATTCGAACTCCATGGAGAAAAACTACTTACGGCTTTATTTAAAAAAGTACCTATTTTTTGCCTTCACTTTTTAACTAATTCAATTCTATGCTGGAAACAGTAACGGCAACATCAAATGTCAAGTTCTGACATTGTGAATGTATTTTTTTTCTTAATGGCCAGTTATTTTAAATTGTATGTTATTTTATTAAAAATATATGTAATCCATTCATTTTAAAATGTCTGACATAGAAAATATTATTATTGAGACAATTATCTCGAAATGGTTTTCGATTCAGCCCTCCAAAAAAAAACTTGACATACCGAATTGAAAAAAAAGGAAAATCCGTATTTAGCAGCAACTATGCTGATGTTCTTTACATTTTATATAGTAACTACTATTACTAGTTTACCGCGACTTCGTCCGCACAAATAATATACCAGATTTTAAGCCAGATCATAAGCTATCAAACAAAAAAGTTTCATAAAAATCGGTTCAGTAGTTTTTGCGTGATGCTGTTACAAACATACAAACAAATAGACAGACAGACAAAAATTCTAAATAAGGTTGATTTGGAGTCCGGGATACCCAAAAACCATATCGTAATCTTTCATTTATCATGTTTTATAATTTAATGAGGATGTTTAACCTAACTACTAGAAGTAGTAAAATAACCCCCCCCCCCCACCCCCCACACGACCGAGAATTTTTGTCTGTATAATAGTGAAAATCTGTAATTGGCCGTTCTGTTAGCATTCTAAGTTAGCATAATCAAAAAATTAAATAATAAAATACTTTCATTTCCATTCATATTATAATGCCGTACAAAACAAACATTCCTAAATACCGATATACTAAAACCTATACACCAATCAAAATAGCAACGAAATTTTAAAGCTATTTTGCATTACAGAAACAGAGATTTGAAACACTTTCTCTCACTTATTCTTAGAACAGCTTTAGTAGCGTCGAAGATAATATGTCGGATAGTATATGTATCCAATAAATTAATTACATTTGGTAATCAGAATTAGCCAGAAAGCTAAATAGGAATCGGAAAATCTCGTCGTCCTTATTTGGAATGAAGTCCTAACACTAGAAAAACTAGAATACGCATTTGGAACAAGGTCATCTAAGTCAAAGGTACATGTACCAACATAGACGCATGTGACATAGATTCTAGAGCACTGATCATGGTATGGCCGATCACACCTTTTTTTTAAATGATTGATTGTTAGAAAAACCGGTCAAGTTCGAGTCGGGCTACTCGAGCACAGGGGGGTCCGTACTACACCACCAAACAACTAAAAAATTTTTTTTTGTCCTGGACCATTGACACGAAACCGGCTCACACTTGGCCGATTTCTATTATTTGTTGTTATACTGTAGAGTTTGCTCTATAATCACACCAAGTTTGACGCTTGTATGTATTACTGTTTTTACGATAGAGCGAGAAGAAAAAACGTCGATAAAAACTAGTTTCTTGTATGAATTCTGTGAAAATTTCAACTGTCTAGCTATTACGGTTCAAAAGTTACAGCCCTAAATAGGACGGACGGACGGATGGACAACGTAGGCTTAGTAATAGGGTCCCGTTTTCACCCTATGGGTACGGAACACTAAAAATGACAAAAGATTTGAACAATTGTACTTCCAAAAACCATCGGAGTTTAATCCGGAAGTGCACAATAAAATACTATGTTATGTGATTGCAATGGCCAATGTTTGATCAAAAGTTTGCTATTCTATTATTATACTGCAGGTAGGTAATAGGAAAATTTTTGTTTACTTCTGCCCCCTTATGGACTTAGATAAAGTATGTCTAGATTGAGCCTCACTTTTCTACCGTATAAAATAAAACGGGCTAACTTGCTGAGGTTGGTGTGCGTGAGGCGTCATACAAATTATCTCTGTGTGCGTGTATATGGATAGGGTTTAGCGGCGTTACCTGGTTTACATTTTTTTCGACGCGTTTATAGCTTCGACTATCTTGACAAACAAGGTGTTACAAAAGTCAAATTAAACATTTAAAACTTTTGAGAGGATTTTTCAGACCATCAAACTGAACAACTTTCATTATGGGACCAACATCGAAATCACGAAAAAAAATCTGCTGTCCCATACATTTAGCTCGAGTAGATTTGTAGTTTAGTATGGACCATCTTTTTTTTTTGCGTTTTCGTTATTGGTTCCATATTGGAAGTTTTTCTGTTTGATGATCTAAACTTAAATGTACTTATCAAATCTAATTAAGTCTTTTAATCTATTATAAAAAAATAATAAAGATTTTGAAAGATCAAAAGACGAAGGAAAAGCAATGGGTGCCTCATGGACAAGAGTTGAGGGTGATGCAGAACCTGGAAAAGCTTACGGGTTGCGTTGCATGCCAATTCCAATGAAGGAAGGGAAATCACACTGAAGAGATGTGGAAAAGTTTAGGGGAGAGCAAACCAACTGTGAGACAAAACAGATTTTTAAAAAGGGGCTATAAGTTCAGACGAATATTTTCTATGAGAAACGCGATTGCCCAGCCCTCCGAAAAGTGCGTGCGTGTGCCGTATTTTCGATTAAAAAGAATTAACAAAATCACTTTTTTATTTTTTTTATGATTTCACTCGATAAACTAATGGTGAATATGTGAGTATAAATACCAAAAATCTGAAACTATTTTAAGTTCTTCTAAAACGAGAATATGAGACCTTTACTGGGAAGGAAGTATTATATTTTTTATTTTTGGTTAGAAGAAAAATTTTTTTATTCATAAAGTTATTTACTGTTAATAAACAATAATACTGTATTTGTAGTGTGTTAAATCATAAAACAGGTCCATTAACAAACCGATGCAATAGTTATTTCTATATAATGATGTTGATAGCACATAAATGTACTATAAATAGAGTAATAACAAATTACATTCTGCTAGTGAAGGCAATCTTAGATGTTGTTTATCATATGAATTTACATTATCTAGGCCATGTTTGTAGGCTGAATGTATCATTCTAATTCAAATGGACCCGAATATGATTGGACCTATCAAGGCATGCATATGTTGTATGGACAGGTTATTGATTTATAAATACAATGAGTAGAAATCTACAAGGGTGAGCTTATCTGAGAGATTTCTCTATGAAGGTTCTAAAGGTTTTGCTTTTGCGACCATCACTGATTTAGTATAGTTATTCAATCAATTATACTTTATTTTACACCAAAAAAACATACTGTACAGAGAGCACACTAACAGGAAATACAAAAGGTACAAAAACAGGCAGGTCTTATTGCTATTTTTTTTAATATTTGTGTCTCAACTGCTTCTCTAGTATGAATTCTGTATTTAGCGGGTGATTTTGCTTATCTCAATATTACATATCGCGGCAGCGGCGGAAGAGCTCCTTTTCAATCTCGTGCGCCAGTAGAGAAACCATGCTAGACTGGTGGCTAAACTTTTCTACCAAGATGAGTGCTGCATTTGGCCCGCTATAGGTTCCGCATAACCAGGAATGTTAACTATGCACAACACATGTCAATGAAGTCCAATAACCCCAGAGGACAGCTCTTAATTGCATTATAAATAATCCAAAGTGAATTTAAACAAGAAAGATAGAAGCAGACTATAACCAATGGAAGCATAAACGACACCTATTGTAATATTTAACAAGAAAAAATAAGAAAAGTGTGGAAAGGCATCTTCTAATATTCCATCTCTTTCCATCCTGTGATCCCCCCAAATGTGAATATATTGTTTGTGCATTAGTGGACCACATTCACACAAGATGTGAAAGGGAGTTTTATCAGACCTTGAGTGAGTGTGAGCGAGACATGTAAACGCCATTGCCTACATTTTCAGCCACAAGCGAGGGTAAAATTAGATAAATTAGAGCTGAGGTTAAAATTGGTGGGGAGGCAGGGAGTGTACGTACTCTAAGATATTCTTTCATATACTGTTTCGTCCTCTTTTAGGCAGGACCATCAGTTTCGTATCCCGGATGCCTAGGGCACTGCACAGTATAAGATAGAGTATGAAGTTAATACATACTGTCCGTACTATATGTAGTACTAGATACACTTTCTAAAAAAAAACCCTGGCAAGATCGTGGCAAACTGTAGCCTAGATTGACAAGTAGGAATTTATGTTTTCGAATCAAAGAGAATAATATAATCTCAGGACGAAGGATTAAACTCTCATTGAATAGACGGGTGTCAATGCGTTAATTTACGAGAAAGTCGATTTTAAATGAAAAATTTTCCCTTTCACTGTCTAGGTATTTAGTGAAAATAACATTAGGTGGATGTAATAAACAATAATTTCAGTTTATGTCATCGAAAATTATTCATACATTTTTGGTAACTATGAGTATGACATGTCATCATGCGCGCCATCATATCCATCATAAATTGTACCACACGCAACCATATTTCTTGCAGTACAGCCTTAGATTCAGTTTTTCATGTGCTAATGTCATCTTGTCATTTTCTGTCCTTTGCAGGCATTGTCCGGGGTGTGTCTAGGATCTTACAGCATTTGTTCAACATAGCAACCCCATTGCGATGACTCAAATGTGACATGCAGCGGTTGTATGATGCATGCGATAAGGCTATAGGTCTCACACCTTTTATCTCATTTGTTTTTGTGTGAACAGAAAGAGAGCTTAGGAGTGGAGTCAGAGACACGTAAAAACCATATCGTAATCTTTTTCTCGTAAATGTCTTCAATTTACAGTTTTATCATAGTAATTGATTTCAGAGTATTGCATCATCCAGAGCAAATTGTTTACATTTTATCAAAACATGGCATATAAATAAATGATTACAAGTTTTGGAGTTTTGTAGATAAGACAAAGTATTCAGTGAATTGTTATTAATCATAACCTCAAATTCCTACATTGTTTGTTTACACACAGGTTATGGAGATATAAAGATTAACTTTATGTTCCATGCAACTTTTTTTTTAAATAGTAGTCACCACAGAATAAAAATACAAGTACTATACCACCTTTATTTTGCATGTCATAATTTCAAGGGCGAAAAATAAAATTGTGATGCAATTTTTATCATAATAACAATGTAGTTATCTATTTTAGTTCTTGCAATGGTAAATTAACCTACTATAGCTTCATACCAAGGAGTCAATGCCTTATAAATATTTACCAAATCCCAAATATAAGTTTGTAAAACCACATGTGTCAACATAACACAGGTACCTACAAAAGTGTCATTTAATTTATCTATTTTACAAGTTCAATAACAGGTGGGTAGACATAAACAAATGATGTTTGTTTACTAACAAAAAGCTAAAGAGTGATTGTAAATAATAGCCTGGCTTATCTATGATGATGTTTACTACTAGACTCACCTCCTGGGCAGCAACATCGCGGCGGCGCCCTTCCGCTGGAACACACCATCCACCAGCACGCCATTCTTGCTGTTACACGTCAGATAGAACTCCTGCTGGTCGTAGAACAGCTCCAGGTGCCGTCGCGATATGAAACTAGAGTGTCCCATGTTCACATCGACCTGGCCGCGGCTGGAGTTGCGCCCGATCACGACGCGCTTCTGCCGGATCAGGTACTCGAAGTCGCGGCCATCGAGCCGCGCGATGGCCACCGGCGGGGGCTCTTGGGCCCACTGCACCTTGGACGGCGACGACGGCGCCGACTTGAGTGAGAGCAGCGCCCAAGCGTCGCTCTCCGAACTCCGCGAGAACTGAGTCTGAGCCATGTCACGCGCTACCGATATCACCAACGCTTCGGTCCACACACGGGGCGCGAACGCCTTACACGAAGGCACATCACACTCGGAGACCCGTCGCCTCCGCTTACCGACCCGGATATCCGGAACCTGCCGAATCCGTGTCCGTACTACAATTTGAGGTTACTGACGGTACGCACATGCGCAAAGTTTCTGCTTGTGCGGTAAACAAGAATTATATAAACCACTACACCACCACGTGATAGAACTGTATACATATACCTATTTTGGAACTGCGGATCGATACTAGTCCGGACGGAGATGTCGTGTATGATCAAAATATTGAACTTTCAGGTGTTGCACAACTAGATTTTCGCAATTGGACCGAAATCAGACACTAAAGTAAACACGAGGCGAGAACAAAAATAACCAATAACCAAAAACGTCAGTTCGGCATACGCAGTTTACAAGCCCACTACGCCATCTACACAACACAGCAAAAAATTTGTACTAAATTTTGTGTTCCTTATGATGCAGCAGTTTTCCAACTTTTCACTATACATAGATTTATGTAGTTTAATTAGACGAAATGAAAGTGTAATCTTCTATATTTGTAATGATATTTAAAAAAAAATTATAAACTGTGGATAGATTTTAATTAATTCCGGTTTACACTGTAAAGTCCCATAGAAAAATAAACTGCTACTAAAAAAATCTGCGTATATTGAAACATATTATTTTCGAAACTCGAAATCAATAGTGTTGTATTTAAAGCAAGAAGATTAAAAATTTAGGTAGCGTGCCTACAAATCGTTAAGCCAGATTCGGAATTGAATCGATTTAAAAATCTACAATCGTTGGATTATTATTTATTATCTTTATCTTTTCTGTACTTTATCTTATTTATTTTGTCTCCATCGGTCAGGAGTTTTGCGCGGGAACAGAGAAAAAAATGACAGGCTATGTTTCTTAATTTTCTAAATTAGATTTTCGTGGCTTTTATTCTGTTAATGTGGTGGGATTAGTTTTATAACGTGACATTAACGGAGAACCGTATCGTCAAAGTTAGAAATAAAGAAAGGCGCTCCCGTTTGATTCGGATTGATCCTCACGTTAAAATTACATCCTCGCAATTCAATATAAGAAATCAATGGAGTTATATATTTGTACTCCGTTCAGGAATTCGAGCGACAAAATGTAAACAAAGAAACGTCACTGTCAAAGTGACATTACGTGGTCAGAAACCTTTGGTACATTTTTTAAGAATAAAATTGAGTCGCGCTGCAATTCTGGCGGAGTACGGACGCGTGCGAATCGGCGCGTTGGGATTGCACGTGGCTCCACCATTTTGTGAACATCACTTGAGATTATAAACTACTTACATTGGCAAAACTGCCACTCTAGACTTAATAAATACTACTGATCATTTTCCTTCATATACTATCCACATAACGAGACATTAGCTGAATTATGATAACACATCGGATGCCACTAAACAAAAATTGAATTGATGCTTTATTTTAGGAGTCGCGCTGCAATTCTGGCGGAGTACGGACGCGTGCGTATCGGCGCGTTGGGATTGCACGTGGCTCCACCATTTTATGAACTCTTTTGTGTTTTAATCTTAAAACAATCACTTGAGATTATAAATTACTTACATTGGCAAAACTGCCACTCTAGACTTAACAAATACTACTGATCATTTTCCTTCATATATTATCCACATAACGAGACATTGGCTGAATTGTGATAACACATCGGATGCCACTAAACAAAAAATTGAATTGAAGAATAAAATTAAGTCGGCACGACATTTAATAAATTGCGATGACATTATTTGATATCATACATACAATCGTGACAATTTGATGAAATTTTTTAATTATGTTATATGTACGCTACTCTGTTTGTGTGGGATTTATGTGCTTCCGCGCATAGCGTACTGACTCAGACGAAGGTATTAAGCAATCAAGAGACGCGTTTACGTTATTGTGTACAATAAAAAATCTTTTTCTTTAAGAACTTTGTTAAAACGAACCAAAGGTCTAAAATATCTGATTTTTGCCAGACCACGAAATAAAATTTTACAGTCACGCTTTCTTTTAATCTAAAATTAATGATAACTTGCGTATTTTTTTATTATTTTTCATACAAAATTAACATAATTATCATTTGTCGTAATCCTTTGCGAGTAGAAAAGATTTACTGCATGCGTAGCATGCTACACGTGATACGGCTGTATTACGTCTTTTATCTCGTTCGTTCGCGCGCAAATAGAAAGAGAGCGAAGGTGTGATAGCGCTGTATCACGGTGGCATGCTAACTATGCTGTTATCCATTCCGGAGATAAGTTTTCTTCCGTCTCGAGATGGTATTTGTACACTGGTATCACCGATGTTTACATTTTGTCGCTCGAATTCCTGAATGGAGTATAGGTTAATAAAACGAAATACTACTGAAGACTACGGCTGTAAGGGCTAGATCCCATTGCCTTTCCGAAAGGTGGAGCCGAAATGCAACATCTCTGGAGCCGAAGAACTGCCGAAGAAGAACAAAAATCCAGGGCTGCCAGATTGGGGATTTTTCCGCGATTTTGGGGAAAATGAAATCGATGGGGAAATTGATAGGGAAAAAATTATGGAAGTGGGGAATTTTGGGGGTTTTTAAATCAATTTAATAATATATTAAATAGGTGTTCTGTTTATAGGCTGATTCTGGCTATCATGGCTCGATCGATACCTGTGCCTATCAGTACAGTACACATGCTGTCTATGGTTATGGTTAATGTCAAGTGGGAAGTCAAATAATTTTGGTACCTGCGTATTGGGTGTATGATACAATTTTAATACCGTATTACTTAGAGCATATAGCAATGGAGTTGTTAACGATGGGCGATCTGCGAAAGTACGTGGCCATTTTTGTCCATGCGCGTTATACAGAGTGGTCCAAACGGAGACGTACAAAATTTTTTTTAGATTCCTCACACCTAGGTGGTATCCAAATATAAAAAATTCTCACTAGTTATGAAATTTTAAGTCGCTCCGAGTGGTAAATTCTTAAATACACCTTTAACAAATCATAACTTCTAATCTACAAAAAATCGCGTAACATACATGGGGTATTTTCGGATACACCTATACTCCATTCAAAATAGCAACGAAATTTTAAGGCTATTTTGTATTACAGAAACAAAGATTTGAAATACTTACTCTCACTTATTCTTAGAACACCTTTAGTAACGTCCATGATATGTCGGATAGTATATGTCTCCAATAAATTAATTACAATTGGTAATTAGAATTGGCCAGAAAGCTAAATAAGAATCGGAAAATCTCATCGGCCTTATTTGGAATGAAGTATAGGTGTGAGGAATCTAAAAAAAGGGCCCTCTCCGTACGGACCATCCCGTATAACACTAGTTCATGCTCGTCCGCTACCATTAGGTATTGTTTCGATCGTAAAACAGTTCTCCCGGGAAAATGGTTAATTGTGTTGTTTTTCAGTGTAAAATGCGATCTGCCACTTCAAATCTGTATGAACATGACGCTTCTTATCATAATGGAGAAGATAACCAATTTTTGTTTTATATGCCAAAAAATTCTACAAAAAATTACGAGAATAACTGTGTTTTTATTATTTTTCTATCTTTAAAACTAACCGAGATATAAAGGTGCAAAGTTAACAATTTCGGTCTAAGCCGCGGACCGAGCGCGATATCGTCGATGACGTCACGAGTCCCAATCACCGCGCGTTCTACTAGGGGATTCGAAGCTTTTACCCGAATTTGCCCGTCGCGCGCGGAAATACTTTGTTTTGAAAACATGATACCATCTATCAAATATTGTATTGTGTCTCAGTGTAAAAATACGGTCACAAAAACACACGAAAAGTTGTTTTTTTACGTATCCAAGGATCCGAAAAGCGATGAGAACAGACCAAAAACGACAGCATATTGTCACAGCATAACTATATTAGTCCTTACAGCACGGCAACGAATGTACTTGTGCAGAGCAACGACGCCCTTGCGGGGAAGCGGGCGACGGGGGTCGCGTCCCAAGATTTTATTGAAGATTTTGGGATTGACCGACAACGGCAGGCGCGAGATAGTTCTTTAACATACAATGATGCCTTTGGTAGTTTTGGAAGCATTGGGTTGTTTTTGGTAGACTTTTGGTAGTTTCTGGTTCTTTTGGTAGTTTATTGGTAGATTTTTGTACTTATTGATAGATTATGGTTATTTTTGTAGATATTCGTACTTTTAGGTTTGTTTGGTAGATTTTCGAACTTTTTGGTAGATTTTTGTAGTTTTCGATACATGTTGGTATTTTTTGTTAGTTTTTGGTTCTTTTTTTTAGTCGTAGCTCAAGCTAAGCAGAGCGAAAATGTATGGATTTTAACATACGGGAGTTCGAACTATGACTTAAAATCTTGTCTGAATCTCGGCATAAAAGTACGAAAATCTACAAAAATAACCAAAAACTACCAATACAACAATCTACCAAAGGCTACCAAAACCAACCCAATACTTCCAAAACTACCAAAGGCATCCATGTATGTTAAAGAGCTGTCTCGCGCCTGCCATTGTCGGTCAATCCCAAAATCTTTATACAAATCTTGGGATGCGACCCTCATCGCCCGCTGCCCCGCAAGGCCCCCGTCGTTGCTCTGCGCAAGTACATTCGTTGCCGTACTCTGGAAGAACTAAATAGTTATGCTGTGCTGTGGTAGTAGGTACTAGGTTATTGCTAGTACGAGTAATATGCTTCTTAGAAAGTATGTAGGTACTCGACTCGCAGTGTCTAATCACTTAATATTCAAACTAACGATTTATTGAACCATTCCAAGGTTAATGATAATTATAATTTCAAGAAGAAACAATAATTATAATAGTTTAAAACTACAGGATTCAGTGTAAATAAACACCCAAATTTACCCGCAAAATGTACTACGGAAGTATGAGGCGGGCGCCCACCGCCGTCCGTTTGGGAGCGATGACGTCTCGCGATACTCGCGAACACTGACGAGATTTAAAAAACTTACGTAAACTTCCCACGCTTATAACTTCGGTAATATTGCACGCATCGATGTGAAATAAAAACTAGAATAATGTGTACGGTCTAGACTTTTATTCTACTTACTTAAAAGTGTAATATTGTAACCTTGTTATCTTCTCCATTATGTGAGTATTATTATTAACTAATAAGTTTGTATTTAAGTACAATCTCCAAATAAACAAAAAGCCATTGCGAGAAGAAAACGATAAAAAGATACAGTGGTACATATGTAGCTCGCACGCAGTAAAAGTCGTGTTGTTTATGGTGTCGCTTCCATATGTGTTTGTGGTGGTGTGCTGTACGTGTGCTAAAAGTAGCAGAAAAATGTGTTCAGTGAATGAGCGTCATGACACCTCCATTGCTATATCCTCTAAGCCGTATTATGTTAAACAAGTGTCATTAAACTGTAAAAATCTTGGGACACACAATTATGAGCCCAGAACGGATCTTGACAAAAGGCTCCCAAGAATCAGCATCATTTTCTTGTGAAAGACCTTTTACTTCATTGAAATGGACTACCTACGCAAAACTAAACAACATTTTCTGTTATGGGTGTTGTCAGTTAGTTGATCGAAATTTGTTTTAGGTGCATTTATATTTTCATTTTAAATCAACCAAAAGTCATTCGGGGGATTTTTCTTCAAAACGTATCGTTTTGGCGGAAAAAAAATCTCGATCTGGGGGAATTTCCGAAATCAAATCTGGCAACCCTGAAAATGTCGGATCTGTCAACTTTTCTACATTGTTGGACTGTTTTTGTTTGTATTGTAAAATTGTATTTATAGAATTTATGTCCAAATTCCATAATAATTGAGACCGGCGACTTCATCAATTATTCCTTTGTTCTCGTTATTTTAAGGATCGACTCTCCGCTTAGAAAGGTAAGTAATCCAAAGCGCGAAGTTTAAATAAGGTACCTTATATCGGTTTGATTATTATTGAATAGAATCCCCAAGTCTCTGTTGTGTTTCAATCATAATGTGGTTAAAACTAAGGATAAATTACCTATATACTTAGATTGTTTTAAATTTCTAAGAACTGGATAAACAAAGTAATTTTTAATGGAATACTGTGTACTGCAGGCATGTCAAAAGTCATTGGTGGACCAAATGGTCCACTGTTGGACTGTTACTAATAAATAAATATCTTGGACATCGTTACACAAATTATCTAGTCACATTTAAAGTACCAGAATCTAGCCTGGACTTGTATTATGATGACTAGACAATGATATAGCATCTTTGACTATTTATATGTGGACTGGTTACGCGTGTAATTCTACAAACAAACATTTCTGCCACTTTTTGCGGGGGGCGAGGTGACATGAAATCCGCAACTTTGGATTTTATTTCCCATAACTTTAGATTCTAATTTTGAATGTTAATAATCATGCAAAGTAGTCTCGTGTGAACCCCAAACGTTCTAAGTTCGAAGTTATTATTTCGCAATTATAGGCGGTCTCGTTTAGTGATAAGGTGTAAAATTGAATGTAAAAGCACAAGATCAATTGTGCTTATACCGTGGCAGAGGGGAAATGCTACCGCAAGGCTAGTCCTTATAATAATTAGTCAAAGTAAAGCATATATATACAGGATGAATTTTTATTATCAGCATCCTTTTAAACTAAGAGTGTTCACATCAAACTGAACAACTTTTACTCCATAGTAAAATCTGATCCGAGAAAATAAGTAACAGCTGTTGCATATTATGTTTGAGTCGAGTAGGCATTGCAAATTTATTGTTAAAAAAAATCTGTAATCCACGAATGTAATTGAACAAGACGTTTAACTTGAGTAAGAAGCTAGAGCTTCTATGTATGTCTAGAACGCAATGATTCAATTCTTTCTTAGTAATAAGACCACCTTATTTTGTGCTTCCTGCATCTTTTCTCTGTATATCTGCTTATGTTTTGGTGTAAAATGGAGCAGGTATATTTAATTGTATCATGTATGTATTGATTTTATATGGTTTATTGAAACTATTTGTATTTGCATTGAATTACTTATACTTCATTTCAAATAAGGACGAAAAGATTCAAATTCAAATTCAAATTCAAAATAGTTTATTCAAAATAATATCACATAGATAACTTTTTGACGTCATGTTTTTGAATCTACCACCGCGTCGGAAGGTGTTCCGTTGTAGAGAAGATGCGGCCAGAAACTCTACAACACACTTCTTTTAAACAAAACAAAATATACAAAGTACAATTACATAAATTCAATATTAAATTACATAGTGTAACATTGTCAAGACCAGACATTTTGGTCATTCAAATAATCATCGAGTTTATAGTAACCTTTTTTTACAGAGGACTTGTTTAACATGGGACTTAAACTTTTTGTCCGTCAAGTTAAGAATATTCTCTGGTATCTTATTATAATAACGTATACAGTGCCCCATGAAAGATGTGTTGACCTTACTGAGTCGAAAATGTGGGAATACTAATTTATTTTTATTTCTTGTATTGTAATTATGAACGTCACTGTTTTTGGGAAAGAGAGACAAATTTTTGCGAACGTATAAAATGTTTTCGTAAATATATTGACTGTAGAAAGTCAGAATATTGATCTCTTTGAAAAGATCTCGTAGTGAATCTCGACAACGCAGATTATAAATGGCTCGAATTGCCCGCTTTTGAAGGATAAAGACAGACTCAACATCTGTAGCACGGCCCCACAGCAAAATACCATAAGACATGATACTATGGAAGTAGCTGAAGTACACCAGTCTCGCAGTAGCTATATCGGTAAGCTGTCTAATTTTTCGAACTGCATAGGCTGCCGAGCTCAGCCTACCTGCTAGGGTTTCTATATGTGGACCCCATTGCAGCTTCGAGTCAATCTTTATCCCCAAAAATACAGTATTATTTGTGAACTGTAATATATCATTATCTAAAGTTATTTGATTTTCAGTATTAATAACATTTGGTAGAGTGAATTTAATACATTTAGTTTTCTTTGCATTTAATGCAAGATTATTAACACTGAACCAGTTCAGAACTTGTCGAAGAGTATCATTTACATTGTCATTTATATCATCAACATCTTGTGCCTTTCTACTTGTTTTGAAAATAAGAGAAGTATCATCAGCAAATAACACTATGTTCGACAAGTTCTGTACCATGTAGGGTAAATCGTTTATATAAACCAGAAAGAGGAATGGACCCAATATAGAACCCTGTGGAACGCCCATTTTTACTTGTGAGCCAGAAGAATGTGTTCCATTGATAGACACCCTTTGAATTCTCTTTTCTAAGTAAGATTCTAACATATCCAATGCCCTGCCTTGAATACCGTAGTGGTTTAATTTGATCAACATTGTTTTATGATCAACACAGTCAAATGCTTTGGATAAGTCACAAAAGACTCCGATTGCATTTTGGTGCTCCTCCCAAGCGCTGAAGATATGCTGAACCAGCTTAACTCCGGCGTCGGTTGTTGAGCGACCCTTGGTGAATCCAAACTGTTGCTCATGCAGCAGCCTCTTGAAGTTAAAGTGGGAGAGCATTTGACTGAGTATAATCTTTTCAAAAACTTTGCTGAGAACGGGTAGAACTGACACAGGTCGAAAGTTACTAGGGTCGCTTTTATTGCCCGTTTTGAAAAGTGGTATTACTTTACTATGTTTCATTAAGTCAGGGAAAGTTCCTGAATCAATGCAGCAATTAAACAAAGATGCTAAATAAGGTGCTAACGTTTTAATTACAGAGCTGAAGAGTTTGACTGACATACCCCACAAATCTTCAGTATTTTTTTGGTTTAATGCTTTAAAGACCTTGACTATTGTATGAGGGTCAACATGGTCAAAACTGAATGGGGAAGTACACTCGTTTACATTATTTTTTAGCAAAACTTCGGCAAGAGCAGGTGAGGAGTTCAAAGATTCTGTAGTCTTTACAGGGATGTTGGTAAAGAAAGTTTCAAATTCCTCAGCCACTTCCGCCTCTGAGCTAACTATACCGTAATCTGTCTTAATTGAGATGTCTTGTTCTCTCGGTTTTATATTCCCAGTTTCTCGGTTAATCACATTCCAAACAGTCTTAACCTTGTTGTCTGACCTCTTAATTTTATTGCGGATATGTATTGATTTCGCTAAGATGCAAACTTTCCTAAATATTTTTGAATAGGTCTTAACGTAGTCCTTAAATTTTTCACTATGGATATAGGTCTTTTTATCGTATAATTCAAAAAGAGTGTCCCTACTCTTTCTGATTCCAACCGTAGCCCATTCGCTGAATTTGAATTTCTCGGTTGATGTGGTTTTACGGATTTTGAAAATTTTGTCATACTCTGCACAAAGTACATTGAAAAAATCGTTGTAAAACTTATTAGGGTCACTCTGGTTTAAGGTAAGAAACGGCAATTTACTCTCTAACGTGTCTTTATATCTCTCTATCCTTCCAACAGTGACGGGCCTACTCTTTTTCGTAATTTTATCGTTAGTTTTTAAAGCTGGGAAAGAAACTATTTGTCCGCTGTGATCAGATTTAAGGCAATTAATTACCGCTTTATCAACGAACTCACAGTTACAAAATATGTTATCTATACATGTGGCGGTGGTAGCTGTTATTCTAGTTGGTTCCAAAAATAAGTTTTGTAGGTCAAATGAATTGAATAAACTAGTAATTCTAAGGATTTTCCGATTCCTATACTATAGCTTTCTGGCCAATTCTGATTAGCAAATATAATTTATTTATCAGAAAGATATACTATCCGACATATCTTGGACATTACTAAAGCTGTTCTAAGAATCAAGTGAGAGGAAGTGTTTCAAATCTCTGATTCAATAATTCAAAATAGCCTTAAAATTTCATTGCTATTTGAAATGGAGTACAGTTTTTTGTTTACATCTTTAAAACTTAAAACTCTCCTGTTTAATGAGGCATTAGTCACCCGTACAGTGTCAAGGCAGGCTGGCCGGCAGACTGCCCTACAAACAGGTATTGGATCATTACTCTGCTTGGCTGAGGGTTAACCAACCAGCAGCTGAGCTGCCTGTTGTGTCAGTTCGAAGGTCCCATAAATCTGGATCTTAGGCTTGCATTTTAGCTACATTCCAGAATAACATGAATTCATGTTATAAGAGATCACCTTATTGTAAACTATGCATAACAAGGAGGGTTCAACACCCATCAAAGCATCAGAAGATAAAACTTATTTACTGGAATAACACTATTATCTTGGAATATAATTTATCTACACTATCTACACTATCTACACTAATATTATAAAGAGGAAAGATTTGTACCTATTTTTGTATGTTTGTATGTTTGTAATGAATAGGCTCAAAAAGTACTGGGCCGATTTAAAAAATTCTTTCACCAATAGAATGCTACATTCTTCCAATTTGACATAGGCTACATTTCATTTTGAAAAAAATTAGGGATCCTTGGTAAAATTTGAACAATGTAACCGAAGGTGTAGAAAAATGAGCCTTTGTCTACCCCGTGCGAAGCCGGGACGGGCTGCTAGTAGGTAAATAAAACGAAAGTTGTACAGAATAATAAATAATTGTAATCCATGTTCAACTACCGACTAGATAAAATATCACAGTTGTTACATCTATTTCATTTAAACATACAAGATTTTTTTTTAAATAATACAAACCTAATATTCAAATTGACTATCAAAACATGATTAGGAAAATAATTTTTTTTTATAGTTTGTACTACACACAATTTTATGGTTACATTGAGACCCAAGTTAATAACCTAAAACATAGCCAGCATTTGAGGTTACTACATGACCATCATAATTAGCCCGGTAAACCCCACTGGCTGGTAATCATAGGCCTCTTCATTTTCACATCAAGTAGAATGGTCCCATGCTACTCTCATCCACTGTTTGTCGGCCACTCTACAGGCTCTGGCTCTCTCTGGCACTCTGGCTCCCCTCCTCTCCTACATAAAGTACCTATTGTATTTACCGATCCCCGCTACCCAACCCGTCGCGTAGTCCCAGCAACGCCCATTGCCGAGGTCCGTACCCATTATGGGTGCCCCTTGGGCAGGTTGCTTAATTCACTGGTTCGGTAGACCTACCAGGGCGCTTTGCCGTCACTGGTGTGGTCCCCCCAACAGTCCGCAGTAACTGCTCCCTGAGCAAACTGTACATGTCAGTAAAAAAAAAACCTATTTTATTGCTTAGTTTTTAAGTGACATTTCGGTTTTTTAGCACTAAAAGTACTGGCCGATGACCTAGAAAAGTGAACAAATAATAAGAGACAACTAATATAATAATAATTGTAATTTTTTGCATGTACTTGACAATTCTACGTTGAAATGAGTAAACAAATTTTTAGGTATCATTCAGACCATCAAACTGAACCACTTTTACTATGGGAGCAAACATGACAGCAATAAAAAGTCTGCTGTGTCTGTTTAGCATTGCAGTTTATCATAAAATTTTTTTTTGTGATTTCATTTTTGCTCCTTTAGTAAAAGTTGTTCAGTTTTATGGTATGAACAACCCCTAAAAATTTTTCGGCTCATTTCTCGTCACTATGTAGTTATTTATGTCATTGTATATCCAGGCCCGTACACGTAATACGTAATATTTTAAATAATTTGTGGAGATTATTGAGGCGAAAACTTGAGTTGGCAATTAATTGTTTAAAATTCTTGCCAGCCTTTAACCCACGTTACATAAGTCTGACTGAAAGCATGCAATTTGAAGTACACTTCTGGGAGAGCTTGTTAAGTTATTTATATCAAACTAACCGGTCAATGTACCTACTTCGAATCATACATCATGATCAGTTCCTTAATGTATAAAGCCAGCATTATTTATCTAGTCATCGAGCTGCGTTAAACTGGCCACACCTCTATTAATCCAATGTTTCTGCTGTATATCTGACAACAGAGTAATATACATGACGAAGTTACTCGAATGGCCCGTGGTGGCTAAAACACCCTTTCTTTCACTAGTTTTGTAGATAGGACAGAAGTAGCAGGGAGGCGGGTAGAAGTCGGCAATGAGCGCAGGTTGGAACCAGATTATAGGGATGGTGTCGAATAGGATCTTTGGGTAGGATTCGTCGAGTTGCATCGTTGTTCGGTTCCAGCGCGCTCCTTCCAGAAAAAGACCCTGTGGATGTTAAACAATTGTTTTAGTAGCTTAAAGGAATGTTGGCTGCATGCGGAAGTTGCAGACCTTATATTTATTTATGTGCCAACACATTCTAAAGCTAAGAGCAACACACAAAAAACTGAGTGTTGTAAGATATAACAGCACGTCTAGTATGATTTGACTTGTAGTATGGAAAAAAGCCGAGTCGCGCGTGTAGAGAAATCATGCTAGATCCCCACTTATGACCTTTATTTTCATACTTATTCAAATTTATAGTGGTCTATAGTAAAAGGTGTAATCTCTTTCGGGGTGATCAGACAATTAACTAAGTTGTTAAGCTAAAGTTATTATCTAAACTAAAAGTTATTATTAAGGGTGCATCAGTAATAAGGCCTACGTTTACTATAAAGGCAATTTCAGGATGGAATAACGATTTTCTCCTTTTGAGTGTAAAGTCAACAATGATGACGAAAGTAACCTTCAATAGTTATTTGTTATACAAGATTGCAAAGTTGCTTTTTAACCGCGTGCTCAATTCTGATAACCGAGCAAGTGAAGGATTCTAAAATTGAATCACGAGCGCAGCGAGTCCGAGTGATTCAAAAATTAGAATCTTGAGCTGATAAATTCGGCATCATGGAGGGAGAAGTAAATAGGTTTAATGATGTTTTGAATTCACAAACTTAGTGCACACGATGTTCTAAATTCAATTTACTTCATCCTCTAGCGGATTAAAACGCTTTTGCACTCGGATATGGAAGAGCAAAAATACTCTTTCGAGATGGGGGGGATGAAAAATTACTTTCCTTATACGTGGGGGACATGGGGTCTAATATTCGAGAATTATGCGTTACGTAATTTGTGGACGACTCCTAAAACACAAATGTTCACAGTGGAAAAAAGCTACAATTTAATTATATTCCATGCAATTCCAATATACAGGGTCCTTCTTAATATGCAGGGTCCTTCTTAATATGCTGAAACTTTTTTAAGGGAATGATCAGACCATCAAACTGAATAACATTCTCTATGGGACTGATACCGAAATCGCGAAAAAAAAATCACATTGTCCATACATTTGACTCAAGTAGGTTTGCAGTTTTGTATTGAACAGATGATTTTTTTTCGCGATTTGGATGTTAGTGCCATAGAGAAAGTTTTTCAGTTTGACGGTCTGATCATTCCCTTAAAAGTGTCAGCATATCAAGAAGGACCCTATTCCATGCAATTCATTTATATTATGTTCTTGGTGTCACACCATACCCACTTACCCAGACAAATACACTGTGTTCCTGACCTTGTTTGTCCATCTCATGTGTTTGCTTGCAATACATACATTAAAATATAGACTACCTATCTAAAGACTTCTAATAAAAGACGAGTAAAATTCTACTACACGGCCTCAATGCAAAAACGGTTAATTAAATTTTCTTATTAAAAATTGTAAGAAAATCGCTGTGACTTTGTTATTATTATATCAGGAGAATAAAAAAGAGTATAAATTAACCCTGTCAAAACACAGCAAAATAAAATATTAAAAGTTGATTAATTGTGGGCTTCCACGCAAAAACGGTACAGTTGTGGGCATTTTAACCTAGCTTTTTTATGGATTGATCATGTGACTGATCTAGACGCCGATAAAGAATTTAAGCTTTTTGCGAGGAAGCCCAAATTTTTTTACTATGTCGATCAAACATTAGATAGTAACGTGATCATTTATGAACAGTGGTTAACAATCCCACACTCTTTGTCTAGTTAGACAAAGATGATACTAGTTCAATGTTTTCAGCCAACGGTCACTCATGGTCCTGGTACCTAAGCGTGTTACTCAATTTGATATTTAAAACAAGGAAATATTCACATTAGAAGTCTATAGAGTAGGTAGTCTGCATAGAAAGTTATAAATAGCACTGTGTCACCCATTGTGATTATACAAAAGATCTTTGAACGGGCAATTTATTGTATTGAAACTATTATTCTGTTCAAGTCATGTTATCTAATTTTAGAATACCTAAATCAGTCTAATTGATAAAGAATTTAATGTTCCGACAACAGCTTGCATAGACAAGGATTCGCTAAAGATTTTGTCACTAGGTTTGGATTCTGTTCTCATTCCCAGAGCGGATTAGACGCATACCAATCACCTTTTTAGGAACTTATATACGATAAGTAACACTACTGGCTCCTTGGTGAAACAAAACTTTATAGGGAAACATGAATAAATTCTAAGAAAAAATTCTGATGCGTATGTGAAGTAGGCTGATTATGAACGCTAAAGATTTGATTATAATCGCGCGATTCTCACTTTAATCACAAGCAGCGCCGCCTAATATACAGTCTTACTATTTACAAAATTACTCTGTAGTCATAATATGTATATTTATCTATTCTATACATATAATACAATTTTAAACTTGGCATGGTTCTACATTGTAGATATTTGCAAAAATATTAATTAGGGACGTTCAGGATACGTAACAGAATGCATTGAGACCAATTTAAGAATTGTTATCTGTTTGTCCGATTTCGATAGGGTTTTCACAATAGCGCAGTGCTTAGTTTGGATTAAGATTTAGACTTTATTTCATAGCAATCGGTTCATTAAATCAAAAGTTATGAGCATTTAAAGTCGGTAGTTAGCGCGTGTGAAGTCGCGGGCGCCCCTTGTCACGCCATACATAAACAACAGTAATGTTTGATATAGAGCAGGCGCTATGAAGCATTTATCTATCGGAGGATGGGAAGCAGCATCCTCTGAGTACACAACATTCAATCCAACTGCGATCGCCAACCCGCCTGCCAAGCGTGATTATAGCAAATTACCCGGCTTTGAGGTAGGTATATGTCCAGCAGTGGTCGTTTATCGGCTGATATGATGATGATAATGATGACTGTCTAACGCTCTTTGGATTCTTCCTAAAATATTCCTTATAGACTTATAGTCCGCCACAAGCCCAACCTTGATGATTTTTGTTTTTAAAAAACATGTGGGTGAAATGCAATGATGTAGTATATTTTTAAAATCAGCTCATGAAACCATTTTATTTGATATCCCAACAAAGTATTAGAAAAGAAAAAAGATTTAAATTCCATACAAAAAATGTATGACGTCACAAAATTTGAAAACATGAAAACTAATACACCTCGTGACCTCAAGAATACTCGTACATTACGGAAATCAAACCACGGTGCCTTTTTTTTCAAACTAAATGCTTCATGGCGTCTGCTCTAATATTAAAAAGTTCATTTTATACATTAAAATAATTAAACGGTAATTACCTTACAATAAACTCCGAAATCAGGTTCCTTACAGACTTCCCCCTCCATACTAGTGATTTTGAATTCGAACTGAACCTGTACACACAAAATATCAGGTATAACTTTAATTTGTGTGCAGTCAAAAATATTCAAATAAAAATACATATAAACCTACCAACTGGGGGAAAAAGTAACCATATGCTCACGGCTATATTCCCCGAGGGGGTAGTCAGAGATATTCTGAAACCTCAGAACATCCACGTTTCACCAGTAGTACCGAAACTGTACGCACACGCACGCACTTTTCGGAGGGATGGGCCTAATGCCCCTTAAGTATTATGTTGTGTTACACCCTGTATAAAATACGAAGGATTACTTTAGAAGCTCATTCATAAAGTCCGAATGAAAGTAATACCTGATCGATGGGTATATTGTTGTGGCGGGAGTAGTTCTGCAGCACGCCGGTGAGGAAGGACTGCGTGAAGTAGAACCCTGAGATCCAGAACACGACCGGGGGACCCTCGTCGATCCAGTGCTGCAGGAACATCAGTCTGCGGATGCAAGTTAGCGATCAGCATTAATAATTTTCGCAACTGATCTGATCACATCAGATCCAGAGAAAACTATTTTTATATTGGAGCTGGATCCCGAAAGGCGGTGTCAAAGTCAGTTGGAAAAATCCTTGTTTGTTCCATCGTAATTGGTTACATTGGAAAGGGACATTCTGGGAAAGGGACATTTTGAAACCGGGGGATATTTTGGGAAAGGGACATTTTGAAATTAAACGAACTCAGTTACGTACGCGGCCATGAACCATGCCTCCACCAATCCGTACTGGACCCGCGTGGTGGAGTATAGCACTTTACCACTCTGGTATGGTATAATATTGTTTGAAAGACATTGCAAGCCTTATCTTGTTACACTGCGAACCTTTTCTGGTCTAATTAGTATAATTGGATTTCAAGATGAAACGTGGAACCGAAAACAGAGAAATACAGCAAAAATAAGTTTATCCTTTAGTCAAAGAAAAGCTCACCGCCTCAGGTGGCTTGGCCACATAAAAAGTGTGGAATACTATGTATGTCAGGGGAGTATATCTGGGTCGATCTACTGGCCGACGTCCTGCCTGTGGATCGTCGCAGGTGTCGTTGGAACGACGTGGTGTAGGCTGACCTACGTGAGGGGGGCCTATAATATTCTATGTAGGGAATCACTCTGCAATTGCACCACATTTCACTAAGTACAGTAAATAAACGTTATTAATTTAATAATAAACGTTATTAATTTAAAATATAACGAAATTGAATTGTGGTTCCAACATAACGACTGCCCGGCATATTACAGAAGAAGTGTCAGAGTGGTAAGACAATTATTATGCTGATAAGTGGATCGGAAGAGGTGGACCCATACCATGGCCAGCTAGATTCCAGACCTCACCCCCATGGATTTTTACGTGTTTTACGCATATGAAGAGTCTCGTGTATAACGAACCGAACCCTTTGACTATTTATATGTGGACTGGTTACGCGTGTAGTTCTACTAACAAACATTTCTGCCACTTTTTGCGGGGGGCGAGGTAACATGAAATCCGCAACTTTGGATTTTATTCCCCATAACTTTAGATTCTAATTTAGAATGTTAAAAATCATGAAAAGTAGTCTCGTGTGAACCCCAAACGTTCTAAGTTCGAAGTTATTATTTCGCAATTATAGGCTGTCTCGTTTAGTGATAAGGTGTAAAATTGAATGTAAATGTACAAGATCAATTGTGCTTATACCGTGGCAGAGGGGAAATGCTACCGCAAGGCTAGTCGTTATAATAATTAGTCAAAGACCGAACCTCATCTCATCTGTGGACGTCTTGAGACTAAAAATTATCGATGCGGCAAATGAAATAACGCACGAGACAATTGGGGTCGTCAAAAGTGGATTAAGAAAGAGGATGCGGAATATGTGTGCGATTAATCTTTCTTACAAACTTGAATTTTTATTGTTTTGTTTTACTGTCAGATTCTTTCCTTTTCTGAGAATTTTTGAGATGTACTTTTTGAGGCTTTTAATTAGGATCTTTGTACTTTGTTGTAGCTAAGAATCATCTCAGCTCAAAATGTCCATTTAGAAAATATCTGCAGATCTGTTTTCATGGAGTTTTTTTTTATATCGCCCTTAAAAACGCGAAGACATTTTAATCATGATATTTTTGTAAGAGCAGTTGTAGCAAGGACCACTTTTTGGAAACTATAATCTCGCCTCCTTAAATAGTTTTCTTTCATCTTTTCCAGACGATGACCGAACAAGTACTCGATGCAGAAACATGGCCGAAGGAAGCTGAAGCCGCCATCAACGACATCCGGAAACACGTGAAATCCGCAAACATTTCCTCTCAACTGAAGAGTACCAATCAGCGCATCTATATCAATTTGACCACTTTGGAGAAGTCTGACTATTGCATAGAAATGTCAGCGGCTGGATTCAGGGTCGTGGGCAGAAAATATGATGACACCAAATTGTCTACCATAGAGAATATGAACTACGAAACACCTTACGCTCTTTTAAATAGTATAAGTCAGAAGTACAGGGAATCTTTTGGAGGGGAACTCATGAATAAGCTGTTGGATCTTGCTAAGAATGCTGAGGGTTGAATTGTGAAGTCTATTTGACATTAGCAGTTCCTTAAGGACCGTTCCGCATTGTGCTCTACACAATGTGAAGCTTAGGATAATTAAGTGTTGTTTAAACCATTTTGACCAAACATTAATAATAACTAGCCGCTAACAAAACTATTTTTTCATACAAATGAGGAAGAATACTGCCCGTTTTGTATAATATCCCTCTTTTTACTCCGGGGGTAAAAATAAAAATCGGCCGACAAAGAAATTCATAAAAGGAAAAAGCGTTGAATTGGATACACCTAGAGCCTGAGCGCTGATCATGTTTCATGGCACCTTGCACTGGAAACCTGAAAGAGCCTTAAGGCCAGGCCAAAACCAGAAATTAAGAAAGCTATATTGGGTTTTCTTAATAGGAAATAACCGATATCCCCCAACAGTTCGGGGTATACGAATCTCATGTTGGCTTTGGGCTCTTAGGAGGATCTTGAGTTTATTAGCATAGCCTGTATGCTGTATACTCACGACTGTATCCCTCGTTGGGGTAGTCAGAGATATTTAAATCTAGCATATTCCGATATCTACCTTTTACTGGCAGTACCCAGTCTCTGTTCGTAATGACATGACAGGTAGTGGAAGGATCGCTACTTTTGATGGATAGGGGGAAAAATAGATGCCTCTAAGTTGAAGCTCTCCTCACTAAGTTTTCATGAATTTGATCAAGTGGTATTTCATAATAACTTTATATTTCTATGCTTCACATTGGTTTCTTTTAGTTTATACAGAGCACTATGCATGACGTTTTACCTTAAAATAACTTTTAGACCAACGCCATAAAGATAAAAATGGCTTATTAGGTCTTCGTAATATGTGGAATACACGGAAGATATGAATGTATAAGGCTGTCGTAGATGCTTTAATTTTCGAGACATTTATAATTTTTCGATAACATTACAGGTGCAGTTATGTTAGTGCATATTATTGTAAGTAAGAGCCAAGCCACACGATGTTTTGTGGCGTCGCAGAGGTGGATTTTCGTATGTAGAACGCCGCACCATCGTACGTCGTGTGTCGTGCGGCGACGCACCGCATCGTGTAGCTTGACTCTTAGGGTGCGCTTACTGAGGCGGAGATGTATAAAATCAACCAGTAGAATAGTTTGATTCCGCTTGTCGGAATTCGATTGGTCGATTTTACACATCTCCGCTCCGCTTCAGTGGAAACGCACCCTAAATTGTGTTAATAATGTTAAGGGACCCAATTCGTTATAGTGCATTAGTTTGATGTAGAACTAGTAAATGTTTGTAAGATTCAAATAATAATTTATAGGAAAGAATAAGCTTCAAATCTGCAACATGCTTCGTCAAAATCTAAACCCTATAAATCTGCTACGTTTCGTCAACATAAAGACTAACGCAAACTCAAAGGCCCAGCCCCACGCAACCCCGGCTCTATGGTCTCCATGACATTTCCATTTTGGATGGCCAAAGATAACCTCTGCAATAAAACCTCTGTTTGTAAAATTAAATAATGTTTTAACACCCGTTGTTGTCAGCCTTTAGGTTAAAACTAAGAGGAAGGATCTATCTTTAAGACTAGAGTGAGCCATACCAATTGTATCAATTTCCACTAGAAAAACTCAACAGATTGGATGTTTGTCATTCAATCTAATTCTAATTCCAATCTTAAAAATTGTAGCTCTACAGCGTTGTGGTTGTTCGGTAATAAACATTTGCTATTTATTTATTTTATTTATAAATCTCGAAGCCTGATTAAACCGATATCTATTCTACATTCTTACAAACAAACGAATTATATTAGAAATCTGTCCTTTTAGACATTTTATAGGTACCTATGCAAAGTTGAAGAGGAAAAAATATGTAGGTATATGTATTAGAAAGAGAATTATACCTAAAACACTACAAAGAGATTATACCTAATAGAGTGAGCCATACCGATTGTAAAGTGTCCACTTTTTTGACGTTTAGGTTTGAGTGTGTGGTGTCAAGTAGTATGGATAAAAGGCACCGAGTGACATATGGCCTTATGTTTACGGTCACTTTTCACACACACTAGCTCAAAAAAAAGTGGACAGCCGCATAAACAAATATCCATAGTTCCATCTCCTTCTACTATTAAAGGTATGTCATAAGACAAAAGAGACCAATTATAATCGTAAATTTATGCGGACTCTATGGAGATCCTTCCTCTTAGGGTTAAAAGCATTGAAACTAGAGCCAGGTGTCAGAAGTCTTATTTAAAAAAAGAAAGCCTTTAGTGAATTCGGTATGTCAATATATCAATGTTTTTTTTTGGAGGGCTGAATCGAACGTTTTAACGAAATCCTGACTTCATGCTTTCTAGATTGTTTCTGATAAAATTTATTGAATTTAATTGGTTCGTATTGAAAATATCACCAGACTTCGTTTGTATGGAGTGCGCTCCGAATTATATTCCCTTAGGTAGTGTAATCGAAGTCGGCTTTATTATTCTGAATCGAAATGACACTGTACACTGTTATGATCCCATACCTGTGTAATAAATTGTTTCTCTGGTGTGTTATATATTAATATATAACGTGTCAATGATTTAACGCAAAACTAGAAAGTGTTTGTTTAGAATCGAGAACAGAATCGAATTATTATGGTTTCAACATAGGTAATTTTTTTCAAAATATTAAATAATTTGGTTGTAAAATTTACTGAACTCGATATCAACCCACCGCACGGGCACACTCACCCTACTTACTACCAAAACAAGATTCTTAAAATGTATACATGAACACATTTCATTAATCGCTGAAATGATAACAAATCATTTTTGCATCAAAGCTTAAAATGCGAGTAACTTTAAATTTTAAGTATCAAAATAATGAAATTATTGTTGCAATCTAATTATTTTGTTATACATCAGTTGGGGTGTATGAGGTTTTGCGCTTATTCATTAACACGTTGTATAAATAAATATTTTGGAGACTTAAACTCCGGTCAACATAGTAAACTACTTTACATTTTCGTATTGTATTTACGAATATATTATGGCCTTAGTACCAAATTATGTTATTTCGCACTATTAAATAAAATTATTTCGAGATCTCAATAAAAGCAGGGACAACTACTAATTCTTAAAAGGTTTTGCGAATAGATTTACCCGCTTAGAAGAGATTTTTCCGGGTTTAGCAAGCAAAACACGCCAGTCGCATTTAGTATATTTATATGTTTATTTTATACATATTTTCGCAGCAAAAGGTGTAGTTCAATTTCTATACAAGGTGTTACAAAAATACAAATGAAGATTTAAAAGGGTGGTTTAGACCATCAAACTGAACAACTTTCACTATGGGACCAATATTGAAATCGCGAACAAAAATCAGATGTTGCATATAAACTACAAATCTACTCGACCTAAATGTATGGGATAGCAGTTTTTTTCCCATAGTGAAAATTGTTCAGTTTGATGGTCTAAAAACCCCCTGAAAAGTTTTAAATGTTAATTTTACTTTTGTAACACCCAGCATATCCTAAGGCTAATTCGCACGTTATCATAATAATTATATGTTAGTTGAATATAAAAGAGTTGAATAGTTAAAAACTTTATCAATCAGCGTACAAGAGCAGACTGAGTACAAATGTATCTGAATTTTAGATAATAACATATTTTAGTGGTGTTGTGATACCTAGTAAACTATTAATTTATTATTATTAGATTGGTTTTATTTATAGGTAGACCATTTAACACATACCTATACTTGCACACCTCGTAATGCACTTGGGGCATAGTCACAGAATAAATACTAGCTGTACTACCCGTACAGAAGAATCACGTCGAAAACAGGTTTAAATAAATACCGACTCTCTGCACCGCAATAAGGTGCAAAGTTATTCGCACCCGTCCTATCGTACAATTCGCGAATAACTAGTCATTAGACATGAAAGCTTCCTTTTGATCAAAAGTTCCTTTTGAGAGAAACTTGTTCAGTTTGATGGTCTGATTATCCCCTTAAAAAAGTGTCAGCATATTAAGAAGCACCCTGTATAAATTTCTAATATACAATACAAACCTGCAATTCTCTGTGTGAAATGAGGAACGCAAAACAAACATTGTATTTCATACATCCCATAGTCTTCGTCACAGCCAAGTCACACAGTGCAACCGCAATGATATCTTCGCAGAGGATGCCATACGGCTTATGGCCGTTCAGACGCCTGTCTCCCGCTGCGGTAGGCCGAGACAACGGAACAACACCTGCTACGATCCTGACAGACCTCTCTCGCTTCCTCCACATTCATTAGTCTCTTCATGCATGCTCGTCAGTTTTGGTTACATCTGGCCTAGCCCTAATTAGCCACGTTACCAATTTGGTCAGTGTATGTATAAATTCATACATTCTTGGAATATGCAAGCAGGGTCGGACTGGGCTTTAGAGGCGAGCGTCATTATGACTTTTCGCCCGTCGTCCAGCATTTATTGCCACAATAGAGAACAAAGCCTCGACTTAATTGCGCTTTAGCGTGGAGAATCTTCTCTGGGCTGGTTACCTACTAGACTAAACGATATTGTGAGGATTATGCAATTCCAGGCATTATTTTTTTTATGTTTACGTAGTAAGCCTGGGTAAGCCCATAGATGAATATTGGTTATAGATAGGTAAGTCGCCTGGGAGTTTAGGACGTCTAATTATTAGCGTTACCGCTTATTAGCTCCAGGGGGAGCCACATTGTGAAATAAACTGAAAGACAGTCGACCGACACGAGGATCCATCCATAACCACCTGAATTATGAGCAGGTTGTCTCACTAGAGCAACAATACAGTGATTGACATGAACGAAATCTCTCACTACTATCTGGTGAGGTGTAGCGCGCTGTCGCACCAGTTTAAATACGAACCCAAATTCAACACACAGTGCTTCGATGCGTCACCGATAGATGTCAGAAGCTGTTTATGGAAAATCAGCGTTCAACTCAGTTTGTTCTAAGATAACATAAGTAAAGTCCGGCCGCTGAAAGATTGCGTTTGACAGTTACCATAAAATTGTAAAAAACTGAATGAAAACTATAAATGCCGATCATTATTTAGTAGCTTTTTGAACTTAAAAGGGCAGCTAGTGCCCTGTGTACTAGAGTGAGCACAGGTAAACAATATTTTCATTCAGTTTTTTACAATTTTATGGTAACTGTCAAACGCAATCTTTCAGCGGCCGGACTTTAGCATGGGTAGGCCCATGATGGCCCAGGTCATGATTGAAAGAGCCTTTATCTACCTGGAGAGCAGATCAGCGACGTAGGAGCCGAGGGACTTCATGGAGGGGTAAGACTTGGACATCCAGGCAGCGGGCACGATGCCCTTCACGAAGGCGTTGTTGCACTCCTCTAGCTCCGCGCTCATGATGGCCAGCCCCTGCGCCGCCAGGTGCACGCCGTGCAGCGTGCGCCGCACCACCGACAGCAGCCGGTTGTAACGGATCAGTTCCTACGGGAGAACGATAACCGTGGTAACCGTTAGCAGGCTTTTGAACTCACATTTTAGTATGCGTCAGGCTTGAAATAGCGCGAGCGTTTGATATTGTTAAATACGAACCTTAAGAGAAGTTTATCAGAAAGCTCCAGAGTGCGCTGCATACAAACGAAGTTCCGTCCTATTTTCTACATCTTAACTAGTATAAAAATGTAACAGAAGTGTGTCTGTACATTGAAGATATTTACACGAGAAAGATTACGGTATGGTTTTTAGGTATCCCGGACTCCAAATCAACCTTTTTTAGAATTTTTGTGTCTGTTTGTTTGTTTGTATGTTTGTAACAGCATCACGCAAAAACTACTGAACCGATTTTGATGAAACTTTTTTTGTTTGATAGCTTATGATCTGACTTAAAATCGGGTATATAATTTGTGCGGACTAAGTCGCGGGTAAGCATAAGCATAAGCATATACTTACGACTATGTTCCCCGAGGGGGTAGTCAGAGATATTCTGAAACCTCAGAACATCCACGCGGGTAAACTCTAGGTAACAAATAAAAGTCCACAATAAACCACGTTAGAGGCCGTAAGTCGGTCTGAAAAACTCTGACACCAGGGCTTGTCCCCTCGATAAGAAGAATTAAAGTAAATGATTTTTTAAACATGTCAGAAATCAATGTCTGTGCTTTGCATTTGAAGTGTATGTAGTTTCAAGCAAGGACAACACTAATATTTCAGTTTATGCTGTCGAAAATTATTCATAAAAATATTTGGTAACTAGGTATAACATGTCGTCACGCGCGCCATCTACACGTCATAAATTGTACCACACGCAACCATAGTTTTTGCAGCCCTAGGCTGTTTTTCATGTTGTGACGTCATCTTTTCATTTTGTGTCCTTTGTATGCAGTGTCCGGGGTGTGACTATAGTATAGTATGTACCTGTTTCAGCACAGTATTCATGCTGTTGTAGTACATGACGGGGTACATCTGTGAGACCTCGAACACGTCGTAGTTGTACGGCAGTCGGGCGATGAGGTCGTGCGTGAGGTCGACGACCCCCCCGCCCTCGCCGCCCTCCGCCCCGCCGCCGCCCGTCATGAACGACGTCTGCGTCAGCAGCGTGCCGAATAGCAACTGCAAACCATACAGGGTGTAAGTGACAGCCTAGCAAGTCCTGAAACGGTGAACTCAGACCATTAAACTGATCAACTTTCACGATAGAACCTGCCTCAGGAAACGCGAAAAAAAATCAGCTGTCCCATACATTTGAGTCGGGTAGGTGTCAACAGCTTTGTATGGGCTGATTTTTTTCGCGTTTCCTGAGGTAGGCTCCATAGTGAAAGTTGTTCAGTTTGATGGTCTGAGTTCACTGTTTCAGTATTTGCTAGGCTGTCACTGACACCCTGTATATTAATATGTATATTGGTTATAGATAGGTAAGTCGCCTAGGAGTTTAGGACGTCTAATTATTAGCGTTACCGCTTATTAGCTCCAGGGGGAGCCACATTGTGAAATAAATTGAAAAGGACAGACGGCCGACACAAGGATCGATCTATAACCACTCGAATCGTGAGCTGGTTGTCTAGACAAGACCAGTAGACCAAAAAGACAGTAATTGATGTGAGCGAAATCTCTCACTACTAAAGCGGTGAGGTGTAGCGCGCAATCGCACCAGTTTAGATACGAACCCAAATTCAAGACGTAGTGCTTCGATACGTCACCGATAGATGTCAGAAGCTGTATTTGGAAAATCAGCGTTCCAAAACAACGTACCGAGTTTTGTTTGGATTGTTTCCGGGAATTTGCACTCAAACCTTGCGATACTTAAGCCAGGCCCCCTAGACAAAGTAACATTCTATTGGCGTTGACGCTAGTAGAAAATGTCAGAATATATGGATTTGACATTAGCGATCGAAACATTTTGACGATAGCTAATGTCAAATCCATACATTCTGTCATTTTCTACTAGCGTCAACGCCAATAGAATGTCACTTTGTTCAGGGGTGCAGGTCTCCGTCACTCGGCCGTAGGGTAGGTACCGAGCTAAGCACCATTAATTTGGCGCATCGTGAGCGATGCGCTTGCTTGATCTCTGTCACTCGCGCCAGATGGCAACGTCGCGCGCTGTATAAAGTAATAACAACACTGTGGCAAGCTTTACTAGGTACGTTTTTGCGCGTACCAATACCTAGGTAACCAAAGCGTGACAATTTATCGTTTTCAAAGGAAGTGATGTATCTGTTACGAAGTAACTAGTAATCTGTGTCTGTGCCTGTATTCGAATTCGATATGTCAAGTTTTTTTTTTGGTCTTCATTTTATATTTTTTTAGAAGACGTAATTTTAAAAAACCAATTTAATTTTATTGCGATTCATCGAGTTTTTCAATAAAAATTTTATTTTTAAATTAGGTGCCTTCTTTGATCAGTAATCTCTAAATGCAAAAATGGTGGAGAAAATAATTCAAACTCCATAGAGAAAAACTACAGTTTATTTAAAAAAAAAAATCCTGCCTTCTCTTTCTAACTCTAAGCTGGAAACAGAAAAGGCAATACTAAATATCTAATTCTGACATTGTGAATGTATTTTTTTTCTTAATGGCCAGTTATTTTAAGTTTATCAAGGAGTTCACAGGTTTTCCAGGGACGTCACTGGACGGACCGAAAAACGACATTATTTTATTAAAAATATCAGTACCGTAGGTAATCCTTTCATTTTAAAATCTCTGACATAGAAAATATGATTATTGAGACAATTATCTCGAATTTTTGTTTTCGTTTCAGCCCTCAAAAAAAATTTTATTCATACCGAATTAAAATGGCAACACTCACAGCAGCAGTCTCTTTATTATCTTTAGTAATGTCGGCGTTGTCGTGCAAGCCGAAGACTTCGGGCTTGGCGATCATCGGCAGCGCCCTGATGTGCTCCAGCACCGAGTTGTAGTCCATACTCGGAGGGATCTTGTAGTTGCCGCTCGGCGAGAATGAGTATCTGTTGGAGAAACAATGTTACAGTAGTACAGTCGCCATCAGATATATCATAGCTATAGATGTAAAAAAACCGGTTTAAATCGTTTTAAACCAAATTTAGCCGTTTTAAACCCCAAACAAACCGTTTTAAACCCCAAACAAACCGTTTTAAACCGGTTTTAAACTCGCCTACAAAAATAAAAGAACTGTGTTTTACACTTCATTGTGGGCGATTTTTGGTCACCTGTCGTCATGTTTCGTTTGAATTATTTTATAGAAAGTACCTACCTACATTACCTACTACACGAAAATTCATTACACGTGGCAGTCTATGTATGTGCATGTGTGTGTAGGGTAGGCGAGCTGCACGTCTAGTATGATTTCTCTGCACGCGCGCGACGCGCCTTCGCTGCATAGAAAATAACCTGTTCCCGCGCTTTTCGGAGAGCGAAAGCCGCGCTTGCCGCGACTTGTAGTATTGGAAAAAGCCGAGTCGCGCGCAAGTAGAGAAATCATGCTAGACGTGCTGGCAACGTTGCGTCGATTCATCAACGAGAGTGCGAAAGTGTGAGTTTGGTTATAAACCGTTTAAAACGATTTATTTGGAGTTTAGAACAGCAACATTATATTTAAAAGTTTTAAATCTGTTGTTTCACATCTATATCATATCCCTATCGGTAAAATCAAGAAAATGTAGTTATAATTAAGAAAAACAGAGTCACCAACACCAACACCAACGGTCTTAAACCGAATAAAATGGTTTATTTCGGTTTTAAACCGTTTTTTTTGTTTTAAACGGATTGGTTTAATTGGTTTTAAACCAGCCTTACATCTATAATCATAGCAAACAAGGTGGTCTAATATTTCTAAGCAGTTCTAGTTTTCAATAATTTCTTTACACATAACCAATCAAAAATATCTGAACAGCCAGGGTGATCATAAATATCTGAGCAGTTTAGGAAATAAAAAGACCTTACTCCGTTGTTATACATTTCAATTTTAAATAACATTGTAAATAAATTATTGACAATAAGTTATTCAGATATTTACGACAAAATACACGTTTAGATATAATTGGTAACATTTACTGTAAAGAATTTATTGAAAATTTGCACTGCTCAGAAATATATATTTCTGGCAGCACGGAAACGAATTTGTTGACACTCTATCCATTTCTGTCGCTCAGGAACGTCATTTCCTTCTCGCTCTAGCCAATGACGTCTCTGAGCGAACGAAAAGGAAAGAGCGTGAAAAAATGCGATTTCGTGCCGCCAGATGAGGAACTACAACTGTACTAAAACAACCCAGAAAGATCTACCACCACCTTGCAGTCATAACAAAGTGTATTTATAAACAACTACTCACTCGGGGTCACTAGTGACCTCATCGTTGTAGTAGATGGAGAGCAGCGACAGTATGAGTCGTCGGTCCTTGTCGTCGGTCACTCGGCCGCCGTAGTTACATTCCCCCGCGAGGTAGTTCAGAGCCTCAAACGGCGTCTCCGTGTATTCTGTTAGGAACATCTGAAACAACAAAATAGAGATTGGAAACGATTTTCCCAAATGTTCCGCCACGATTGTCAAGGCACAAAAACGAACTGGCTCTGAACCTGAGAGGAGATGGTAGCCTCCAATATATAAGAAAAAAAATCTTGCCTTCTCTTTTTTAACTCTATGCTGGAAACAGAAACGGCAACATCAAATGTCAAATTCTGACATTGTGAATGTATTTTTTTTTCATAATGGCCAGTTATTTTAAGTTGATTTTAAGTTTACCAAGGAGTTCACAGGTTTTCCACTGACGTCACTGGACGGAACGAAAAACGACGTTATTTTAATAAAATATCTGTAATCCTTTCATTTTAAAATTTCCGACATAGAAAATATTATTATTGAGACAATTATCTCGAAATGGTTTTCGTTTTAGCCCACCAAAAAAAAAACTTGACATCTAATTCCAAACCGGAATTTCGAATCAGAATCTTGATTTTGTATACGATTTGGTACCTCCGCAATACCGAACGAAATCAATACGAAATCGTAATTCTGATCCCGAATTCCGTATGTACCTATATGTGGCGGATCTCTCGTCATGTGTATATAGGCGGATCGCTCATACCCAGCAGCGGCCTCGTCACCGAGGACGATAAGATACCTGTAGCTGCATGATGCATATCCTCAGGTCGCTCTCGTTGAACTCGTACTGTATGTTCCAGCCGAGCGGGCCGAACGCGCGCCGCTCCTGCACTATGGCGTGGAAGAAGCACAGCGCGTACAGGAGCCGCCTCCACTCCTCCGTGCGCGGGCACGAGATGTAGAACTCCGGGTCGGAGATCGGGTCAGAGATGTACGACCGATTGATGTTGTTCTTGAGACCTTTTGGCGCTTCGTTCGTCATCTTTACGCCTGCAAATATTGTGTTTTACCCAATGACGTTATACGTGTTAATGAATTAACGCAAAACTAGAAAGTAGTTTGTTTACAAATTTGATAACAGATTCTTTTTTAAAATATTAAATAATTTTTAAAATTTAAAATTTACTGAACTCGATCTCTATCCACGGCTTGGGCACTCTCATCCTACTTACTACCAAAACAAGATTCTTAAAATGTATCCATGAGCCCGTTAGCGCTTTAATTCATTGCTGAATGGTTAAAAATTAATTTTTGCCTCAAAACTTAAAATGCGAATAACTTCAAATTTTAACTATCAAAATAATGAAATTATTGTTTCAATCGAATTATTTTGTTATAATTGAGTTGGGGTGTATGAGGTTTTGCGCTTATTCATTAACACGTTGTATATTGAAAGTTAAAATGATTTTACTACATACTATATATTTTAACGAAAATCTGACAACATACAAGCACAGAGATTAGATTCTAGATTGTTTCTGAAAAATGTCATTTACTCTAATTGGTTAGTATTGAAAATTTAACCAAACTTAGTTTTATATGGAGCGCGCAGTAAAAACTATCCCCCACTCATCTGGCAGCACGGAATCGCATTTTTTCACGCTCTTCTCTTTTCTGTCACTCGGAAACATCATTGGCTAAAGCGAGAAAGGTCGCAGCACCGCCAGTGCTACCGCTTGCGATCGCATTCCCGCTATCTTTCTCGCTCTAGCAAAATGACGTTGCTTAGTGACAGAAAAGGACGTAGCGTCAAAAAATGCGATTCCGTGCTGCCTGATGATGTTCAACTCTAATGCTCACCATTCTGCAGCACGGTGACCGGGAAGGCCTTGCTCGGGTAGGAGGTGAGCCAGCAGCGGAAGGAGTGGTGGGTCAGTTGGGGTATGATGACCTCAGCGCAGATGCGCTCCAGTTCTCCCATCCACGAGTCCATCACGTGGCAGTTCTGCAGCACCACCCACCCACCGGTCTGGATGGCTAGGTTTATCATGTTCGCTGCTATTGGGCCCTGGAGAGAAACAACAATCGATTCTGAAAACATGTACATAGGGCGACACATCAAGCTACGCAAAACCAAAATAAGCTGGCCGCGCGTAGGTAGAGTAATGTATAACGTGGCGCGGCTAGCTTATGTTTGTTTGCTTAGCTTAAGCTTGGTGTGTTGCCGTGTGTATGTACTATTGGCTATGTGCGAATGTGGGTGATGGGACGCACGCTGCGGCAGAAATTTTTTTTTGCTTTCTCCCCCAAAAGCTGTATCAAAATCTCCCATAGCCAATTTAGTTTATCAATAGGGATGATGACTGATCCTGACCCTCTAGCATGATAACTGCGCGCGACTCGGCTTTTTTCCGTACTAAAAGTGAAGGAACAGGTTATTTTGTATGCAGAGAAGTCGCGTCGCGCGCGTGTAGAGAAATCATACTAGACGTGCTGAAAATTCATATCTTATAATGAATTAAAAAAAAGGCTTATAATCACGAAATGTTAAAACGAAATTACAATCGAATAGAAAACAAAAAAAAGTTACAAGCGATTGAAATACGTTTTTTATCGTCTGCTATCTCTTTCACTGTGTGTGACACTTCGTTGTTATTAAAATACGTAGTTATGACGTCACTTCTCACTCTATTATATCTGCCTCTCGCTCTAACCGTAAATTTTAAACACTTTTATTTCGGTTATTTTAAAGATATTAAAAAAGGAATTTCACCATAGTGTTTAAGAAATCAAATAGTTTTTAAAAAGAAATAAAAAAATTGTCTTCATCCCTATTGTTGTTGATGTTTTGTTACCCAGTATGTTATAGTTTTAGGAATATTACCTGCACGGTAGGGGAGTTCACAAGCAACTAGAGCATCACAACTGGTTTTACAAAAGAGTTCAGGTAAAACCAATTAAACCGGTCAAGTGCGAGTCGGGCTACTCACACTTGGCCGCTTTTTATTATTTGTTGTTGTACTGTAGAGTTTTCTCTATAATCACACCAAGTTTGACGCTTGTATGTATTACCGTTTTTACGACAGAGCGAGAAGATAAAACGTTTATAAAAACTATGACATTTTTATTATTTGTTAGCAAATTCACCATAATAACGCACATTCTGTCAAAATTCTCTAGCTATTACGGTTCAAAAGTTACAGCCCTAAATAGGTAGGATAGACGAACGGACGGACAGCGTAGGTTTTAACCCTAAAAAGGAATCAGATGTCACCTGGCCCTGTCCCAGCGATATGGTCTCGAAGGTGACGACCTTCCGCTCCATGGAGAACTTGACAAGCCCGGACATGGGGTCGGAGCCGGGTGACAGGATGAAGATGAGAGGCGAGCAGCAGTTGCTGTCGTTGTATGACTGCTCCAGATCGAAGGGAGGCGGCTCTATGTAGGGCCGTCCCATCTCCTCCACCACGTATTGCTGCACTAGGGGGATCAGCTTGTCGGGGCGGATGCACCTAAGATATACAACGTGTTAATGAATAAGCGATCACCCCAACTGATTTATAACAAAGTAATTAGCTTCCGACATCTATCGGTTTAAATGATCAAAATGCTTGGTTCTGAGATCACTAGCTTATAGTTTATTTACTTTACTGTATAGTATCAATTATTTTATTAAATAGACTATGTATTATTGTATACATAACTTTAGCTTAAGAATTTATATTGTAATAGTTATTAAGTCGTGTTATGTTGTAGAGTTTCTGGCCGAATCTTCTTTACAGCGACAACACGTTCCGTTGCGGTGGTAGCTTTAAAAAAGATTTGACGTTTGATAAGTGTGCTTCAAGCTCATATATTTAATAAATTATATTGACTTTGACTTTTGACCTTGAGATTGAAACAATAATTTCATTATTTTGTTAGTTAACATTTAAAGTTATTCGCATTTTAAATTTTCGGGCAAAAATGATTTGCTATCATTTCAGCAATGAATGAAAGCGCTAGCGTGCTCATGGATACATTTTAAGTAGGGTGAGTGCCCGAACTGTGGGTTGAAATCGAGTTCAATAAATAATAAATTTTACAATCAAATTATTTATTATTTTGAAAATAATTATCTATGTTGAAACCATGATAATTCGATTCTGCTCTCGATTCTAAACAAACTACTTTCTAGTTTTGCGTTAATACATTAACACGTTGTACATCTATGATATTACCTCAACATAATCAGCTTGGGAATCCCGTGTATGTTCTCGTAGGGATTAGGGAAGGTGACCTCGTGGGGTGCCGGCAAGTCGTAGAATTCCTTCCAAGCCTTCACGTTCTTCTCGAAGCTTTCTTTAAAACCTTTCAACCTGCAGTTTTAAAAACCAAATAGATTTTTCCCGGCGTCTTGGTCTGTACCGGTTAACGTTTCCCGTCATCGTAGCGAGATAAATTATATAAGGTGTTACAAAAATACAAATAAACAATTAAGGGGTGGTTTAGACCATCAACTGAACAACTTTCACTATGGGACCAATATCGGAAAAGAAAAAAAAATGTATGTTCCATACTAAACTACAAATCTACTCGAGCTAAATGTATGGGACATCAGATTTTTTTTCGAGATTTGATGAATCTTTTTGTGTTTAAAAACTGGTATACAAGGTGTTACAAAAGTAATGATAAACATTTAAAACTTTTAAGGGGGTTGTTTAACCATCAAACTGAACAACTTTCACTATGGAACCAACGTCGAGAAAAAATTAATTAAATCAGCTGTCCCATACATTTGAGTCGAGGCGATACTGAAGTTTTAGGGATTCGTGGATTTTTTTTATTTTTTCTCGACGTTGGCTCCATTGTGAAAATTGTTCAGTTTGATGGTCTGAAGCATCCCCTCAAGTATAACTAGGGTGTTTTGTTCCACCCTGTATATGTTTAAGACAATGTATACTCCATTCAAAATAGCAACGAAATTTTAAGGCTATTTTGAATTACAGAAACAGAGATTTGAAACACTTCCTCTCACTTATTCTTAGAACAGCTTTAGTAACGTCCAAGATATGTCAGATAGTATATGTATCCAAAGATTAATTACATTTTGGTAATCAGAATTGGCTAGAAAGCGAAATAGGAATCGGAAAATCTCGTCGTCCTTATTTGGAATGAAGTATAGATGAGTGCGAACCCGCTGAGCGCGCTGCAGCACACGATCTCGGACCAGGCCTTGTCGGTGAGCCATCCGGGCGCGGGGTTCTCGTGCGGGTTCTCCAGCGCCACGCCACCCGTCAGCAGGAACGCCACCAGCTCGTCGTCTATCTCACCCTGCCGGAGTATACACAACACATCATCATCACCTCGTACATGGCCCTTCTGAACAACTTTCTTTATGGCATATAACTTGTTTTGTAAGAAATTTTTGCGGTCTTCCTGTATCATTAAATGGTATTTGTTCGTTCGATATACTCAACCTTTTGGTGATGTGGGTTTATATTGTATTATAATAGATAGTATTCCAAGCAAATAAAAAAACAACCTTTTGAACAAAGTTTTAGTTCTATACAGAAAAAAAAAACAATTCTGATTATTTTATTTTATTATATTCTGATTATTTTATTAAATAGACTATGTATTATTGTATACATAACTTTAGCTTAAGAATTTATATTGTAATAGTTATTAAGTCGTGTTATGTTGTAGAGTTTCTGGCCGCATCTTCTCTACAGCGACAACACGTTCCGACGCGGTGGTAGCTTTAAAAAAGATTTGACGTTTGATAAGTGTGATGCAAGCTCCTATATTGAATAAATTATATTGACTTTGATTCTGTAACTTTAAGTATTTGAACTCCAAACGCACACTCTTACAAAATTAATTTTCTATTTGGCCATTAAACTTGGTCTGCGGCGTGGATAGTATACTTTTGCTTCCAAAAACAATAACAAATACTTCTTAGAGATAATCGCAAACAAAAGCTAGTAATGTATTAAACACCTTAGCCCTGAGTATGCCGAGTGTGAGAACGAGAGAGAAGATAAGCTTGTCCTTCTCGAACAGGCTCCGGCAGACGTTCTGGTAGATGCTCAGCGTGAAGTAAGCGTTGAGGCTGGTGAGGCGAACGTCAAGAATATCGCTCTTTGGAGAGTTCAGGATAGCTTGGTTGTACAGGTTTATAAACCTGAAATGGAGCATTTCGTTGCATTTAAATGTGTTAGAAATCGTCGTCGAACGTCGGTGGCGCGTTACGGAGAGGTATGGTAACTTGATCTTGAGGCCCGGGTTCGAAACCGCACGGACGACATGCCATGTACCAATAGGTTTTTCTTACTTATGTAGACACATCAAGCTATACAAAACCAACATAAGCTGGCCGCGCGTAGGTTGCATATCGTATAACGTCGCGCGGCCTGCTTATTTTGGTTTTGTATAGCTTGATGTGTCGCCGTGTGTACGTAATATCGACTGCTCTCAAACGGTAAAGGAAAACATCGTGAGGAAACCTGCATAAGGCTTCCCACGATGTTTTCCTTCATTGCTGAAAAAGAAATTCCTATGCGTATGTATAGTCTAGCAATGCACATTGGGCACGCGTGGTGGACTATCGCTCATATACACCCTCCTTGAGGGTAGGCCTTAGATCATTTAATTAGGGACTAGCCTCGCATTATCAATCCCATCTGCCAAGTTACAAGATCAAATGATTTTTATGTAAATGTACACGACATTTACATAAAATTCTATACCTTATCATTATAACTAAATGAGACAGCCTGTAAATGCGGAACAATAAGACTATTTTCAACCATAATTAGAATCTAAAGTAATGGAATAAAATCCAATGTTGCGGATTTCATGCTACCTCGTCCCCCGCAAAAAGTGTCAGAAAAATTTGTTAGGTCTAAGGGGTTGGCCTGTGCCCTGTAGTGGGACGTATCGCAGGCTTCAAGCCACAGAACAGAGAACCCGGCTTGGAGTTACGGACCGAGAAACGACGTTATTTTATTTAAAATATCTGTCATCCTTTCATTTTAAAATCTCTGACACAGAAAATATTATTATTGAGACAATTATCTCGAAATGGTTTTCGATTCAGCTCTCCAAAAAAAAACTTGACATACCTAATAAAATCCGTGAGTTTCCAACTAGTCAAATTAACAACTCTTTATCAAACGTCAAAACGCGTGCTTTGTAAGAAATATTGCACTAAAAATTTAATAGTGACGTCATTGATTTTCGGCGTCGTTTTGATACTTTTTATATTTTATCCAGTTATTAAAAATAGTATTCAAGCAACAGAATTACAGAAAATGTTAGATTTGCGTTATTTTCAAACGGTTTAGTTACTGAGCAGTTAAAACTAAAATATATTTTATGTAGTCAACTCCCCTATTATAATATCGCTGGCTTATAAACAGTATTCGTTATTCTATAGTGGATAAGCCCCTATGGCTTAAAACTTGCGATTTAATAATTGACGAGATAAATAAAGATACTTACCAACCAAGCGAATACTGATACATAGGATCTATACTAGACAGATCAGAGATGCAGAAGAACAGCACAGAACTGTGCTTTGACACGGGCACGTAAAGCAGTCGAGCGGCGTCGATCTCCAGCTCGGTGACCGTGGCGGCCGCCTGCTTCGCCTCGATCTCGATGGACAGGATCTTGGAGGAAGACAGGATTCGGTTCGCTGACTCGTCTTCTAAGATGTTGCCGGCTGAGGATAGCACCTGGATAAATAACGGAGAATGTTCATGGGTATGCAAAGTCGCTTAAAATTTTATCACAGCTTAAATGGATATAGAAATCAGAAAGTTTATTATAGATTGCATACCCATTGTACATAATACATACACAAGTACAATACACGCAAAATAGGCGGGCTCCTAAGTCGCCGAGTTGCAGAAAATAGCCCGCTCAACTAATACCAATTACACTAGTTTTTGTTTAATTCAAAAAGACCAAGTAGTTTTGATTTTACATGCATTTAAAACTCCGGTAAATATCGAGCACTCCGCGCGTCACGTTCTAACATTTCATTGTCGCTCGGGCGCTTTCGTAATGGGCGAATCGAAGATTAAATGTCAAACCTAAATACTAGATTATCATGTGCTGTGTCAAAATATACAAACATAACCACTTTGCGGTAGCGTACAAGGAAATTTACTGCGTGTGACGTCACGTTCCAACACTTCCCGGACAGCCGAATCTCGCGTCACGCATCTGTTTTTATAAGTTCAATATCTCGGAAGCTACTTATTATTATTAAAGTAATTTTATCACAGATATTTTTAATTTTTAATAGGGAATACGGTGAAACCGATCTCAAATGTAAAACTGTATGAACATTCATCAAAATAATGTGAATAGAATAAAATAATATTCATCAAAATGTATGAACATTCTCCGCTTATTTTCAGTAAGTGACAAAAAGTTACCTAGTGTGCGTCTCTAAAGAAAGTTACTAGCACCAGTAGCGCGTTGCAGAGAGGCGTGGTCTACCAATCATGATGGTTCGAGTTTGAATCCGCAAGCCGACATGCTATGCACCAATGATTTAATCTAACTAATCGTAACTTTGTACGTAATACAAGAGAAAGCCTAAATGCAACGCTGAAACAGACATAAACGCATATATAAAGTCCACAAACCGCATTGGGCACGCCTGGTGGACTAATGCCCATACACCCTCCTTATGAGGGTGGGGGTTGTGTACCCCAGTAGTGGGGACAATAGATGATGATGATGCGTTCTCCCTCTCACATTAAATGATATGGAATTGAAACCAGAACAAATCTTGTTCTAATTAGTACTTCGAGCCGGATCTCAACCAGTTACCTCCAATATCTGATCTTCAATCTCCTTAAGGGTCCTCTTATTGTGAGCTCCTTCAACAATGAGCTGGTTCTTCTTCAGCTCCAACTCCGGGCGATCCTGGGCGACCACGATGCCGAGCAGCTGGTCTTGAAGACCTTGCGGTGTTATCACGAAGTTTAGCAGCGTCACCTTTTGGCGAGATTACTATTATTAGTAATCCTGCGATGCATCAAACGACGCCTTCAATCTACAGAAACGTCCCGTGTGGTCCTGGCTTAGAATGGACCTCCCCGTTTCTTCCCGCGTTTGTCTTACGAGGCGACTAATGGATGAGATTTCTTATACGATGTTTTTTGTGGGCCAAAGGCTATACACCTATTACTCGATGCGCCATATCATACTGAAAACTGTGCGTTATACTTCCAGCATGCCAAAAGACACTATTTAAAAATAGTTGGTAACTGTTGCATAGTTTCAGAATACCCCGAAAGGGATTATTGTCGTTAGTTTATGTTCGTACGAGTATGTCCACAGAATCGGTTTAGGATAGACGACCTCATTCCTTTTCATGGACTTTCTTGATGGTCTGATCACCCCCTTAAAATACCGTCAGCATACGGAAAGACAATTTTGCGCAAGTTTTTTTGGTCTTTATTTTATATTTTTTACGGAGAGAAGACATAATTCCTTTCATTTTAAAATCTCTAACCGAAAATATTGTTATTCAGACAATTATCTTGAAATGGTTTTCGATTCAGCCCTAAAAAAACATGACATACCAAATTATGGTATTTTTTTTGTGGACGAATTGCCACCCACATTTGCACGTCTGGTAAGATTTCTCTACACGCTCGCGAGTCGGCTTTTTTCTATACTAAATATCGTATTATAAGATCATTTTTATCTATACTTTCTTATTCTGTTTTTCTTGGCTTTCGCACTCCGAAAAGCGCGGGAACAGGTTGTTTTCTATGCAGAGACGGCGCTAGACGTGCAGTTCATACCGTCCTGGAAACTAAGGAATATGATCGCGAATTCATGAACGTAAAATGATACAAACCTTGACAGCGATCTCGGGCAAATAGTGAGGGTTGCTGAGCCTCGTCGTGATGTAGAACCTAAAGTCGTAGTTATATTCCAGGATGCTGTCTCCGAGTTTCAAGCAGTCTACGCCGCCAGATCTGTGCACAGAGTATAGTAGGATAGTACTTTAAACGAGGCCTAAGCCCAACATGTGGGTTGGTGTGGGCTGATTTGATTGATTGAATACGGTACTACGAGTAATATTGTTGCACATTTATAGCTGAGCGTAGCCTCACCTAGAAATTAATCGTGCAAATGTGTAAATCGAGACAAAGTAGATATGATTTTGATGATAATAGTTGACAGACTGCAGGAGTGCTATTTTTGAAAGACACACGTTCAAATCAGCAGTAGAAAGATTCATAATCTCCATAGTAATTTTGACATCTTCTACTGCTGATTTGAACGTATGACTTTTAAAAATACCATTCCTGGCCTTTGCCCTGCAATGTGGTCTTACAGGCTATAAGCTTACTTGTGGCTCAAGAGCCGCCCCCAGTTATCTCGTGTGATTGTAATTGACAGTGTACTTTTGCACTCTTCATGTAAAGCTATGCCTAACTAATAAATGTGCGACACCCTTTAGGCTGACTGTTCACCAGAGATGTGCGATGTAGCTAAGCTGTGCGAGGATGCGTATCGAAGTTAGATCTATTGTACCCGCGTCAACCAACGCGAGGAAGATTTGCTTAGTTACCTAGCTAGGTTTTTGTTTCACGAAGTCATTTCGGATTGCGACACGTCTGCCTACGATAAATTACGGTTATTGACTGTGTGAAACCCCGGTAGCTCTTTTCGTCTCTTAAGCGGGATTTACACGGGTCGATTTTCGCAGTGCGGCTAAGCAGAATATGAAGTACATTGCTGCGCGAGCTTGTTAAGTTCCAAGCTTATGTCAAACTAACCAGTCGGTGTATTCCACATTGCACTAAGTCGCACGGCGAAAATCAACCCGTGTACATCCAGCTTTATCTCTTTCGCATCCGTAGGACTCATCCCTAGCTCATATACTTAGCACGCATTTCGCATTTCTCGCTCGAGTTGTATGTAAAAAGGACTCGCGTAGCTAAACCCTCGTCCACCAGAACTGCGGTTATCTAAGCTATGGAAATAGAGTGATTTGATTGGTTTTTTTTCTCGCACACAGCTTAGCTACATCGCACATCTCTGGTGGACATCCGGCCTTATGAAAAAGCTGAGACCTAAATATATTTCTCAGCAGCACGGGCTCCAGCACGGCGTCCAGCTGCTGGCGTATGTTCTCCAGGATCACGGGGATGCCCATCTGGATGGCGTTCTCCAGGGTTCTCACGTAGTTGTTGTCCGTCAGCTTTATTACTTTCAGTTGATTATCTCGCTCCATGTTCTTCACCCATTTGTTTGCTTGCTCTGTTGGCGTACATTCACATGTTATACTTCCATATAGTAAGCTAAATTCTACGACGACAAAAATCTTGACAACATTCTGTAGTCGATATGAGTATCCAAGAGACTTAAGGGTATATTTTTTCGTTCGTGACTTCATCACTTGACGTACAATGGAAAAAATGAGAAACAAGTAGAGTTTTGCAGTTGTCAGAGGATGTCAAGAGATTGAATTTGTTCGCAATTTTGTATGGTAATCAGACCGTTTGATTATTATTAAAATGTTTTCAAATTATGCGTTTCCGACTTATATTTCAAAAAGTCGATTCATTGTTTTGTTTTACATTTACTTAAACTTTATTTTACATAGGCTGTATTTTCAACCGTGTAACGTAACCCTTCTAAAAATGTTCCTAAAGTAACCCCATTTTTAGAAATTTTTCGACAGTATCTGGATTTTACGCGAATGCTAAAATAAATTATATGAAACATTTGATTCATTTGATTTATAAGTAAAGGCAGGTATTTTATAATAAACATAATACACTGGATATGCAATAGCATATCACTGAAAACAATGTTCCTGAAAGGTGGGGTTTTAGAAAATATACCCTTAAATCGTTGGATGAATAAATAATTTGAACTAGTTTGTGAAGGAATATAAAACCTGTTCCCATTTCAACAGATTCAGGAGGGTGCATCTGCATTTAGCGCTCACACTCATTTACATTTAGAGTACCTTACTGCTTTTCTTAAAAAGGTGTCTGTGTAGTCTAAATCGGCTATGAGTAACTTGTTTTGGTAGTAAGTAGGGTGAGTGTGCCCGTGCGGTGGGTTGAGATCGAGTTCAGTAAATTTTAAATTTTACAAACAAATTATTTAATATTTTGAAGAAAAAAAAATACCTATGTTGAAAACATGATAATTTGATTCTGCTCTCGATTCTAACGTTAATACTACTGCTACATTCTAAATTTGACAAATGGACACTAAGGCTAAATAGTAAAATTATTTCTACTTATAAAAAGATCGTGACGTGATTGACAGACAACACACAGCGTATGAAGCTAGAAACATGAAATTTGGAACATATATTCTACAGATCTTTTTCTTTCTATACATACTTCTAAAGCAAGGTTTTCTCAAAAATCAACCCCTAAAGGGGTGCAACTGGGTGTAGTTTTCCGAATGCCACGCGGATGAGGTCGCGGGCAAAAGCTAGAAGGGACAATATACAGACAAAAATGGGACTTCTTCCTCATTTTGTTCACAGAATCCTAGTAGTTGCGCTGAAAGCAGATCTTACCTTGAGGGTCGATCATGAGAGGCCAGCGCCTGGACTTCTGCACGATGATGCCGTTCTCTATGGAGAAGGTGTCCACCGGCAGGCCGGCGATGTTCCACGCCCGGATCACCACCGGCTCCCCCAGAGTGTTCACCAGGGAGAAGACTTCAGAGCATGGGATATCTAGCCAAATGTCGCGTTTGAACAGACACCATTATTTATTAAAGATAATAATATCTTGGACATTGTCACACACGTGGTGGTCCGGTGGTGAGTAACCTTGTCTGCCGTGCAGTAGGCGATGGGTCGATCCCCGTCCAGGCCAACTCGTACCAATGAGTTTTTCGGAATTTAAGTACGGTTTGTAACACCTTTCTACCACCGGAAAACATCGTGAGGAAACCTGCGTGCTTCAATTTCGAGGCATGTATTGTACCCACTGTCCATTACAAGTGGCGGCGGGCTCACTCCCCGTCACACTGGATACAGTTTCGGTACACTAGTGAAACGTGGATGTTTTGAGGTTTCAGAATATCTCTGACTACCCCCTCGGGGAATATAGTAGTGAGTATATGCTCTCCAAGTCACACGAATTATTTGGTCCCATTTAAAGCACCACAATCTAGTCCAGACTTGTATTATAATAACAAGAAAAACAATATACATAAATGTTTGTTAGATTCGAACCTACGACATCACTCAGCACTCAGGTTACTAGTTGAGCTAGCGGGCCGATATAGTAGCTAGTGTGAAAGTTTGTGACAATGTTTGGAGGGTTGTCACTCAAACACGCAAAAAACGGATGAAAAAAGGCGATAAACGGCTGAAACGATTTGGATTACATTTGGGACAGCACTTGACAGCCGATTCCCACCGAGCGGTGAATGGCAATAGGTTATAGGTATACCGTGTAAACTTCTTGGTGAAATCTCATTAGACTTGCCGCCATTTTGTGAGTAGTCAATGCGATACTTGAAAACCCTAGCGATTTCACGCTGCCACCTCATGAAAGAATGAAAGAGGGAGACTATGTAAAGGAAGCTTTCATGCCTAATGACTCGGTTCATTTTTGTTTGCACGCGCACCGTTGTGAAGTTTGGTAGGTTATTCGCGAATTGTACAATAGAACGGGTGCGAATAACTTTTTACCTTATTACCGTGCAGAGAGAGTCGCTATTTATTTAAATCTGTTTACGAAGTGATCCTTCTGTACCGGTAGGTACTAGTATTTATTTTGTGGTAATACTCACTAAGCTGGATGGTGCGATCGTTCCACATCTGAATGACCTCGCGGCGATAGCTGACGGTAAAGGGACCCAGGTACGCTATGAAACCGGCCGACAGCAACACGTCGCCTGAACAACAGTTTCATTGTAAGCACACATGCAAGTAGCTTAGTTTATAAACAGATTATAGCCATTTGACACAAGCTACATATATATTGAGGGTCTTCGTTTTCACAATGTAGCACTTCTATTTTGTCAGCTATCTCAAAATGTCTGCTGTTTAAAATGTGTACAATCTCAGGAAGTCGTCAATTCATAATGTTTACATTCCTATAATATTAGCATTATCATAAGTTTTGATTTTCCGTTATGTTCACGGCTATCGTCATATTATGTTTGTTTTCCCATAATGTCTGCTTTATTTTCAAATCAATGTTCTAAATGTAAAAGGCTTTTTTGCTTGCATACTTACTCTTTGCCAAAATAGTAAGAAGGCGGATATTTTGAGGTTGCAGACATTTTGGGAATAAGCACTTTCTGAAAAGCGAACATTATATGAAAACTATCATTCTTGGAGACAAACATTATAAGAAGCTGATATTATGCAAAAGACGTGCAGACATTATGGATAAGCAGACATTTTAGGAAAACTGACATTTCAGGCCTGAGCCAGAAGAAGCAGTAGACATTTTCTCTTTCTAGGTTAAATAGCGACACAATATTGTGCTGACAGAACTGCCGAATTTACGGGATGTCAATTACGCATACAATGCTTTTCCTTTTACCGGCGACACAGCAGTACGCGCCATATTTTCTAGCAGATGCGTAAATTCGGCAGATACGTCATTACACTATTATAGGGGTGAAAAAAATGTGTTATGTCGTAACAGGAGCTCAAGGCACTTAAATTAGATGATGACGACCATACCAATAATATTATCGAGCAGCTCGTTGAGCTGCCTCGCCAGCTCGGTCCAGCGCACCTTCTCTCCGCCCAGGCCGCCGATCAGCTGCTCCGCGCGATTCAGTTTGATGGAGCACAGCTCTATCTCGTCCTCCAGCCCTTTCTTCTTGCGAGTCATCTCCGAGAATTCGTCGTTTAGTGTCTGGCGTACAGAGCTTACGTCAGACAATTACAATTAGATCGTAATGGACATTGTTGAATAGGTAGGCCATTAATTGACGGCCCTACAGCTCAGTCGGTAGTGAACCTGCCTACTGTGTCGCAGCCTGCTGCTGATCTCGGGTTCGAATCCCGTAAATGGCAAATATTTATATGGCTATACTTTAAATTAAATATGACTAAACAATTTGTGTGATAACGTCCAAGACGGGCTACTCGCGCACCGAGGGTTCCGTACCACACCACAACACAACATATTAACTTAGAAATAGTTTTGTTTTAAAACCGGAACCTTTAGCGCGAGAACGACTCACTTTTGGCCGGTTTTTATTATTTGTTGTTATACTGTAAAGTTTGCTCTATAATCACACCAAGTTTGACGTTTGGATGTATTACCGTGTTTACGATAGAGCGAGAACAAAAAAGGTTGATTAAATCTAGTTTCTTGTATGAGGAACTCCCTTAATTTTGAAAATTTTGAAAATTTTATTATTTGTTAACAAATCCACCTTAATAACGCATATTATGCGAAAATGTCAACTGTCTAGCTATTATGGTTCTAAAGTTACAGCCCTAAATAGGTATGACGGATGGACGGACAACGTAAGCTTAGTAATAGGGTCCTGTTTTCACCCTTTGGGTACGTAACCCCAAATATGTATTATTATGACATGAAAGCGAATAAATGAATACTGAATACTATTTATGGGAAGGGCCGCCCGGCCGCTCAGCTTGTCGAGCACAAACCTGCAGCTTGTCGAGCACGCCCTGCAGCTGGGCGCGCTTGGCGTTGAGCGTGTTCATCTGCGCCTGCAGCTCTCCCTCCGCCTCGGCCAGCGCCGCCTTCTTCGGTGCCACCACCTGCGACCGTCAGCGACGTCGATATCGTCGTGTAGTTCAGAGGTACACTTGATCATTTTGTTGAATTAACAATTCGACTAAGAAGGTACCTACCATGATGCGCACTCATCAAAATTAGAGTGCGTCCATTATTGATTTATAAAAGAACAAGATGCACAGTCTCATATAAAATATAAGCTAATTTTTGTCCGAAATGACACATACTTTTTAAACTTTGCAAAGAGATTAAATCTACTAGCCTTTTTTCTGTTATCTTTTCACGTAATACGTATTAATGGAACATATTAAATACCTTATTTTCAAGGTTTAAAGTTATAAATACTTCTTACGTGTCTTTGAAATACATTTTAATTCTAAAACGGCATTTTGAAAAAGAAACAAGATGTCAACTATCAGACTCTGAGAGGAGTGGTATTTTGTCTTTATTGTATTTTGTATTAAGTCACATGTTCAAATCAGCAGTAGAAAATGTTAAAATTACTATGGAAATCTTTCTACTGCGGATCCGAACGTGTGGCCCTCAAAAATTGCACTTCAGAACAGAGACAAATTATAAGCCACACAAAATAAGTATTAATTCTGTAGGGTGATACTAAAATACATCATAATTATTATTTATATGGATATTTACTTTTATATGTACTAAGTTTAATACCTTAGTCGTATTTGGTATGTTTACAGTCAGAGTCAGAGTTTACAGTCAAAGAGTTGGCGCGGTACTGAGGCAAAAGAGGTACTTTTATTCGTTAAGTACCTTTTTCGGGTCTGCCTAAGTTGTTTCTCTGCATAAGAGGTCAATAATAAAAATACAAATTAAAGGGGGCATTCGTTACGTCCTAGGTATAAGGTTGAGAGTGGGTTGATTTGCTTAAAAGTGGAGACATTTTGTAACTGATATTGCCGGTCGTAAGTTTAAGATCAAGGCATTGCATTGTAGGCTGGTAGTGTCCCCGCACGTCTCACCTTGATGACGCGGTCGTACACGTCCATGGCCCGCACCCATCTGCAGAGACCCTCGCAAGCCGACGACACCTTCGATATCACCACCGGGTCGAACTCACGGTCTGGGATATATCTACGAAACAATATGTGTAAAGGTTGGCGCACAAATATAACTTCACCTTAACGTGCAAATACAATTTTATAATGAAGAGTTAACAATAGATTGATTTGTTGTTTGGGCTATTGCAAGCAAGGGTCGTTATGTAACACTGAGACCATCGCTGGTCCTTTGTGTTCGCCCCGAGCTCACCCATATTTTACGCATACCTCCGAACTTATGGTATTTTCTTTTCATTCTCGGGAATGCAGGTTTCCGCACGATGTCTTCCTTCACCACCGAGCCAGTAAATGATAAATACAACCTTACATAAATTCCGTACAACTAAGTGGTACAGGTTGAGGCGCTAGCTCTCTCTTCCGTATGAGCTAACAATTGAAGGCTTGCCGAAAGCATGCCGTTCACTCGGGTCATTGTTATTGTGTCAGCACTTTATTAAACACGATTTAAAGCTCAAATTTCCACATTTCGTTTCGGTGAAAAGCTATGCCGAATCGATATGCATGCGATAACCTTGAGTCGATTATTCTATTGGCAAAACAATTATTGAAATCCTGACTGTCTAACCTAACCATTTAACACTAAATAGTCTGGCGACATCGCGGTTTTTGTCGTGCATTGTCACTTCATTTCCAATTAGTACGGGACCGTGATAAATTTCGCAAAGGCATAGGTACGCCGAGCGATGTAGGTTAGCAGATAACGAGTTGGGAACTGACTTATCTCGTATCTTTTTCATCGTGGGCACGGGTATGTTGTCCTTGTCGTAGTTCTTCAGGCTCTCCAGGAACTTCATGTCTCCCAACATTTTCTGCGAGGGACCCCAGAAGTCCTCGAATGCTTTGCCTGCAGGAAAGTTTTATTTTATTCGTTATCACCGTCCTATACAACGTGTTAATGAATCGAGAGCAGAATCGAATTATCATGGTATAGTTTGTTTGTAAAATTTACTGAACTCGATCTCATCCCACCGCTCGGCCATTAGTAGACTTCACATAAGCATGATGCATACGATGTTTTCCTTCACCGTTTGAGAGCAAATTAGTACGTACATACCTAAGTTAGAAAAACTCATTGGTACATGGCATATCGTCATTGCAGATTCGAACCTGGACCCTCGTGATTGAGTGTCCATACCTCCACAAAGCGCCACCGACACGCGACCGATTTTATTCTCAGACTTAAAAAATCGTTTGACAAAACGGCTTGCCGTGGATGCAGTAAGAGACTAATGGTTTCTTCTTTGTATGTTTTAAAGACTCTGTCAGTACGTACGTTGATTAAATTAAACCCTCCATTAAATCTCTTGCTGTCACTTTTTGTCTAGTTGAGGTAGTAAAAGCTAGCAAGGGATTTAATGGAGGATTAACTTTAATGAACGCACGTGCATCTGACCGTAACCCTCACCATTAGCATCCATCTTCCTATCACCCTTAATGCCCTTCATGACACAGACGGCTTCCATAACCAGCTTGACTCCAGCCGGAGGGTTCTTCATGCTCTTGACGAGGGTGATGTCGGCAGGTTTGAGGGTGTTGAGGGCGTTCAGGGCTGCTTCCAGCGCAGGCACCGCCTCGGCGAGGTCTGATTCGCAGTCGTCCTTTATGGCCTGCGCGGCCGCGGCCGCTTCGTTGGCTAGGGCTTCGTCTGCACCGACGATCTGGTTTTGGAAGTCAGTATCAATGGGAAACTTGCACAGTTTTATATTTTTAGAGTATCATAAAGATTTAAGGCTTACATTTCCATTGGCTATTCTGTGGCCATCTGAGGTGGACCACCACCTCTTCGGATGCATGCGGCAGATGTATCCCGCCCAGTCCCACTTCAGCCGAGCTGTTTTAAGGCCTACGTCAGCTATATAAGTTCTGGAGCGCAGATCTGTGTTTCGTACCCGATCGGTTAGTTTTACATTTAAAATGCTACGCTCCATGGCTCGTTGGCAAATCTTCAGATCGGATTTCTGATGTTCAGTCAAAGACCATGTCTGAACACCGTAAGTCAGGATGAACATGTCGTTGAGATTTCGCTTGAGTGTCAGAGGAAGGTCACCCTTCATCAGCTCCTTCATGAACCAGTAGTGGGACATAGGCATTCTAAAAAGACATGCTTTAAGATATGATGTCTGATGGTCGATTTCATCAACGAACGCCTACCTCTTTTTGTTTCTCGACGACGACGGTGTCCTGTTCGATTTTGATCATGAGTTTCTCGGTTTTGTCTGAGGTCTCCACCAGCAAGGGTTGGAGGTCGATCAGGTTCTGCTGCATCACCGCCACCTGCCCCGCCGCGAAGTCCAGCTGCTCTAGGCCGGTCTCGTATCTGTTAGTGTAACGTAAGTATGTGTATATGAGTGTGTACCTAAATGTGAATTTAGAGAAAAATAACGCTAAATTCACATTTTCAGTAATTCTTTAGCTTAACTACTATTTTTAATAACAGAACGAACAATAAAAGTAACGAAATGTAGATGATGTTCATACGATGCGTGGTAAGTCAACTTTACACATTTGTCAAAGACAATTTGCACCAAGTGCGCATGTGCAAACGCCATCATGTCAAATCCAAAACGTTGTTTGAAGTGCCGGACCAGTTACCTGACATTGCTCGTCTTACAACAGCTCACCTTGTCCTGGAGCGAGTGATCTGATCTACTTTCATAGTGTAGAGGTTCTGGAAAGCTTTAATCAGCTCCAAGTAGCTGGTCGGAGTCACGTACACCTTGCGCTTCTGTTCCGAGTAGAACCTGTAATAGGTACTGAGAGTTACTGCCAGTTGCACGTACGTTCATAAAAGTTAATTCTCCATTACATTTCTTGCTGTCACTTTTTGTCTTGTTGACGTAGCAAAAGCTAGCAAGAGATTTAATGGAGGAGATCATAAAACTAAACAACTACATAAAAACGAAAAAAAAAAATTTGGCTGCACCCCCTAGGGCGTAGGGGTGATTAGGGGGTGCACTCCCTAGCTCGAGGGGGTGTTTAGGGGGTGCACCCCTTACTAATACCTTATTAGTATGTTGGTAGTAGGGTGGAATAGGGAGGGTGTGAGTAGGAAGTGCGTAGGGGGTGAGTAGGAAGTGCGTAGGGTGTGAGTAGGGGGTGCGTAAGGAATGATTAGAGGTGAGTATTAAGTATTGATTGTGATCGCGATATATTAACGAAGCTTTTAAAGTCATGGTTGTGTCCTTCGGGACCCCCTTTCTACGCTCTTGGTTCGTACACGTATTCATAAAATTAAAAAGTTCAACATTAAAGAGAATTTCAATACATAAAAAGTTGACGGGTTTAGGTCACTCGAGCTATAAAATAGTATACGATACTCGTGACCTAAGTAAGTCCATTATTACACGGCGTATATCGCCCTCGCTCCGCTCGGACGATAATTCACGTCGTGCAATAATGGACTATTAGAGCGAGAGGCATGTATAAGAGAAGTGACGTCATAACCTCGTATTTGCATACAAACACCTGTTTTGCATGAAAAAGACAGATGATCAAAACGTTTTTCAATCGCTTGTAACTTTATTGTTATCTATTCGATTGTAATTTCGTTTGAAAATTTAGCATTATTTTTAAATTCGTTATAAGATATGAATTTCCAGGAAGAGTCATCATCTAAATTATGTTGACAATGCATGTAACCATAGTTTGATATTACCACATACTCGTGATCGTACAGGCTACAGGAGTTACCTTTCACTCAGCTTGACGACGCTCATGTGGAAGAGCTGGCATATCTCGACGCAGGCCGTGCAGAGCTCCTCCCCGACGTTCTCCACCTTAGATATGAACATCGAAGCCACCCGCTCCAGCGCCTCTGGCGGCCACGCCGTGAACCTGTCGATTAAAAGCATTATAAAAAAATAGCTTTGGGTAATTGGACATATAACTAGTGTTCCCGTTCAGTAAAATAACAGTTTATTTTATACACCTACGATTAACAGTCATGTGCAACATGTTCCCGCATAATAAATAAATTCTTTAGCCTTCAAACCTTTAATATGCTAAAGCAAATTTCTCAAATAATTTATTTAATAGAAAGAACAAGCTTCAAATCTGCAACACGCTTCATCAAAATGGCTAAATGTCCGTATCTGCAACATGCTTCGTCTAAAGTTAAACAAAATCTTATTGCCGTGCAGAGAGAGTAGCTATTTATTTCAATCTGTTTTCGAAGTGATTCTTCTGTACCGGTAGGTCCTAGTATTTATTCTGTGTCAGTGGTCTCACCAGTCGATGGTGCAGCAGTTGATGAGGGAGGGGAACATCCGCAGCCGGTTGCGGAACGAGTCTCCGATGGGGGACATAGCGAGTACGATGCGCAGGTTCGCCTTCACCCGCTCCACGTAGAAACCGAACATGGCTAGAGGAGTCGTCTCCATCTTCTTACCCTGGTCGAGTGGATTAGGAAAAGTTATACAGGGTGTAAGGGACAGCACTCCGCAAACTGAAACGGTGAACTCAGACCATTAAACAGAACAACTTTCACTATGGAGCCTACCTCCGGACACGTGAAAAAAATCAGCTGTCCCATACAAAACTGCTGTACCTACTCGACTCAAATGCATGGGAGATCTGTTTTTTTCACGTTTCCGGAGATATAGTGACCATAGTTCACCGTTTCAGTTTGCGGAGGGCGGAACCTACTACAGGGTGCAAGGGCGTCACGAAAAGAGCAGGCCATATTCCACAACGTGTGTCCAGTGCGCCTTAGACCATATAACTAGGGACCAGCCTTGTGTTAGCAATCCCCTCTGCTAAGTTAGGTACATGGTCAATTTGACCATTAAGCGACAGAAGAGAATAGAGCGTGAAAAAATGCGACTCCGTGCTGCCAGAATCAGAATCAGAAATCATTTATTGTCACAAACTGGTATACATTTATAGGTCTTATCATAAAAATTTAGTCCACAGTTTTACCTAATATGTCAGGCATACAATATTATTTATAAGATAGTTGAATCCAAGAAACACAGTAGGTATACAAAATTTTAAGTAGGTAGGCATTAATCTAACCTCCACGATAGGCACCATAATTATATTAAGTCAATATTAATCCTAGTTATGTCAATACATTTTATTATTATAATTTTATATTTTACAGATGAGGCTCAACCCTTATTTATGATTGTACTCACCGAATCCCTGACCGCGGCCTGCATCTTGTCCAGGATCTCGACTTTCTCGTCCATGCCGTACAGGTTGGGGATGTCCCCCGTGTTCAGCAACATGTTTATGTCCTCCACCATGCCCTCGTACATTATCTGTACAGAGTTACTTTTATTTCAAATATTGTTGATTTTAAACATGTTACAGCCATGTTGTGTCTTTCAAATCAAATGCTTTCGAAAGAAAGCTTTCAGGTTAAAATAATGAACATTCAAATATAGGCTTAAGATTTAGGCTAGAAGAGACCTATAGGAAATGCGCAAACAAATTTCGGACTTTCCATACTAAATGCAATCAGCTGATCGAACGTTTCTATGAAAAGTCGACATTTTTTATCTCGAATTTCCTATAGGTTTCTTAAGGACAGTTCAGTATCATGATTACAATCACCCCTTAAAGTAATGCAACTGTTTACCCTAACATCCTGTATACCGGCCATATTTTAAACGACTTTCGTATTAGTTTCGTAGATGAAGTTTATAATAAAGCGAACCTGATTATCAGCGAACAGGAAGACGATGGGCTTCCCGATGATGCCTGCTTTCATCAGCAGTTTGCGGATGTCGTCGCGCCACTCGTTCTGACCGTACACCCGAGATATCTCGATCTACAAGTACATATTTTAATCAACATTAGAGGTAAAAGTAGGTAGATATTTAATTGAAATTACGAGGGTGCAGCATCAGGTATACAGGCAGATTACATATTTAGAAAAGGTACAAAGAAAGGAAATCGTGCCTCGCGCCAATGGGGAACTTGCCCAGTTTTATATTTTTAGTGTATCATAATTATTTAAGGCTAACATAAAAATACAAAAAACAAAAATGGTAAAATTCATTTATTTATTGCAAATCAAGTAGACTTTTCAAATTCTGCGCCATAACGCGGCGCCAAATGCCATGACGTGACGCCACTCCTTTACACGACGCGTGAAACTCATCGTAAATCATCAGCTTTAATATGTTGCCGTACTCTTCTAACGCACGTAAGTTGCTAATCGCTTCGTTACTTTGAGCTGATTGGTGTTTGAAATTACGTTCCTATCCACGTAAGTTATAATTGAAATATTTCGTAAAACATTAAAATTAGAATAAATCTTTCAGTAATTTTCTATTCATAACTATTATTATTGAATTATTAAGATAATTTCTCATTATAATTTTGGCGCAAGAGGTCAGTCCCATTCCCCATTACAATTCAGACATGCAATTTCATTCGGACATACTTAACTACGTTTTTAAATATTTCTTTTAAATTTTATTTTTTCTTTACAATGACATTCTATAAACAAGGATATCGCATCAGTGCGCAATCAATGGGACTGCTAAAATGTGCTTGATTGTTTTAAATTATTTGCTTACTTTGCGACAGAGGATATTTGAAAGGACTGGAATGTCAACGGCAATGTATGACAGCCGAGCACAACTGAGGCACAGCCAGTTTTTGGTTTTGTTATTATATGAAGCGGTGATTCCATGTGTATAGAATGTCATTGTTACGTTAACATACGAAAATCTTCCAGTCATATTTTGTGCTAATACAATCCGTGTTTTTGTCAAATTGTAAGAGTAATTTAATTTCAACACTGTAAAACATTTTGTCAGACCACTATACCTGTACGACATTCATCTCCAGGATACTAGCGGCCAATCTGACAGCGCTGCTTCTGCCACTGCCTCCCACACCCACCAGCAGAAGATTACCTGAACAAAATCAATCTTTAAAAATGTGTTTTGAATTTATAGGATGCGAGCGTTCACCGGCGACTTCGTCCGCACAAATTATATGCCAGATTTTAAGTCAAACCATAAGCTATCAAACAAAAAAAGTTTCATCGAAATAGGTTCAGAAGTTTTTGCGTGATGCTCGAACAAACAAACAGCCAAATCCTACTAGTATTATAAACGCGAAAGTTTGTAAGTATTGATGGATGTTTGTTACTCTTTCACGTAAAAACTACTGAATGGATTTTGATGAAATTTGGCACACAGAATATGATCTGGATTCACACATAGGATACTTTTTTAAGGTCTACTCAGACGGAGTCACGGGCAACAAAAAAAAGGTTGATTTGGAGTCGGGAACCAATATCGTTATCTTTTATTGTAAATATCTTCAATGTGAAGACACTTTTGTTACAGTTTTATAATAATATTTTATAATATTTTCCGTGCAGTGTCCGGCTGCAAATAGTACCAATCCTCTCTCTCGGTTCTCGTAAACAGCTACTAGACCTCTTCGTCTCATCTCTTTATTGTACACACGGAAGTACATATGAAAATAGTAAAAAAGATAAGTACAAAGAGCAAGCTTATATCTAAAGAGATTTCTTCCATATCTGCTACGATACGACAGAGAGTTTATCAAATGACAAGATTTTTTTTTTATATCTTTTACGGAATGATTACAGTGATATATAGTTTGCGCATAGTTATGAAATACGAGCTTTTACCCACGACTTTGTCCGCACATATTATACCAGATTTTAAGTAAAATTATAAGCTTTCAAACAAAGAAAGTTTCCTCAAAATCGGTTCAGTAGCGTGATGCTCAAACAAACAAACAGACAGGCAAAAAAAAATTTGCGATTTGGAATTGTCGGTGCGTCTTCTCTTCTATTCACTATACACGAACACAAATATATCGGTTTCCTTTTCTATATGCTGAGTTTTTTAAGTCTTTAAGTAACAATGGAAAATCTATTGTTATTGTGACACGACGGTGTTCAACGTGTTAAGGGGATAATCAGACCATCAAACTGAACAACTTTCACTATGGGATCAACATCGAAATTGCGAAAAAAAATCTGCTGTTCCCATTGACTTACAAACTACTGGACGTCGGGTCGCTCAAAACTAAAAGAGCAGTCGTATAAAGAGAACCAATTAAGCGACCGTTTTCGTTTGATCGACCGACTACGCGCACGTACATAGTGCCGTTCCGCGTTGGGGTAAAAACGACGTAAGCAAAATGAAAAAGAATTTCAGCATTTTTGATGTTTTCAGTTGGTTTATATTACTATACACGTAGTTAGGTTTATTTCGGACTCTTTTTTCGAAAACTTTATACTAGACCCAGCGTCCATTATTTTGTATGTCAATGGCTATTCCATACAAAACTATAAACGTACTCGACTCAAATTTTTTTTTTCGAGGTTGGTCTCATAGTGAAAGTTGTTCAATTTTATGATCTGATTATCCCCTTAAAAAACTGTTAGCATATTAAGTTGGAACCAGTATAACATACCGTTGTCCTGCAGCAACACGCGTGTACTCCGCGATATGTGGTCGAGCGCGTATCTGAACATGACGAGCCGCATCGGCGAGGAGGATACCACGTTGTACTCCTCCAGGTAGTACTCCATCTTCACCACCATGTCCTCGAGGTCTAGCACCTTTCAACATTACAATTCATTTGTTACATTTAGCTTTGTCGTTCACTAGTAAAGATAATTTGATCGCTAGGCTATGGAGATGGAAGCTCGTATCCATGACAGCCCCCCGCAGACTGAAGCAGTGAACTCAGACCATCAAACTGAACAACTTTCACTATGGAGCCTACATCAGGAAACTCGAAAAAAACACAGCCGTTTCATACAACACTACTGTACCTACCCTTCTCAAATATATGGGACAGCTGATTTTTTTTCGTGTTTCCAAGTTTTTCAGTTTGATGGTCTGAGTTCACCGTTTCAGTCCGTGGAGGGCTGTCCCGTACACCCTATATTTGGTCGGCCCCATATCTCAGTTGGTAGTCAACCTTTTTGTTGGTCCCAGAGTCGCGGGTTCGAATCCCGTAAGGGTAACATTATTGTTATGATGGATATGAATATTTGTACCAGAGGCATTGATGTTATAGGCTATAAAGTACGATTTGTAGCACCACAAGCTTTTCAGAGAAGGCAAACATCGTTAGGAAACCTACATACTAAAATTTTGAGGCGTGTCCGCAGTTCTTAAGTACCTGCTCATAGATCTTGGGGTCAACCTTGGGGTCCATGTAGTTGTCGAAGAATAACGTAGGCGGTGCATGGGTGAAATCAGGAAGTTTTTTATGGGGTGCATCTGGCTAGATCCATACATTTTACCTACTAATAAAGCAAGGGCGGATTCAGGAATTCGTTACGGAAATAGGAACTTGGAGCAAGCAAGCGAAGCAAGTTCGATATTTTTTGGCTGTGTTCAGAAAATGTGGGTATTGCAATTAATATAAAATACCTATTTTAAATCGATACGGAGGGAGTGACCGAAGCGAACTCGGAAATGTTTCGATAAAAATTTCTCGGCTGTGGCCAGAACTTTAACGATTGCACAGGAAATAAGGAGAATAAAATAGATACCTGGAGACAGCGAAGCGAGCTCGAAAATTTTAAACAATACGAATTTCGCTTGGATGTCGTTTAAATTCTGTCGGTTTAAGTTTAATGAAAATCTATTATTGAAAAAGAAAGTTAAAGCGAGCGAAGCGAGCTCGACATTTAATTTTAATTATTACTAGGTTATGATTATGATCCTGATATATATTAGCTTAAATGACTATGTTAATAAAAATGCCTCTTTTGTTTCTGTGTATTTTTGTCTAAGGCATCGAGTTCAAAAAGATTGTCATTGGCCGCGATCTTATCTAGAATACGAACATAACCGAATTCATACGACAGCCGAATCCTATTCTAAGTGCTAACTAGTATGACGTATACGAGTGGACTGTATCTATGTAGTCAACTACGTGTACCTGATCATAGATCTTGGGGTCGGCGTCAGGCTCCATGTAGTTGCCGAAGAATATGTCGGCGGCGTGCTTGTTGGAGAGCTTCTCGTCCCCCGTCAGGTAGCCGAGCTCGGTCATCACCTGGTCCATGTGCACGCGGTAGTTCCCGTACACCGCCTTGTACACTATGTTATACAGCTTCAATCTGCGACAGCAACGAGACGACTAACAATCAATCAATCATCATCATCATATCGTATGGCATTTTTTGTCTTCCTGCTTGGATCCGAGGAGGTTTAAATTTCGAGGTCAAGATGTTTTAGGCAGTCTTCCGCTGCCGGGGTTAACCTATGTAAGTGCACTCCTTTACCACTTGGGTGAGCGTTTGGTCAGGTGCCCCGCAGTCGCACATTAATCAATTAAATGTAGCACTCTACAGGGTTCTTCTTAATATGCTGATACTTTTTTAAAGGGATGATCAGACCGTCAAACTGAACAACTTTCTTTATGGGACCAACATGGAATACGCGAAAAAAAAACAGCTGCCCCATACATTTGGCTCGAGAAAGTTTGCAGTTTTGTGTGGAACAGCAGATTTGTTTTCGCCATTACGACGTTGGTGCCATAGAGAAAGTTGTTCAGTTTCACGGTCTGACCATCCCCTTAAAAAGTGTCAGCATATAAAGAAGGACCATGTATATGGACCTGTTCCTGAGGATATGTATTAACTTTATACTGATTGTCTGATATACTGATTTCACTATGGGACTAACATTGAAATCACGAAAAACAAATTATAGGCCCCTTCTTAATATGCTTCGTATGATCAGAACGTCAAACTGAACAACTTTCTCCATGGGACCAACATAGAAATCGCAAAAAAAATCAGCTGCTCTATACAAATCTGCAACATACGCGACCCAAATGTATCCTCAGGAACACGGTGTATACAACGTGTTAATGAATTAATGCAAAATTAGAAAGTAGTTTGTTTAGAATCGAGAGCAGAATCGAATTATCATGCTTTCAACACAGGTAATATTTTTCAAATTATTCAATAATTTATTTGTAAAATTTAAAATTTACTGAACCCGATCTCAACCCACCGCTCGGGCACTCTCACCATACTTACAACCAAAACAAGATTCTTAAAATGTACCCATGAGCACGTTAGCGCCTTCATTCGTTGCTGATATGTTAACTAATCATTTTTGCCTCAAAACTTAAAATGCGAATAACTTTAAATTTTAGAACTATCAAAATATTGAAATTATTGTTTCAATCTAATTATTTTTTATCAATCAGTTGGTGTGTATGAGGTTTTGCGCTTATTCATTAACATGTTGTATAAGTAACCAAAGTCAATGCACATGTCTCAAATCAAAAGTTCCCTTTTTTGTATTGTTTATTCATAGTTAAATTATTTTTATTGCTGACAACACTATTGGATTTTTGTTGTGCTTAATAAAAATTATTCATTTGTACTTTTAAAATCATATATTTAGGCGTCAATCTAGTTAGGATTGAGCCTCATCTGGCAGCATGGAATCGCCTTTTTTCACGCTCTATCCTTTTCTGTCGCTTAGGAACGTCATTTCCTAGGGCGTACTAAATATCCCACATTGTTAACCTCAAACTTTTTAATTTTTCCATCAAAAACACCCTCACTCACCTATCAGCGTCATCGGCCAGTCTATCATAGAAGACCCTGAAGGTCTCGTGGACCCACAGCAGCACCAGCTTGTTGAGTTCCTTCATGCGGGTGGCGGGCACCAGGAGGATGCCCTTGATCACTCGCGCAAAGTCCCGCAGGTTAAAGAGATAGTGGCACTTGCTCGGCGTCGGCAGGAACTGGACGGTGACCGTTTTGTACACCTCCATCGTTGCTGCTACTACGGCCTGTGTGTTTAGAGTTACCGTAAGGAGAAATGTTTGTGTTTTTATCGTTTATTTATTTAAGACTACTTATATGAGGACAAGATACGCGTGTAATTCTACTAACAAACTTTTCTGCCACTTTTTGCGGGGGGCGAGGTAGCACGAGATACGCAACTTTGAATTTTATTCCATTAGTTTAGATTCTAATTTTGAATGTCAAAAATCATGAAAAACAGTGTCGTGTGAACCCCATAAGTCAGAAGTTCTAAATTATTGTTCCGCAATTATAGGCTGTCGCGTTTAGTGATAAGGTATAAAACTGTATGTAAATGTGTAAGATTTTTTGATCTTGCACGTTGGCAGAGGGGAAATGCTAAGGCGAGGCGGGTCCGTATATAAATCGTCTAAGTTTATTTATGCGTATGGCGAATTTTGGTTTGTAGTTTGGTTAAGAGAAGTTTATTCCGAATGCGTAAATGCGCGCTGCATACAAAAGAAGTCTAGTGATATTTTCAATACTAACCAATTAAAGGCAATGACAATTTTCAGAAACAATCTAGAAACTAATCTCTATGCTTGTATGAAGTCAGATTTTCGTTAAAATATACAGTTTGAGTGATAGGATTAATTTAAAATTAGTAAGGAAATCTTTGAGGCACTGTAACTTTAAAACTATACACACATACATAAATACACACATACACACACACACACACACACACACACATACACACACACACACACACACATACACATTAACGTACCTGTGTGGGGGAGGGAGGCTTTAAGCTATTCTTTCCGGTCCTATGCTATTCGCATCCAAGCTTGCGGTTGAAAATGAAAACCAGTGCTGACCTTACTCTGTCGAGCGAGCGTATCACTGAAGCCCTTAGCGAAGTGCCAGTCCATGATGGTACAGAAGATCTTGTTGAGGGTGTTGTCCTCGAAGGAGTCCAGCGTGATGAGCAGCATGTGCCGCGTGAGGCGCGACGAGATCAGGTTCGAGCCCCCGCCCGGCGGCAGCATGGCGCACACTACCAGCTGAAACCAAGTTCATCATCGGCCTATCATTGTCCATTGCCGAATATAGGCCTCTTGCAAGGCGCGCCACAAAACTCTATCCTCGGCCTTCCTCATCCAGTCGCTCCCCGCTATCTTTTTTACCCGACTGCGTGACGCAAAGGAAGGGTAATGTGGTTATCAGCCTATGTATGTAAGTTTGTTCATTTGTAGCACTCTAGAGACAAAACCGCGTGGGCCGATTTTGATGATTCTTACCTCAATCGATTTGCCATAATCTTGCAAGTGTCACTAGACATGACAGTATTCAAAATTCTATGTGTCGACAACTAGACGCCATATTGCGAAAGAGCAAAAAATATAAGTTGAGGAACTAAGAATATCGAGTGAATAGGTATTTGAAAAATAATCTTTAGGTTTCTCTTACCATTTTTCATTTCAAATGGATCATTTTAGGATCTATAACGATTTAAAGTTGAAAAAACTACAAAATTAACTAATAAATATTAAAAATCAAAACACTTTTTACGCAGGCGGGTGATTTTAGGTCGTAGAGGTTCAACGGGTAGTACTTCATACTGACGGGCTCGCACTGACAAGAAGAGGATAGCCCATGTATACAGTATGCGTGTGAGTGAGAGAGGACTACACCACTGCTTATCGTCGGCCTCCTCCCGTACCACCGAGAAGGGGTGAGGGCAACATTAAATGGGGGGTAGGGAGTCTCCGTCACCACAGTATAGGTATAAGAAAGAGTAACACAACATATGTACGTAGTGTGCTCGCAGAATAAAAACGAAGTATGAGAGTGTAGGTACTGACCACGTCTACGACCTCCTGACGCACCATCTCCTTGAGGTCGTACCAGTGTCCGTGGTCGATCCACTGCCGCAGCAGCTCCAGCGGCGGCTGCGCCCCGTACTGCTCCTTTTGCGGCATGCTCAGGTCGTCCACGAATAACACACACTAAGTAAAAACATACGCTTAGTCACAGATTAGTAGTTACTTCTTAACAGATACATCACTTAGGAAACGATAAATTCCCTCGCTTTAATTAGCTACTGCTAGACGTATCGCTTATTTTTAACCACATTATTAATTTATTCAATAAAATAGGCGTTTCAAAAATAATGTTGTCCATTTCAGCCTGGTGTGTCGTGGTTAATTTGAAAAGCATTTGCAGGTGTAATTTCGACAGGTGTCTTCCTACAATTAGAAGGAATATGATATGTATGCCTAAGAGATATCGCACAGCTAGATCAGTAGGAAGCTTAGGGGGCGCATTGCAGAGTCGTGCTCTTCCAATATTGAGGGCCCGGGTTCAAACCCACCGACGCTCCACCCTACGAATGCCACGCCATGAACGTACTAGTGAAAGAATTTTGAATACAAGAAATTGACGTAGAATACTATGGACGCCGGGTCTAGTATTACTAGTACTAGAATAAAGTGTCCGAGACTACAATACACAAACCTAAGTACGTATAGTAATATAAACCAACTAAAACATTGAAAATGCTGAAACTCTTCCGTCCCACTCCAAGTACGTATAGTAATATAAACCAACTAAAAACATTAAAATACTGAGATTCTTTTCCGTCCCACTCCCCCAGCGAGCGAGCAGCGCTCCCACGCGTGCGCGTAGTCGGCCGATCAAACGAAGACTGTTGCGTAATTCGTTCTCTTTTTTACGTTTTCGTTCTCTTTTTATTCGGACACTTTTTAACGCGGACCCTCCGTCCAGTAGTGGTAAGTCAATGATACAAGATGATAAAATATTACGAACCTTTTTGCCCATAGAAGGACCAAATACACCTTTGCGTCGCCGATCCACTTTGGACATGATTATGTCTTGAGTCTGGAATTCGAATATTAAAATATTTTATACGTTCGCAAAAATTTTTCGCTCTTTCCCAAAAACAGTGACGTTCATAATTACAATACAAGAAATAAAAATAAATTAGTAGTCCCACATTTTCGACTTAGTAAGGTCAACACATTTTTCATGGGGCACTGTATACGTTATTATAATAAGATACCAGAATATATTCTAAACTTGACAGACAAAAAGTTTAAATCACATGTTAAACAAGTCCTCTGTAAAAAAGGTTACTATAAACTCGATGATTATTTAAATGACCAAAATGTCTGGTCTTGACAATGTTACACTATGTAATTTAATATTTGGATTTATGTAATTGTACTTTTTATATTTTGTTTTGTTTAAAAGAAGTTTGTTGTAGAGTTTCTGGCCGCATCTTCTCTACAACGGAACACCTTCCGACGCGGTGGTAGATTCATAAATATGACGTCAAAAAAAGTTATCTATGTGATATTATTTTGAATAAACAATTTTGACTTTGACTTTGAAAAACAATGTGTAGAGTGAGATTACCAATAAAACCTAAAAAAAAATAAACTACATTAATCTTGTATTGTAATTCGGTATCTCAAGTTTTTTTTAATCTTCATTTTATATTTATTACGGATAGAAACAGATAGAAGACATAATTTTAATTCTATTTCATTTTTATTGCGATTCATCGAGTTTATCAATATAAATTTCATTTTTAAATTATTTTGATCTGTAGTGCAAAAATGGTGGTGAGACAATAATTCGAACTCCACGGAGAAAGACTACTGCTTAGTTAAAAAAAATTAAAATATCCTGCCTCCTTTTTCTAACTCTATGCTGGAAACAGAAACGGCAACATCAACCATAGCCAAGGACTTTGCAGTTTGCCAAGGAGTTTGCAGATCGCGGACCGAAAACTACGTTATTATATTAAAAATATCTGTAATCCATTCATTTTAAAATCACTGACATAGAAAATAGTGTTATTGACACAATTATGGATGGATAATACGTAACACCTTACAAGACGGACACGGGTGGAGATCTTGAGACAGTGGTTGCATTATGTAATTAACAAACCTGATTAGCAGTAGTCCTGGCGGAGAAGTTGATGGTGTTGGTGATGTAGCGGTCCTTGGGCAGGGAGAGCAGGAAGTTGATCACCAGCGAGGACTTGCCGGTGCCCGTGGGGCCGACGATCAGGATCGGGATGCTCGATCGCACCATCTTCGTCACAAAGTAGCGCAGGCACGCGTTCTCGTTCGTCAGGATTATTAGGTCGTTCACCTTTACGAATACTTTGCTTTAGTCACAGTATAAACCAGGCACTATGTTCTCACCGAGAATGGACGAGAAGGGCCGAGAACAAGAGTGTCGTGTCGTCGATGCCTTTCATTGTTTTTGTGGAATTCTCGCCTCGTTCTCGGGTCGGTGGCGGTATTTTGTGCACGAGTCAAAGGGTTCTCGGGCGAGAACTGAGAAGGCATCCACATTCTCGCATTTTATCAGTGTGTCAGTAACGTTGTAGTGAGAGCTCATGGCAGTGTGACTTGATTTAACATGATCGATGTTTAGGGAATGTTGTGTGCATCTAGGCGCGGTCGCAGCCTGACATTGCGGGGGCCGGTCATTAATAATAAAATATGGCGAGTAATTAATTATTATAATTAACTGACTTTTTGCTTGTGCGTTAGAACCGCATTTCCCCCAATGTCAAGTAGTTTGTGGGAGTATCTATCCCAATCTCAGGGATTGTTTTTGATCAAGAACAAGAAGAGATTGAGGATCGCGGAGCCTCGTGGCAGGCATAAACGCGACGCGTGAACACTACGCGAGACAAGTGCTCGGGTCAGAACCTGCAACGTGACTCTCATGTCCAATTTACCCGACAGCCGAATCCTATTCTAAAGGCTGTAATTATTTACTAACAACTTTCGATAAATATATGATTGATTGATTGAATACCACCTGCTTAAAGTTGCAGCAGAAGCTCGTTGTTTTAATTACCAACCTTAGCATTAGGTAGCAGCGGTACTTCCTTCTCCAGCTCAGCCCAAGGTATCCATGTTCCATTGTTCCTCTTGTCATAAACATAGTCGAAGACGGTGTCCTTGTCCTGGAACATCTGGTTCTTGGTCAGCTTGAAGGACTTGGGCTTGGGGTACATGGTATTTGTGCCTTCGAGAAGCTTTCGGAAGAACGTGTCGAAGATCTTACGGCTTTCACCTGCAAATCGTACGTTGTCCAATTAACGTCTAATGTAATACCAGGCCTGTCTCACTCCACAGGTCAGGTAGGTTTGCAGGCCAATCCCCACCGAGGGGTGAATGGCAATAGGTTAGGTATACCGTGTAAACTTCTTGGCCAAATCTCATTAGAATTGCCGCCATTTTGTGAGTAGTCAATGCGAGACTTGAAAACCCTAGCGATGTCACGCTGCCAGCTTGAAAGGAAGCTTTCGTGTCTAGTGAGTAGGTTCATTTTTGTTTGAAGGTTATTCGCGAATTGTATGATAGGACTGGTGCGAATAACTTTGTATCTTATTGCCGCGCAGAGAGAATAGCTATTTATTGAAATCAAATTTTCGAAGTGATTCTTCTGTACGGGTAGTACAAATATTTCGTATTAGACATACACATTAACACTTGTTAATGTGTATGTGTGCGTAATTATGTGTTCGGCGCCGAACGTTTTGCAGGTGTGTCCCTACACTTAGGGTTGAGCCTCATCTGGCAGCAAGGAATCGCATTCACGCTCTATCCTTTTCTGTCGCTCAGGAACGTCATTGGCTAGAGCGAGAAAGGTCGCGGCACGCCAGTGCCGGCAACGCCTAAAATAAAAACAAACTATCTCAATCACGAAATGTCGCTCGATTGCGACTAAGTTAATTAGGCGACGAAGGCTCAATTAATGCGGTCCATGCGCTATAGGCCAGTCAAATTAAAGATTGAAAAATTTGTCCCGGGCGGGACTTGAACCCGCACCCAACACAACACAACCCCACAATATGGCTGTAAAATGTTTGTAATCAATAATTGTCGATATAGGCCAGTCAATTATCTTCCGCTTTTTAATTTAATCAAAGGTTAATTAATATATTTTTTTAGCAGGTACATCGTAAGACATATAATCCTGGTATTACAGTACTCACCGTTAATGGTAGCAGCCGTGCCCCAAAGCAACGCGAATATGAAGGTGCACTGGAGCCAAATGGTGCTGAACTGGGACTCGCTCTCTAGCAGGCACGAGAACAGACGCGTGAACGACTGCACGAAAACACGGATTCTGTTAAGAGAGGTTTATTCCCAACGCGCTAATGCGCGCTGCATACAAATAAAGTAAATATAACCAGAATGCAGTTCAACGTACGTGCAACTGACCGTTTATCTTAAAATGTTTCAACGGGGCCCTATAAGTCTACGCTGTCTGTCCGTTCGTCTGTCTGGCCTACCTATAAAGGGTTGTATCTTTTGAACCGCAAATGCTAGACAGTTAAAATTTTTACAGATTATGCGTTATTATGGCGGAATTACTTTTTTACGGTTTTAACTTTTTAAAGGTTTTTTGCTTTTGCTCTATAGTAAAAAGGGCAATACATACAAGCGTAAATCTTGATGTGATTATAGTGCGTAGACTCTAAGGGAGCGTCCACATCTGGCGTACGCACCGCGAATGCGCAGCTCGTGCGCAGTAGCGACATCCGAGGATAAAATGCAACGGCGCAGATCGCGACGGGCTCAGATGTGGACGCACCCTAAGGTAACATAACAAATAATAAAAACCGGTCAAGTGTGTGTCGGGCTCGCGCTAAGGTTCCCGGAGATATTTTTTTGGTACTATACTCCATTCCAAATAGGGGCGAAAAGAAGGGAAAAAGGGTCCTTATAGAGTGGTAGTAGTACTTTAAAGAAATACGAATATTGTATCAAACAACAAAATGGTGATGTTGAAAGACATAAAGAAGCAGTGGTGTGCACGTGTGGTTCGTGTTTAAAATCATTCTGTCATCAAACACTGACATAAGTGGCTCGAATTTTAATAAAATGATCACGGTATGAAAAGGTTTCATGGTCCTGCTTTTGTGATCTTCTTTTTTTCGTCTTTATTTGACATATAGTTATAAAGTATTGTGGTACAGAGCCCTCTCTGCGCGAGTCCGACTAGCACTTGACCGGTTTTATTTAATTACTTACCGATTTAATTAAGCACAAACATGGAAAGTAAACAAGACAAAAAACGAAGCACCTTAACAACTAAGTAAATTACTAAACAAAACAAAGTGGATAGAAAATAAAAGGCAAATGTTCTCAATCTGCAGGTTGAACACCGATCGTAGATTTACCAACTACAGTTAAAACACCCCATCGAAGCGGCAGCCGTGGGGAAGAGTGTAGTCTAGGAGACTGGCGGTATGTTGTATGTTTGTATGTTGATGCTCACACGATATCCGAAGTACGCGCTATCCTTCTAATAACCTATTTCCAAAAATAACTTCCATGCATCTGGACTCCAGGTGCCCATGGTCACTACTCCAAATGGCGCAAATATGCAGTTCTGGCCAGGGACTGCATATAAGCGTCTTTTTAATTTTTCAGCCAAGGCCGCCATGCACCCGCTTCCGTCGATGTTGTGCCAGAATATCAACGCAGGTTGCGTCCCATACCCAAGATCTTCCACGGAACCAAATCTACAGATTATTTCCAATGTGTTTAAAAAAAATAGAATTGGTCTTCACGTCCCAAACACCGCTGTCTCTGAAGACGAAAGTCTTTGAGCAGTGTGTATTGCCAGTGATGACAGCGCAGCGTTGGATGAGGGCAGCGCAGGACCGGTCGTTGTGGCGATCCTTGGGGGCTATGTCCAGCAGTGGACGTCCATCGGCTGAGATGATGATTATGAATTGGTTTTGGCTCATCGGCTTGCCTGTCAGACGGGTTAAGCGAGGGCAGCAGCTCCGTGGAGGTTATACTCAGTATAATATCCGTGAATATTGATGGGAGTCCCACTGAGTCCCATTGATAGGGGACCACACACCATCTTATATAAATGAATACTAGATTAAAGAATAAACACCCGGGAGTAAAAACTCACGTAAAACTGATGAATCTCGCCGACTTGTACGAACTGGAAGCACTTGAGCTGGAGGAAATCGAAGATGGCCGGTACGAGCCAGTCGATCAGCTCCTGGATGAGCTCGAACTGTTCAGGGATCAGCTTTTTGCTGAGGTGCGTGTTGTACGAGGTCAGGAACGCGCGCCAACCTGTTCAGTTAGTTGAAGCCTGTAGGATCCTACTGCAGAGCAAAGGCGTCACGAATAAGAGCGAGAACTAGTGGGTCATGCTCCGCCAAGTGACCATAGTTATAGATGCCTCCACCGAGCTACGTTAGTGGTAACCTCATTTATTTTACATAAAAACGAAAAACCTGACTGCATGAAAAAATTATTAACTGAAAAGGGGACAAAGAAAAATTACACAAACTACCTATTTGTTGGTTATTGGTTTGTCTTCGCTTGCAATACCTACTTAATTACTTATTCAGTTAATAATATTTTCATGCACTCGGGTTTTTTGTTTTTTCTTAATAATTACGTTTATTTCATGCTTAGCTTTGCTTTTACTCTAGTGTCAAAATGCAAGCTAAAATTAATATGCTATTCACTAGCTACCCATATTGTATTTTGTTACAAAATCAATTTGTTTATTCCCCCTCTCTTTTTAAATTTAACAGACGCCATCTTGAAATAATATACCCTATGTCACTCTCACAATTTTTACGAATCTAAAGACATCTCGTATGAAAAAATTCATCCAGCCTTTTAGGCTGTAAGCCGTGAAAAAGAAATAGACATACAAACATACATACGCTCGAAAAACTTAACCCTACTTCTGGCGCAGTCGGGTAAAAACTGATTTATCTTTGAAAGAGACATCTTGCGAAAGAAGAGACATTCTGAAAAAAGGACTACGAAAGCGATGTTAGATATAAAGAGACATTCTGCTACCTGTTGACATTTAGCTGAAAAGACCTGCGCTGAAGCGGATCAGACTAACCCAGTTGTTCAGGTTCCATGTAGATCATGCCGCAGCGAGACACGGTCGCCGGAGAAGCAAACTCTAGGTCCGCGGGCTCGAAGATAAGGTTCATTTTGTTCGTCATCTGCAAAAACAAGAACCTTTAGAAACAATCTGAAAATCTATAAAAGATGATACCAACGATGGGATTCAGATACTATTGGAAAGATTTGCTACTATTTGAAGACAATTGTTGTCTATCCACACGGCAGCGGCGACCACCGGTCCATCGAGTCGGATCAACTATACTCCATTTCAAATAGCAACTAAATTGTAAGGCTATTTTGAATTACAGAAACAGATTTGAAACACTTCCTCTCACTTATTCTTAAAACAGCTTTAGGAACGTCCAAGATATGTTGAATAGTATATCTTTCTGATAAATAAATTATACGGGGTGGAAGTGACTATGGAGCCTACCTCAAGAAACGCGAAAAAAATCATCTGTCCCAAAAATTTGAGTCGGGTAGGTACTGCAGTTTAGTAAGGGACAGATGATTTTTTTTCGCGTTTCCACAGTGAAAGTTGTCCAGTTTCATGGTCTCAGTTCACCGTTTCAGTATTTGCTAAGCTGTCACTGCTATACTGGGTTCATCATTGCTATTATATTTTATTATAGTTTATTTACTTTACTGTATAGTATCAATTATTTTATTAAATAGACTATGTATTATTGTATACATAACTTTAGCTTAAGAATTTATATTGTAATAGTTATTAAGTCGTGTTATGTTGTAGAGTTTCTGGCCGCATCTTCTCTACAGCGACAACACGTTCCGACGCAGTGGTAGCTTTAAAAAAGATTTGACGTTTGATAAGTGTGCTGCAAGCTCCTATATTGAATATATTATATTGACATTGACTTTGACTTTGCTATAATCGGTATAAAGTTGTTCATTTTGATGGTCTAAACCACCCCCTTAAATGTTTATTTGTATTTTTGTAACATCTTGTATAGGAATCTGAAAATATTTTCATCCTTATTTAAAATTAAGTATAGTTATCTCACCTTGTTGCAACACGTCTGGCGCTCACCTGAATGATCTCGCCGCTCATCAGACAGAGCTTCTTGTTGTCGTCGAGTACAGTGTTCATGTTCTCTATCCACACGGCGTCTACTGGTCCGTCGAATAGGATCCACTTGCGGTCACTAGTTATTGACATCGCGTATTCGCGGAACGCTATGGCCAGCACACCGTCTGACCTGTGAGTTTATAGAAACATAGGCAGGTTTGTCTAGGGCGCGGTTTATACAGAAGAGACGTTTGGCGGTGGTGGATAGTCAAAGTAACACAATTATAAACCTTATAGTACGCAGCATAGCGTCGTTTGGAGAATTACGCCCGCGCCTCCAGGCGACGTCACCTGGAGGCGCAGGCGCGATTCTCCTTTACGACAAAAACGACGCTATGCTACGTACTATAAGGTTTATACTGTGTTACTTAGATTATCCGCCACCGCCACACGTCTCTTCTGTATAAACCGTGGCTAAGAGCTCAAGGTCACTGGGAATAACTGTGCTTAGAATTGCTTTGCAGGATTGTAACAAAAATAAGGAAATCAGCAAGAGAATCCGTCACCGATAGATCTACCTATCGGTGACGCAATTTAAATTTCCTATTTTGAATTTGACTATGTACAGTGGGTAAATTCAAGATACATTGGACGACTTTCCAATAAAAGAATGATGATGTTATAAAATTTTTGAGGACACAATGAATGCAAGGAGATAAATAGTATTTTGGGAAGGCCCGAGTTCAGCAGTTGACGCCTTTAGACTAAATTTACGACGATGTTAAAGAACAGCCAAAGAGCACAATATTTCCGTGCTAAGGCAAGCCAAGGTCATTGCAGTATCCGATGGAGAATGAAACGTCAGAAGATGGTGTTATTTTCATCTATATTTTTGATGACCTTGTTTGCCCTACGTAGTTATTGACTTTACAATGTACCCTATTGACTTACCAACTGCTGGGCATCGGGTCCGCGCTCAAAAGTTTCCGAACCAAAAGAGCAACAAAACGTATAAAGAGAACCAATTACGCGACAGTCTTCGTTTGATCGGCCGACTACGCGCGCGCCGTGCCGAAAGACTACGCAAGCAAAATTAAAATGAATTTCAGCATCTTCAATGTTTATGTTCTACAGGGTGAAATTTATATCATTAGCATCCTTTCAAATAAAGAGCCTACCCATCAAACTGAACAACTTTTACTACGGGAGCAAACCGATCTGAGCAAAAAAACATCTGCTGTCCCATACTAAACTGCAACATTGTGTGTTACATTTGTGTGTTATGTTTGCCGATGACGCGACTATGTTATTTATTAATGACGGATGCAGTATAACACAGTTTAAATCTGAAATATCGAATACCCTTGAGAAATTAACTACATGGCTAGGAAACATCAACTTAAAAGTAAATTTAAATAAAACGAAACTGATGCAATTCAGAAACTATAAACAAAATGATTTAGATTTAAAAATACGATATAATAACACAGATATCGACGAGGTTAAGGATATTGGCTTTTTAGGTGTGACCATTGACAGACATCTGAACTGGAAGAATCATGTAGAGAAATTAAATAGCAAACTTAGTTCCTGCTGTTATGCTCTTTCCGTGTTAGTTGATGTCTCATCAATCGAAGTGGCAATTAACGCATACTATGGAAATGTATACTCTTTGCTACTATATGGGGTTCTTTTTTGGGGGAACTCGGTTGATGCAAGGAAAACATTTACGATTCAGAAAAGGTGTCTAAGAATAATTTTTAGTAAACCCAATGAGGAGACACTCAGAACAGTATTTAAAGAGGGGGGCTTTTTAACGCTGTCTGGTATTTTTATTTTGGAAACTTGCATGTTTGTACGTCGGCACAAATGCTTCTTTAGGAAAGTTTCAGATGTACACTCTAGGAATGTCAGAAACAAGGATGATCTTGTTTTACCAACAATAAAATGTATGATATTTGATAAAAGTTCATATGTTACAGCAATACGAATTTATAACAGGATTCCAAAGGACATTAAATGTGTAAATGATATTAGTTTTAAAAATATTCTTAAAAAATGGTTAATTGAAAATGTGTTTTATAACTTGGATGAATTTTATGCAAAAACAAATACTTACGTGAATGCAGTAAAAACCATATAGTTATCTTTGTTTGACATAATTATTGTACCTGCCTACTTTGACATAGATAGATTATTGTATTGTTGTATTGTCCATTTGTGTTTGGGCTGTATTATAAAATAGTCTTTCTTTTTACATGTCATGAAAATTGTGTATAAGTAGGTTTAATTTTATTCAGTCATCGCATGTAAAATGGATTATAAATTGTTGAATATTATTGTATGCCTGATATGGTAAGAGCTGCTTGCTCACTTTGTTTTACTATAAGATCTTTGTATACCACCAGCTCTAACAATAAATGATTCTTATTCTTATTCTTATTCTAACACCCTACTCGACTCAAATGTATGCAACATAAGATTTTTTTTTGCTTTGATCTGTTTGCTCGCATAGTAAAAGTTGTTCAGCTTGATGGGTAGACTCTTAGTTTAAAAGGATGCTACTGATATAAATTTCACCCTGTATACACATACCTACTTAGGTTTGTGTAGGTTAGTCTCGGACACTTTTTTTCGAGAATTTTGTACTAGACCCGGCGCCCATTATTTTGTATTAAACTCCTATTAAGGGGCTATAGGTTCAGACGAATATTTTCTATGAGAAACGCGATTGCCCAGTCCTCCGAAAAGTGCGTGCGTGTGCCGTATTTTCGATTAAAAAGAATTAATAAAAGTAGTTTTTATGATTTCACTAGATAAACTAATGGAGAATATGTGAGTATAAATACCAAAAATAGAAAACTAAACACATGAAAATACGTCATCTTTGCGACGATTTTCTATCGAGTGAAGTAATTCCAATCGTGTATTCAATTTATGATTTCGCTAGATAAACTGTCCAAAAATATTGAGGTCTGACTTTGGTTTCGGTAAATTGTATAAATCTAGTCGAAAAATGAAAAATAAAAGAGACAAGGTATTTCGTCCTACCATTGCGCCTTAAAGGCGGGCCAATTTAGTAGGTCACATTTGACATCTATTGATACTTCATCAAACGTAGCCTTGTAACAGCGGGCATAGAATAATATAATTTTTTTCTAAGTTAGAACTGCACAATTGCTTTACTCTTTTTAATTACGATTACCAAAGAAGGTAATTTTACGATTTATTTTCACTAATAAACCATTCTAAACATAATAAACAATTTCTGTTCTAATGAACTGAGCGTCGTTACAATGTTGCGTCAGTGAACCCTTCTTCTTTTTTAACACTAGGGATGTAACCCAAAAAAATCAAAGTAAAACGTAGTTCCAACAAACCGCGATATTCACATATAATTCGATGCACATATGTTTGAAATCCGTATCGATTCATTCACTTTAATCAATGTTTTTAAGCAGGTCACCTCACTGCGAAGCTAAAACTGACAGATGTCAAATGTGACCTATTAAATTGACCCGACTTTAAGTCCTAATACAAACCACTCATGTGACGCGGGATCGAAGCAGCCGTATAGCTGACCCATAGTGATAGCCTTAGGGTTGAGAATGCGGTAGATGGCGCCGAACTCCTTGTGCTTGGGCGGCGGCCGGGACAGCTGCAGCGCTCGCAGCGAGTCCCCGAGGCATTGGTACGCTTGCGTCTTACCTCCCATCGGGGGACCGACTATCATGAAACCGTGTCGCACTAACATCATTTCATAGATCTGTCAAATAAATTATATTATGGTCATTGATGAAAGCGGGCAATTCGAGCCATTTATAATCTGCGTCGTCGAGATTCACTACGAGATCTTTTCAAAGATATCAATATTTTGACTTTCTACTGTCAATATATTTACGAAAATATTTTATACGTTCGCAAAAATGTGTCTCTCTCTTTCCCAAAAACAGTGTCGTTCATAATTAGAATAAAAGAAATAAAAATTAATTAGTATTCCCACAATTTCGACTTAGTAAGGTCAACACATCTTTCATGGATCACTGTATACATTATTATAATAAGATACCAGAGAATATTCTAAACTTGACAGACAAAAAGTTTAAGTCCCATGTTTAACAAGTCCTCTGTAAAAAGGTTACTATAAACTCGATGATTATTTGAATGACCAAAATGTCTGGTCTTGACAATGTTACACTATGTAATTTAATATTGGATTTATGTAACATACAACATGAACTTGCGAAAAAAATCTGCTGTCCCGTACATTTGTCTCGAGTAGGTTTGCAATTTTGTATGGAACGGTGATTTTTCTTTCGATTTCGGTGTTAGTGCCGTAGAGAAAGTTGTTCTGGGGTTGGTCTGAGTATCCTCTTAAAAAGTGTCAGCATATTAAGAAGGAACCTATACAACGTGTAGTGAATAAGCGCAAAACCTCATACACTCCAATTGATTTATAACAAAATAATTAGATGAAAACTATAGTTTCATTATTTTGGTAGTTAAAATTTAAAGTTATTTGCATTTTAAGTTTTCAGGCAAAAATGATTTGTTATCATTTCAGCAATGAATGAAAGCGCTAGCGTGCTCGTGGATACATTTTAAGAATCTTGTTTTGGTAGTAAGTAGGGTGAAAGTGCCCGGCTCTCACCCTGAGAGTGCCCGAGCGGTGGGTTGAGATTCTAAACAAACTACTTTCTAGTTTTGCCTTAATTCATTCACACGTTGCATACTGAGTGTACAGTTTATCATAAACAAACCGAAAGACACCCTGTTGAATGAAGTGTGAAGTGGTGATAAGTGGCTAGCCTTTCGCCCAAAATAATAAATAAGTTTATCCCTTATTCGCCTCGTACGACACCCACGGGCAGAAATGGAGTGGTTCATTAATCGTTATATATTATATTCCTTCGTTGTATGTTCAATTCGGTATGTCAATGTTATATAACGGTTTTTCGTAAAAACGAGTGACGTCACTCGCCGACCTGCAAACTCTATGGTAAACTTCAAATAACTGACCATTTAAAAATAAAATTTACCATGTCAGAATTTAACATTTGCATTTTGACATTTCTGTTTCCAACATAGAAAGAGAAGGCAAATAGTTTAGAATTTAAGAAAGAGTATCTAGTACTTATTGACTTACAACTACTGGACGGAGGGCCCGCGCTCAAAAGCGTCCAAATGACCATTTGTATGAAATGACAGCTAGCAGCTAACAGTGTCCAAGGTGAGGTATTAGGTTTACTCTATGGAGTTCGATAAATTTTTTCGTGCATTTAGAGATTACTGATCAAAACAATGTAAAATTAAATTTATGTTGATAAACTCATTGAATAGAAAAAATAAATTCAATTCATAAAAATTATGTCGAAAAAATATATTCAAAAAATTACTTGACATTCCGAATTAAATAAATAAATATCTTGGACATCGTCACACAAATTATCTAGTCACATTAAAAGTACCAGAATCTAGCCGGGACTTGTGTTATGATGACTAGACAACGATATAGAATACACATATAGATACAAACATCCATGACTCGGGTACAAATATTCATATTCATCATACAAATAATTGTTAATAATAATTGTACGAATTGTTTAAAACCATCTGAGCGGTTCCTATAGTTCTTTAATACTTAGTGAAAATATAGTGGATTTAGGAAAGTAGACTTACACACACAGGATACATCAAGCTACATAAAAACCAACATAAACTGGCCGCGCGTAATGTATAATGACTCGACCGACGCGCGGCCAGCTTATTTTGGAATTATGTAGCTTGATGTGTCGCCGTGTGTACCTGAATGGAATAGCAGTGTCGTTTCAATAAGATACCTGTATAATCTTTTCCAGGTACCATTCGGTAGCCTGAAGGTTGCGTTTCTCCAGGTCCTTGAGGATACACTTGGTGAGCTCAGCGCGGTCCGGCTGCGGGATCTCTACTCCGGGGAACAGGTCTGAGTATATACCAGCGAAGAGGGGCACGTCCTGGGAAGAAAATGTTCTCGTTTAGTTTCGTTCCAATAGTGGCCGTTAATTGTGTAGAGTTGGTATAAATATTTACTCACTGACAGTTGCACGTACGTTCATTAAAGTTTATTTTCTCCATTAAATCTCTTACCGTCACTTTTTGGCGACGGGCTCACCCCCCGTCACACTGGACAGAGTTTCGGTACTACTGGTGAAAAGTGGATGCTCTGAGATTTCAGAACATCTCTGACTACCCCCTCGGGGAATATAGTCGTGAGCATATACATACATACATACTGTCACTTTTTGTCTTGTTGACGTAGTAAAAGCTAACAAGAGATTTAATGGAGGATTAACTTTAATGAACGTTCATTCAACTGACCGTTAAAGGAATTATCTGTGACAAGATCTTGGGCATGTTGACGTCGATGACGGCGTTCAGCACGAGCTTCGACTCGTCCTTCTCCGAGTAGTTCTTCATGAGCGCGCCCGAGGCGAGCAGCACTGTAACCTGACCTCACCTGTGACAGGAACTGGGGCATGTTGACGTCGATGATGGCCCTCAGCACGAGCTGCGACTCGTCCTTCTCAGGGTAGTTCTTCATGACAGCGCCCGAGGCGAGCAGCACTGTAACCTGACCTCACCTGTGACAGGAACTGGGGCATGTTGACGTCGATGATGGCCCTCAGCACGAGCTGCGACTCGTCCTTCTCAGGGTAGTTCTTCATGACAGCGCCCGAGGCGAGCAGCACTGTAACCTGACCTCACCTGTGACAGGAACTTGGGCATGTTGACGTCGATGATGGCCCTCAGCACGAGCTGCGACTCGTCCTTCTCCGGGTAGTTCTTCATGACAGCGCCTGAGGCGAGCAGCACTGTAACCTGACCTCACCTGTGACAGGAACTTGGGCATGTTGACGTCGATGATAGCCCTCAGCACGAGCTGCGACTCGTCCTTCTCCGGATAGTTCTTCATGAGCGCGCCCGAGGCGAGCAGCACTGTAACCTGACCTCACCTGTGACAGGAACTTGGGCATGTTGACGTCGATGATGGCCCTCAGCACGAGCTGTGACTCGTCCTTCTCCGGGTAGTTCTTCATGAGTGCGCCCGAGGCGAGCAGCACTGTAACCTGACCTCACCTGTGACAGGAACTTGGGCATGTTGACGTCGATGATGGCCCTCAGCACGAGCTGCGACTCGTCCTTCTCCGGATAGTTCTTCATGACAGCGCCCGAGGCGAGCAGCACTGTAACCTGACCTCACCTGTGACAGGAACTTGGGCATGTTGACACCGATGATGGCCCTCAGCACGAGCTGCGACTCGTCCTTCTCCGGGTAGTTCTTCTTGAGCGCGCCCGAGGCGAGCAGCACTGTAACCTGACCTCACCTGTGACAGGACCTTGGGCATGTTGACGTCGATGATGGCCCTCAGCACGAGCTGCGACTCGTCCTTCTCCGGGTAGTTCTTCATGAGCGCGCCCGAAGCGAGCAGCACTGTAACCTGACCTCACCTGTGACAGGAATTTGGGCATGTTGACGTCGATGATGGCCCTCAGCACGAGCTGCGACTCGTCCTTGTCCGGATAGTTCTTCATGAGTGCGCCCGAGGCGAGCAGCACTGTAACCTGACCTCACCTGTGACAGGAACTTGGGCATGTTGACGTCGATGATGGCCCTCAGCACGAGCTGCGACTCGTCCTTCTCCGGGTAATTCTTCTTGAGCGCGCCCGAGGCGAGCAGCACCGACTTGACGGCGCGCATGCCGTAGTCGTAGTGGTTCTGTGACGACAGCTGCTCCGAGCATAGCTTGTACGCCTGCACTATCTTACGCGACAATCTGTTGATCGGTATTTTATTGTGCCGTAATTGGCGTTTACAACGTGTAAACGAATTAACGCAAAACTAGAAAGTAGTTTGTTTAGAATCGAGACCAGAATCAAATTAGCTTGGTTTCAACGTAGGTAATTTTTTTCAAAATATTAAATAATTTGTTTGTAAAATTTTAAATTTACTGAAGTCGATCTCAACCCACCGCACGAGTACACTCACCCTACTTATTACCAAAACATTATTTTTTAATACCTATTTCTTTTATTATCATTTTAAAATGTATCCACAAGCACGAGCACGAGCACGAGCTTTCATTCAATGATAACTAACTGTCAAAATATTGAAATTATTATTTCAATCTAATTATTTTGTTATAAATCAGTTGGGGTGTATGAGGTTCTGCGCTTATTCATTAACACGTTGTATAAAGGAGGGAGTAATTTAATCTCCTTTTTTACTATGATAACACTGCATTTCAGCCGATGAAGTATGATAATCAATAGGATTATTTTGTAACAAAAACTCATTTGAACTAATACAGAATGGCGGACCCTCCAAGCCAGAAAGCAAACAATTTACTAACAGTCCGCAAATCCTCCCACTACGCGCGCGCTCCACCATATAACTTTCCCGGGCTACCCCGGGCACGTAAGTACTCACGGGCCAGCGTTGACGAAGCCGTTGGAGTAGAGTGTGATCTCGCCGATCATCGCGTAGTCGGGCACCATCATGGCCACAGTTCGGAACAGCACCTTCAGGTTATCCGGCAGCTCTGTACGACCCGCGTAACTGGTATACATAGGTTATAAATATTTAATGAAATGTTTGAATGAAACTCTTCAAACACGACATAATTTACTGTTTGGTATCAATAAATCTGAACTGAACTGAGGGTTCCGTACCACCACACAATATAATTTAACTAGGCAAACAAAATTGTCGAGTCTAAATTGTGAGACCTACTCACGCTAGTCCGGTTTGACACTTGTATGGATTACCGTTTTTACGATAGAGCGAGAAGAAAAAACGCGGATAAAAATAATCTTTAATTTGTTTATGTTATTTTTATTATTTGTTAACAAATCCGACATAATAATGCACATTCTGTGAAAATTTCAACTGTCTGGCTATTACTGTTCTAAAGTTACAGCCCTGAATAGGTATAATAGACAGACAGACAGACGGACGGGACAGACGGACGGATAACGTAGGCTTCTGAACAGGGTCCCGTTTTCACCCATTGGGTACGGAACCCGTACGGAAGCGCGTTCGGCTCAACCCTTAAATACAATACATGAATACTTCTGGTAATGTTTATGAAAATTCAGTGACAAAAAATGTGCACAGACACAATAGTCGCTAGGCCTGTAAGTGTAGACAACATTCACCCAGGGTTCATAGTGATGAAGACGGAGCAGGTGGGGTTGAGGCAGATCTCGGTGCCCTCGAAGACGAAGCGCTTCTCCCGGCGCATGATCGCGAGCTGGATGGACAGGATCTGCTGCGCGACCACCGACAGTACCTCGAGCTCTATGCGGTTGAACTCATCGAAACATGCCCAGGCACCGGATTGCGCCAGGCCCTGGAGTAAGCAGAATTATTTTCATTAAAAGGCCAGGACCCCGTACCCCCAATTCGGTATGTCACAAGTTTTTTTGGGAATCGATTTTAAATTTTTTATGGATTTTTTTGCAAATCTTTAATTTTAACTGTTATCTCTTAACTGCAAGAATTTGCGCGAGAAAGTCATTCGAACTGCATGGAGAAAACATTTGATAATTAAAAAAAAATCACCTGCCTCCTCTTTCTAACTCTACGCTGGAAACAGAAACGTTAAATGTCAAATTCGGGCATTGTGAATATATTGGTAAACTCTGGCATGACCAGTTATTTTAAATTGATTAACCGTCAGTTGCAGAAACGCTCATTAAAGTTAATCCTCCATGAAATCTCTTGCAGTCACTTTTTGTCTTGTTGACGTAGTAAAAGCTAGCAAGAGATTTAATGGAGGATTAATTTTGATGAGCGTTTCTGCAACTTAGTGTAAGTTGATTTTAAGTTTTGTAAGAAACGCTCGTTGGCGTAGTGGAGCTTCGGTATTGGAAACGATCACCGAAGTAAAGCAACGTCAGGTCCGTTCAGTCTTTGGATGGGTGACCGTTTAGTGGTATTTCATCTCGAGCGTTTCCGCGCTTCGGAAGGCACGTTACGCATTTGGTCTCGGATAGTTCCGTCAGATGGCGTTGTAACTATTCGTTAAGCCAGGTCAGAGGCCTATCAAGGCGGCTTGAAAATTCTCTGACAGCAAGATGACCACTAACTTGCCTCCACCAACACGCACTTGGTCCGCGTGGTGTAGTATACTTTGTCATAGAAAATATTGTTATTGAAAAGGTTTTTTGATTCATACCCCAAAAAAAAACTTGACATACCGAAGAGCATAAACCATGTCTGCAACGGCCAACTCGAGTTGGAAGCTGATATAAGATCTTATGTAGTAAGGTTACGTTACCTTGAAGAACTTGCCCAGTGCCTTATAATCGAGGCCGTCGGAGCAGTTGAAGACGACACACTTCTTGGCGACGGCCTTGGCGAGATCCTTCGTCGTCTCTGTCTTACCGGTGCCGGCCGGACCCTCGGGCGCCCCTCCCAGGTCCAACTTGAGGGCACTCATTAACGTCCTACAACAAATTCATACAGTTTTTAGTTTTAAACTGGCTTATCTGCTGTTTTCAGCATGATGTTGAGTTTTGGGATACCCTGTAGGTATGCAGGAAATTATATAGGGTCCTTCTTAATAGCCGTGGTGGTCCAGTGGCGAGTAACCTTGCCTGCCGTGCAGGAGGCGATGGTTCGATCCCCGTCCAGGCCGACTCGTACCAATGAGTTTTTCGGAATTTATGTGCGATTTGTAACACCACTGGCTTTTCGGTGAAGGAAAACATCGTGAGGAAACTTGCATGCTTCAATTTCTAGGCATGTATTGTACCCACTGTCCATTATAAGTGGCGACGGGCTCACCCCCCGTCACACTGGACAGAGTTTCGGTACTACTGGTGAAACGGACCATGAACTTGACGACGTAAATGATACCCTTCAACAAGTTTTGAACTGGTTTAACGCAAATAATCTCGCACTTAATGCAAAAAAAACGAAATGTATAAAATTTGTTTTGCCAAATGTACCAATTGTAGATAACCAAGTAACTTTAAACAGAGATAGTCTAGATTTTGTTGATAATACAGTGTTTTTGGGAATAACGATTGACTCTAGGCTGCAATGGGGTTCCCACATTGAAACTCTAGCTGGTAGGCTAAGCTCTGCAGCATATGCAGTCAGAAAAATTAAACAATTAACTGATATTGAAACAGCCCGACTCATATATTTCAGTTACTTTCATAGTATCATGTCCTATGGTATTTTATTGTGGGGTCGTGCTGCAGACATTGAGACAATCTTTATCCTACAGAAACGGGCAATTCGAGCTATATATGGTCTGTGCTGTCGTGATTCGCTTCGCGACCTTTTTAAGGAAATTAATATTTTAACAGTTTATGGACAGTTTATTTATGAAAACATTTTATATGTAAGAAAAAATTTGTCGTTATTTCCAAAAAATTGTGATGTCCATAATTACAACACTCGAAACAAAAATAAACTGATATCTCCACACTTTCGGCTTAGTAGGGTCAACACGTCTTTCATGGGTCACTGTATACGTTGTTATAATAAAATCCCCGAGACCATTTTGAATCTTTCCGAAAACATGTTTAAAACTCAAATCAAAAAAGTCCTCTGTAAAAAAGCATATTATAAACTGGATGATTATTTAAATGATCAAAATGCTTGGGTCTGAGGTCACTAGCTTATAGTTTATTTACTTTACTGTATAGTATCAATTATTTTATTAAATAGACTATGTATTATTGTATACATAACTTTAGCTTAAGAATTTATATTGTAATAGTTATTAAGTCGTGTTATGTTGTAGAGTTTCTGGCCGCATCTTCTCTACAGCGACAACACGTTCCGACGCGGTGGTAGCTTTAAAAAAGATTTGACGTTTGATAAGTGTGCTGTAAGCTCCTATATTGAATAAATTATATTGACTTTGACTTTGACTAACGTGGAAGTTCTGAGGTTTCAGAATATCTCTGACCATCCCCTCGGGGAGTATAGTCGTGGGCATATGCTATGCTTATGCTCCTTCTTAATATGCTGACACTTTTTTAAGAAGATGATATTTTAAGGAGATTGGATGAGGGCAGTGCAGGATTGGTTATTTTGGCGATCTTTGGGCGAGGCCTACGTCCAGCTGTGGACGCCCATCGGCTGATATGATGATGTCTTACCTAAAGCAGCGATCGGTGAGCGGCGTAGCGACCAGCCGGCCGGAGTTGCCCAGGTACTCGAACCCGTACTCCACGTCCGTCGTGATCATCGAGCAGGTCATCTTGTCGCCGCGGAACGAGTAGCGCAGCTGTGATACCCAGTTGAAGTCCGTTATTTCTGAAACTTTCCTCTCTTCCATCTCTTCAAGGATCGAACGACCTGCGATGGAAACATTGAACATTATCCTGCCTATAAAACCGGGATCGCAAACATTTTGTGTGGTATGGAATTCGGTATGTCAATTCGAATTTTTTTGTTGTTCTAAGAGCAAATCCCAGAGTAAAAGTGGTTCAGTTTGATGGGTAGAATGAGTGGTTTAAAGGTTAAGTCCTTACACCCTGTATATTTAACGAAAATCGGACTACATACAAGCATAGATATTTGTTTCTAGATTGTTTCTGTGAAATGACATGGACTTTGGTTAGTATTGAAAATATAACCAGACTTCGTTTGTATGCAGCGCGCATTAGCGCATTTGGAATAAACTTCTCATAAGCTCTTCGTCAACTTCCAAGACTCCCAAAAGTAGTTATGGAGGCCTTATTCTGGCTGGAATACAACCGGACACTGAAGTATACTCTAATGTAATGCTATAGGCATACGGTCGATATTACCATGAACATCAAGCACGATCAGAGCTTCAACGGTGATACGGTTGCCGGGATCAAGGTCGCCCTGTACCAAGTACACCAAGCCCGTGATTTGCTCCGTGCTTAGCTTTATATACTGGGGCAGTGTGTTTGTTTGGATTGCTTCTATGGTCTGCGAAAGAAATTACTCATCTTAATCTTAACTATTATAAAACTATAACAGAAACGTATCTGTACATTGAAGATATTTACATGAAAAAGATTTCGATATGGTTTTTAGGTATCCCGGACTCCAAATCAACCTTTATTAGAATTTTTGTCGGTCTGTTTGTTTGTTTGTATGTTTGTAACAACGTCAAGCAAAAACTACTGAACCGATTTTGATGAAAAATTTTTGGTTTGATAGCTTATGATCTGACTTAAAATGTAGTATATAATTTGTGCGGACGAAGTCGCGGGTAAACTCTAGTACTGTAAAACATCAGTCGTTCGCGTCACACGACGTCCGTCTGTCGTATTTTTACAGAATGTGCGTTATTATGTCGGATTTGCTAACAAATAATAAAAATGACAAGTAAAAAAATTAAGGGGATCCTCATACAAGTATCAACGTTTTTTCTTCTCGCTCTATCGTAAAAACGGTAATACATACAAGCGTCAAACTTGGTGTGATTATAGAGCAAATTCTACAGTATAACAAAAAAAATAGAAACCAGCCAAGAGTGAGTTGGTCTCGGGCTAAAGGTCCCGAGAAAACAACATTTTTTTGTAAGATAATTATGTTGTGTAAAATTTTTAGGACAGACGCCATCCTTCCAGTGTCTGTGAACTATTTTTTTAATGAAACATACATACAATCATTTTTTGGTTTTTAATTTCAGATGCAATAAAGGTAATTAAGGTAGTTTTCTACCACAACGAAGAAATTGAGTATTTGACAGTATGTTAAATAAATGATCTATTGATGGCATCCGTATTGAATATGAATTATAGAAGCCAAGTATTTAGTCAGTTAAGAAAAATACGGAATATTTTAAGAGTAAATCGACAAAGAAAATATTTTTTTGTACTTTAGTCACGTGATCGTAAACGTCTGTGATTGGCCGAATGTTTGATGACGTCAACTGCTTGTAAACAGTTGCGTGTAGAGTGTGAGTGTCGTACAAAGTTTACGTCATCGTGACGTCACCTGCTTGTAGCCACGTATATTGTCAGGAAAAGCGTTTTCGCGGGATATTTAAATAATCATTTTTGTTTTCGTTTTATCTTGCACTATATGCAACGGAACGTATAATATACATTTTCTATAGAGTCCTTAGACATCAGTGATTAACGTAGAACAGTTTTTAAAAACTTGTCAAATACCCTATTTTGACATTTATTTGCAATAACGGCGTCTGCTCGTGGCAGGAGTGTGAACGAATGCTCACACCTTTCCTTAACATCTCTATGGAGTTTTGCGAATTTAAGATTAAACCTAGGGAACCGTACGAATAATCGTTTCTACCTACAATATTTGACATCTTAACAAATATAAATATATTTTTTTTAGTTATTCTTTTATTGAAATTAAAAAGAAAGCTATTATTGATTATTATTATTTCAGTTATAATTATGAACCAAACTTAAAAATGTAATTGAATGAACGAATAACATAGCATATGCTCACGACTATATTCCCCGAGGGGGTAGTCAGAGATATTCTGAAACCTCTGAACATCCACGTTTCACCAGTAGTACCGAAAATCTGTCCAGTGTGACGGGGAGTGAGCTCGTCGCCACTTATAATGGGCAGTGGGTACAATACATGCCTCAAAATTGAAGCATGCCGGTTTCCTCACGATGTGTTTTTCGGAATGTATGTACAAATCGTACATAAATCCCTAAAAACTCATTGGTACGAGTCGGCCTGGACGGGTGTCGAACCATCGCCTCCTGCACGGCAGGCAAGGTAACTCGCTACTGGACCACCACGGCTTTTTACATAAAATATTAATAACATAAAATGCTAATTAATAATAATAAAAAAAATACTAAGCATTAAAAATTGTACTAAATAATTTAAATTAATTAAGATAAGTGTAGCACGTTGTAGAATAATTAGTTATTACTTTTCACCGGTCTTCTTAAAACCTAGGCTTTTCAAACGACGATGATGATGATTTCCATGCCGATACGGCCACGGCAATTACTGCTGGTATGGTGGGCCTCACAGGTGGGCCCAGATGTGGCTGACCTAACCAATCTTTTGAGTTCGCTAACTACTTACAAATAAGCTTGCTGGGTAAACGTATATGATTTTACCTCAGTGGTGAACTGTACGCAAGCGCCAGACTGTACGATCTGCCCCGGCCAGGTCAGCACCCATTCCTCTCGCTTCGTCAACGGGTACGCGGTTATAGCCTCTGATGCTACGTCCCGAAGACTCACTATCATTTGGTGCTCCAGTTGTTGTAGCCAACGTTCCACCATACCCTGGAGATATGACAAAATTATGTTGTACCTACACAATGAAAGGACATTTTTAAGAGTATTCAAATAGTAGTCGCAACTGTGTTAGTAATGTAACTGTTTCTGATATGAAAACATAAAGTTAATAGCAAGACTCTGGTGGATCGCGATAAGTTCCTACACTTTCGCCCATCGCTGGCGCTGGTCTCGCTAGTCGCTTGCCACGAGCGCAAGCGAGACCGCCGAACAAACTGTCGCAGTGAGAAAGAGAGGAAATTTATAGTTTTCTAAGAGCGTGATGTATCTGTTACGTAGTAACTGTTAAGTAATCTGTGGTTATAGCTTGTAGAATCCAACCAAAAAGCACTTCAAAGTTCGGGTCTGTTCAGGAAGAGTTGGCGGGATGATTTCGATTCTTTCGACGACAGTTCTAAAGAGTTGGCCCAGTGCATGGGCAAGTGGAAGAGTAAAGAAATGTTCTTACCAGTGGGATGGATCACTGGCTATCGTCCCACTACTGGGTCACTGGCCCATTCTCATGATGCGGATGTATGGGCGTTAGTCCACCATGCGTGCCCAATGAGGATTGGTAGACTTCACATAAGCAAGAAATTTCTTCTTTAGCTCATGCAGGTTTCCTTACGATGTTTACCATCACGCAAGAGCCAGAAAGATAATAAAACCCAAGAGAAAAAAACACCTTAAAGCCATACCTTAGCATCAGCAGGCTGTATACTAGAGGATAGAGTGACGATTTCTCCCTCGGCGGACGCCATGCCGACGATCTCCTTGGCCGCGTTGAACTCCAGCGTGTAGATGCCTTCGAAGCACTTCTTGAGGTGAGGCTGGACGCGCATCGGGTCCTTCGTCTCCGACAGGATCTCGAGGAGCTCGTCGTTCGATAGGAAGAAGAATCTGGTGTAAATATGACAACTAATTTAGTTTACTAATAGCCTCGATTTAACTACAGTTGTTTCGCAGTTTTCTAACAAATTGAAACCAGTAAACGGCAGTAGGACCTCCGATCGTATCAGTTTCATCAGATTCATCATCCGGTCTCGGTAGTCGAGTGAAATCGGCTACGAGAATCCATCCATACATTATTATTATTATATCAGTCGTCACTGTCCCATTGTTGGGCAAAGGCCTCCCTCCGTTTTCTCCATACCGTCCCGGTTTTGCGCTTCGTTAGGCCAGTACTTCAAGAAGCCATCGATTTCGTCCTGCCACCGTCTTCTAGGTCTGCCTCGACACCGATTTCGTCTATACATGCTAAGCACAAAATATCACAGCTTTAAGCATACCTCGGGAAGAACAGCCGTTTCTTCTCCAGGTAGTCATTGAGCCCCCTCTGTATGTCGTCGAGAAGCGCGTTGCTGTACTTGAGCTTTTTCAGCAGGTTGGGGAAGTCGGTGGCCGTCCGCACCATGGGGTCCTTCTGTGTGGAGGTCATGATGGTGCGCCACTCCTTGTCTACGTCGCGGAAGTTACGCGCTTCAGTCGGCATCTGTCGCATTATGTCCTCAGATGAGAAGATCGGTTCGAGGTACATCCAGGTAGCTTGGCACTGGGGGTGTCAACAGAAATGGGCGATTAAAACGAAATTCCTTCCGATTTTACGAATTTTATGTATATTAATGCATATTAAGAAGAACCTTGTATAATCTAGTGTAGATATTATACAGGGTCCTTCTTAATATGCTGACTTTTAAGAGGATGATCAGACCGTCAAACTGAACAACTTTCTCTATTGGACCAACGTCGAAATCGCGAAAAAAATTCAGCTATCCAACACATGTGGCTCGAGTAGGTTTGCAGTTTTGTATGGAACAGCAGATTTTTTTTTCGTGACTTCGATGTTGGTGCCATAGAGAAAATTGTTCAGTTTGACGGTCTGATCATCCAGCATATTTAGAAGGACCCTATACAGGGTGTAACAAAACACCCTTATAATACTTAAGGGGGTGCTTCAGACCATCAAACTGAACCACTTTCACTATGGAGCCAAAATCTAAAGATCCGTTCTTTCATACAAAACTGTACCGACTCAACTCAAATGTCCCATACATTTGATGGGATAGTAGATTTTTTTTCGCGATTTCAAAGTTTGCTCCATAATTAAAGTTGTTTAGTTTGATGGTCTGGAGCACCCCCTAAGTATTATTGGTGTTTTGTTACACCCTATACAACGTGTTAACGAATAAGCGCAAAACCTCATACACCCCAACAGATTTATAACAAAATAATTAGATTGAAACAATAATTTCATTATTTTGATAGTTAAAATTTAAAGTTATTCACATTTTAAGTTTTCAGGCAAAAATGATTTGTTATCATTTCAGCAATGAATGACAGCGCTAACATGCTCATGGATACATTTTAAGAATCTTGTTTTGGTAGCAAGTAGGGTAAGTGAGCCCGTAAGGTGGGTTGAGATCGAGTTCAGTAAATTTTTAATTTTACAAACAAATTATTTAATATTTTGAAAAAAATTACCTATGTTGAAAACATGATAATTCAATTCTGCTCTCGATTCTAAACAAACTATTTTTTAGTTTTGCGTTAATTCATTAACACGTTGTATAAATAGTTTGAAGTACATAACAGTGCCTGCATGAATCTGAGAGCAGCGACAAACTATTCCCCTTACCTGCAGCCACTGGTCCAGTATATCCTGCATGCTGATCAGTTTCTCCTCCCACTCCGCCATGTTGCTCTCAAACGCCTTCACGTACGGGGATCCTCGCATGGTCTGAGACTTCAGGATGTGATCGTCCAGCTGTTGCTGGACGTCATCCAGACCTGTGAGGATACCTACTCCGGTATCTCTGTAAATAAGTATGGTAATTTATAGCCTGTACAGTGTCCTTCTTAACCTTCCTGTACGAGTCCTTTGTAGGACTAAAGCCTCCTCTCACAAATAAGTCTTAAGGGGATATAAAGATATAATTCGAAGCGCGCTCCAGACAAACGAAGTCTCGTTATATTTTTAACACTAGCCTATTAATATCAATGCAATTTTTCAGAAACAATCTAGAAACTAATATCTATATCATATTTTCATTCAAATGTATAGTTTTAAAGTTACAAAGCCTCAAAAATTTCCATACAAATATAAAAAATCTGACACAATTCCAGCATAGAGATTAGTTTCTAGATTGTTTTTGAAAAATTTCATAGACTTTAATTGGTTGGTATTGAAAATATAACCAGACTTCGTTTGTATGGAACGCGCTCCGAATTATATCCTCTTAAGCCAAAAACTGGGTTCGCCCTAGGAGCACAAACCTGTAAGGCATTATCTCGAACTTGATGCCGACCCACTCCTCCTTCATCTTGTTGAGCGCCTTCTCGAGCCCGTACTCCTTGGAGGCGTACTGCTCGATCTCCTCGAGCTGGGCCGCGTACACGTGCACGCCCTGCTCCACCATGTCCGCTAGCGAGGTCTCCGGGTCGTGCACCACCGGCGTCCCGATCAGCTCACTGATCTTAGCCCAGTGACGGTCACGCATGCCCTATGGCACGGAATATAAGAGTACAACAGCCGGCTCACTGTTCGCCTATGATCATTCGTTTACAGTGCACTCTGTTTGAAATCAGGCAAAAGTGGTTCTGACTGGTTATGAGTTTTTAGATCCCAGATTTAACTCAGTTGGTCGTTAAGCGAGGATAAGCATGTTAGGTTTCTTCCGACCACACCAGCCGGCGAGTGCCAGAACCAAATTGCTACTGTTTACTATAAAATACAATTATGACTAAGGGCATCGCACATTTAACTGTAACATAAATATACAGTTCAAGCAGGAAAATAATTACTCTCATTAATCTTAGTTTTTGCAGTCCCCGACAAAACCCGAAGTTGTTTAGTAATCAAAGGGTGCAAAGTCGGATATCAGCGAGAAGGGCGCGAATACAAATTAGCCAATCGTGGCAAGGAATTGAAGGTGGCTCATTCTGAATGGTCATTATAATTTCGCGCGCTATTAAAATTTGTTAACTGCGCAGGTCAGGGTTGGAAAAAAAACAGTTTTTTTTTAATTTTATAAAACAAACAGTTCAAAATGTTTTAAACAAGTGTTTTTTATGTTTTTTTTCTTTTGTGTTTAGGCCATTAATTTCAAATAAATTAGACCTATAATATTTGATTTCTAGACTAGGTATTTTCAAATTCGCCATAATAAATTCAATATGTACAAAAATCTGTCAATGGATAAACATTTATTTTATGTTACGTATCTCTAATCAATACTGAACGCTTTACATTCTAACAATTCTAACTAATCTTCATTTTTAATAGGGGAAACCCCAATATTCATATTATTTTATGTTTAAAATAAGGGTAATACCCTAGTGCTAGTGGGTATTACCCTGGTTTGAATATAGTAAATCAGGGGAGTGCCCGCTCGCTAGTCACTAGTGGGGACTACCCCACTAGCACTAGTAGTTGGTTAAAAATTATACGTTCTATTTAATTACAATGCTAAATAAAATTTTCCTTATAATTTCTATTTCAAAAGTACAAAAATATAATATAGCAGTACAATAGCATAGAGATAGACTCAACTGGTTTTATGTCAAGCTATTTAGAGTCCTAAATATTAATTTATTTCCATTCATTCGCAATGAAAAGTAGTTTTAAACCTTGTTTTTTTCTTAATGTTTTATACATTGTTTAAAACTTGTTTTAATCTGTGTTTTTAAACACTTAATAAAAAACACGGTTTTAATTCAAACTGTTTTAAACACTGTTTTAAACACATGTTTTAAAACAACTTGTTTTAATCATGCCAACCCTGATCAGGTGAACTTATACAACAATACTTACTTGTAATCGGAATGCATTGTAAGTTTTATATTTTACATCTTATTACACAGCCATAGCAAAGCGCTCGTTAGTGTAGTGGAACTTCGGTATTGGAAACAATCACCGAAGTTAACCAACAGGTCCGGTCAATGTTTAGATTGGTGACCGTTTAGTATTTCATCTCGAGCGTTTCCATACATTGGAAGGCATGTTAAGCAGTTGGTCTCGGATAGTTCCGTCAGATGGCCTATTAAGGCAGCTTAAAAAATTCTCTGACAGCAAGTTGACCACTAATTTGCCTCCACCAACATGCACTGAGCCCTCGTGGTGGAGTTCGGCTCACTCCCTCTCAACATTATTCGTGAGAGGAGGCCTTTGCCTTGCAGTGAAATTCTACAGGCTATAACTTACACCGCCATAGCAAGTTTTTTTTACAAGAGTTCTTCCATCCCATGGTTGTTTGGAAGAAATCACTTTTATTGATAAGACCTCTATTTTGACCACTACATTCTTTTAATTGTTTTTGTTACTGTATGTTGGTGTGCAATTAAATAAGGAAATTAAGGTTATGTACAAGTAGGTACCTTGTTGCAGATAGCGCATAGCACGGGCAGGAGAACCTTGAACTTCTCGACCTTGTTGCGCACCATATCCGCAATGCGCTTGGCGCCGGGGTAGTCGAAAAGAGTCTTGCCGAGCTTGTACAGCAACTTCCACCACGCCTCCACATCCTCGGCGATCTGCTCCGCGTCCAGCCCCACGAAAGGACCATGGTACCTTCACAGTTTATTAAACTTAACAAACATACATATACTCACGACTATATTCCCCAAGGGGGCTGTCAGAGATATTCTGAAACCTCAGAACATCCACGTTTCACCAGTAGTACCGAAACTCTGTCCAGTGTGACGGGGGGTGAGCCCGTCGCCAGTTATAATGGACAGTGGGTATAATACATGCCTCGAAATTGAAGCATGCAGGTTTCCTCACGATGTTTTCCTTCACCGAAAAGCCAGTGGTGTTACAAATCGTACATAAATTCCGAAAAACTCATTGGTACGAGTCGGCCTGGACGGGGATCGAACCATTGCCTTTTGCACGGCAGGCAAGATTACTCGCCACTAGACCACCACACCACGGTTTCATATTAAACTTGACACTGTGTAAGTTCCTTAGAGGAACCAATAATGGGTTTTTACATATTGTCTGTTAGGATATTTATAATTGAGTAAACTTCAACTCTTATCTTGTAAATACTGGACATCAACGGATTACTCAGTTTTTGTGTTTTCACAGATTTTTATCAAAAGTTTCTGTTCGATCACATTTTTTTCAATAACAGCGCGAAAAACTGTGCTAAAACGTAGTGTTTCCATTCTCTTTGAACTGTGCGGCTATGGATGCAGCTTTTTTTTTTTCTTAATTCTTCTTTACTTTTCAAGCCAAAGCCAAGTCTTCAGTATTTAAATGTCTGAATCGGGATAAGGTTTTCAGGCCGAAGCCAAGTCTTCAGTGTTTCAGTGTCTAAATCTAAGTAATTTTCTTCAGGCCGTAGCCAAGTCTTCAGTATTTCAATGTCAAGCAGGGTAGGCTTTCTTCAGGCCAAAGCCAATTCTTCCGTTTTTCAATGTCTAAATCATCTATGGATGCAGCGCGCGAAAAACAGTTTTTTTTTATAATTTCATTAACGGCTCTGGATACTAGTCCTTTTGAGTCGTTCGTTATTTTTTTTCTTTATATTCTTTATTATCTGTGGTCGATTTCGAAGGCTCGCTAAAACCAATTTTTTACGAATTTCAAATACGTCGAAACACAGCAAGAGCAATGGCGCAAGCATACTCCGCGAAAAACTGATCCATACAGTGTTGCCAAGTCAATCGTAATTCGAAATCTTCAAAAATCTCGGGCCAAGTAGACTAAAGTCGCTAAGTTTTATTCCCCATGTAATATTATAGCCTAAATTAGTCTATAAATACCGCCAATTGGCTAAAATAAATGCTTTATGAACTGAATATTTTTTTTACTACTGCAATCTCTGCTTACAGCTTAAAACTTACTCTACCAGTATAGTGAACAGTTTATACAGTCTGCGTACAAAAAAGATCTGCGTGTAATATTACATATTTTTGTTAAAATTTTCTAAAAATAGTATTTTTTTTCTTAATGTAGCCTAAAATCACCTATTTTAAATTTGGAGATAGCCTAAATGGAGACCGGTCGCTATTCGCCATACGAATTTTTCGTGCGCCGATAGACCCCTTGATGTAGCCTAAATGGCGATAAATCGTCTAGCTTGGCAGCACTGGTCATGTCTTCTTGGGGAGGCTTGCCGCCATTAATCTGTTCGGTCGGTGTTGTATTTGATATTCGTGAAAAATTGGTTTTAGTGGTTTTTGTGACATAATTTCTTGCGGATTGTTAACCAAAAAGTTGCGTAAATCGACCAACATAACAGGAATCTCAAATATACAACGTGTTAATGAATTAACGCAAAACTAGAAAGTAGTTTGTTCGGAATCGAGAGCAGAATCGAATTATCTTGGTTTCAACATAGGTAATTTTTTTCAAAATATTAATTAATTTGTGTATAAAATTTAAAATTATCTGAACTCAATATCAACCCACCGCTCGGGCACTCTCACCCTACTTACTACCAAAACAAGATTCTTAAAATGTATCCATGAGCATGTTAGCGCTTTCATTCATTGCTGAAATGATAACAAATCATTTTTGCCTCAAAACTTAAAATGCGAATAACTTTAAATTTTAACTATCAAAATAATGAAATGCTTGTTTCAATCAAATTATTTTGTTACAAATCAGTTGGGGTGTATGAGGTTTTGCGCTTATTCATTAACACGTTGTATACGAAGAAAGAACAAAAGTTTTGGTGCAAGTTTACTCGTTCATGGTGATTTTGGCGGCAACGCGCGAGGTTACAAAATCGACCACAATTTCATCGTCATCTTTCAACTATCATCCCATCATCATCAGGAGAGTTTTGCACGGGAATCGTGAAGAAAAGGACGGGCTTTATTTCTTAATTTTCTAAATTCGTTTTTCGTGGCAATTATTTTGTTAATGTGGTGGATTTGTTTAATAATGTGCCATTAATGGAGAACAATATAGAAAAAGTGAGAAATAAAAAAAGGCGCTCCCGTTTGATTCGGATTGATCCTTGCGTAAAACTCCCCTCAAAATTGGAATGTGTGTACCACCCTTGCATTTCAAGAGTTAGGTATTAAGTACAAAGAAAAAATATCACTAAAGACCAGGCTGTAAGGGCTAGTTCCTTCCTTTCCGAAAGGATAAACTATTTAAAAAACAAACATGTCTTCTTTTTTATTCTTAATTACTTTTGAAGCCATGAAACATAGGCCATACAGCCTTGTCATTTGCGCCTTCAACTATACGGAAAAATTACTTTTCATTCGATGATTAGATTAGGTAGTTACCTACATTTTTCGTAAGTAGTCCAGTCACGGTTCAATCACCGAATATTTACCGCGATTGTAGCCCACGTTGTCTTGTGCCGTCACTCGTTTGAACGAAAAGCAACATTATCTTATTAAAAATATCCGTAGTCCTTTAATTTTAAAATCTCTAAATAGTAAATATTGTTGTTCAGACCATTTTCTCGAAAATGTTTTCGATTCAGCCCACCAAAAAAAAAAGCTTGACATACCGAATTCCAGCCAATAACGCAATACCTACGTTTTTAATGTCTCTGGCTGGTATCTCTGGGTGGAGATGCGGAAGGCACACATTTTGCGTTTAAACAAATCATGCAATGAAAGTCTGAAATATACTGTAAGTAGGTAAGTGTTTGAAATGCATGCCACTGAAAAAGGTCCCTTAGATAATAAATATTATATTTAGTCAATGTATTATATGACTACCACTTAAGGTGAGCGCAGACTGGGCCGCACCGAACGCGCCGCAGTGGCTGCATTCGAATTCTGGAGTTTTATGCAACCTCGCACACCCACCCGCGCCGCGGTCGCCGCAGTCGGCCGCAGTACCTGAAGGGGCCGAACTCCCCGCCGCAGCTGATGACGTCACTCGCACCGGCCCGCCTGCAAAAACCTAAACGCCTAAACTTACCACTTCTCGTAACCCTCGTAGAAGTCGTGAGCGGTGTGCCAGAGCTTGTGGAATGGTTCAACGCCCGCCAGCATACTTTGTAAGCTGAAGTACACGGACACTTCTTGATCAAGCAGCTGCTCCTCATTTATTATGTCTTCTGCTTCGTGTTTATCTTCCTGCAATGAAGATGTTTTGATGTAGGTACGATACAGACTGGTACATGATTGCCAAGGAAATAGAAAATGGGATGAATGGATGATACAAATTAATGAGATTGAAATGCCTACAGATAGCAAGTAAAGTTGGCCACTAACGGTCATAACACACGGCAGTTGTAATATGTTGTTGTACTCTTCTAACGCACACATTTTGCTAATTGCTTCCTCTTACTCACACGCTGGAACGAGACGTGGTTATGTAAAATTGCGTGCGTAAGAAGAGTACAGCAACATATTATAGCGCCTGTCTGTGTAGAGCTTAACTTGCATCCACCAATCTGCACTGGGTGGAGTCTGGTATCTCTCTCTCTCTCTCTCTCTCTCTCCCTCTCCATCTCCTCCTAACCACATAAAGTGTGTGTGGGGGAGGTGCAAATATGTATAGGTAAAAAGGTTCTGGAAGGTATTCAGTCCCTATGGTACTATACAAAATGTCGATTTCAACCTTCGATTCTCAAATCCTGATCCTGCAGGGGTACTGGCCTACCAAAACAGTGATGTTTGAGAATCTGCTGATTTAGAATTCGTATTTTTGGTATCAAGCAGAGACTAGGTACGCCATTAAATTTCAGGTTCCAACTCTTCAGTCCTGATGCTGCAGGGGTACTGCCTATCTAAACCGTGATACTTGAGAATCTACCTACTGATTTTCAATTTACATTGTGGGTATAGGCAAATACTTTTGCATTACATTTCTGGTTCTAACTCCTCAGTGCTGATTCTGCGGGGGTACTGCCAACTCAAACTGTGGTTTGAGGATTTGCTGCTTTGAAATCAGTATTGTGAATATCAAGCAAAGACTTTGGCATTGAACTCCGTGTTCTTACTCTTCAGTCCTGGTGTAACACAATCCTTATGACTTGGGGAAAATAACCGTCACGTTAGGTAAGCTGTCTTCCCTTAACGTCAGGCTATTATTTACGACACGTCCTGTAGATGAAAGCAGAATAATGTCTTGCTTCATGTTACACAGCTATACAAAGTGTTAATGAATTAACGCAAAACTAGAAAGTAGTTTGTTTAGAATCGAGAGCAGAATCGAATTATCATGTTTTCAACTTAGGTAATTTTTTTCAAAAATTAAATAAAGTGTAAATAAAATTTAAAATTTACTGAACTCGATCTCAACCCACCGCACAGGCACACTCACCCTACTTACTACCAAAACAAGATTCTTAAAATGTATCCACAAGCACGCTAGCGCCTTCATTCATTGCTGAAATGATAACAAATCATTTTTGCCTGAAAACTTAAAATGTGAATAACTTAAATTTTAAGTCTCAAAATAATGTAATTATTGTTTCAATGTAATTATTTTATTATAAATCAGTTGGGGTGTATGAGGTTCGCGCTTATTCATTAACACGTTGTATAGTTAAGACCTAGTTAAGACCTCAATTTAATTCCTAGCATTTTGTGTATCTGGCATATTGCGTGTCTGTCATTTTGCGTTCCTGACATTTTGCGTTCCTGGGTTTTTACGTTCCTGGCATTTTGCGTGTCTGGCATTTACAGAAAAAAATAATGGAACTGACATTTTGCGCATCTGGCATTTTGCGTTTCTGACATTATGCGTGCAAACCATTATAAATACCTACCTAATTCAAAAGCACGAACAATCTACAAAAAGAATTGAGATCCCCTCAAAAACATTTACATTTAATGTAAAAAGTAAGTCGTTTATTTGACCGTGATGAACACATACCTATTCAAGTCTTTGCTTAAAATGAGATCTCATAACTTTTTAAAGGTAAGGTAAGGTTTGTAACGGTTCGTAGATATCATTACAAGTCTGTATAGATAGATAGATAGATAGATGGATAACTCATTTATTTCATCAGAACAATACAGGATAAAGAGTGACAGACAAAGGCAGTATAACAGGCAGTATAAGTATTTAGTAACTACGATTACAAAGAGTACTGATTGACTAGTTGTCAAATAGCCTATTCTATAAGTGATACTAGTAAAAAGTACCTACTTACCATCAAATTATGCAGTATCTCATCAACCCTCGTAACTGTTTCCTTTAGCAGTTCCAAGTTGAGTAGCGGAGGGTCGAACCTCCTGAACACCTCGAGGTCTTTCTCGTGCCTCTTTAGCTTCTCCTCGAAGATGGCTTTGCGGCTCTTCAGCTTGTCTTCCGCCATGGTCTTCTTGGTGTTGAGCGTCTTGAGGGTCAGGTCTATAGTCTCATCCATGTCGAGGGGCCAGAGGAACACGCGCGTGTTTAGGTTTATGTCTTCGACTGAAATGAAGGTGGTAGGTAAAATTTTGTTAAAACATAGGTATTTTTATAATTAAAACCGTACCTTGTCGTGTCCGGCGTCAAATAGCATCAGCCAATACTAACGGGTAAAGTTAGAACAAAATTTCGTAACTGCATCCGAAATCTCTGACTATATAGCGGTTTCCCATTCCATCAGATTCAGTACGGACGAGAGTCTGCATCTGTATTTAGTGCACTCATTGATGCACATGGAACTATGCGTACCTTAACTGACTGCTTTTGCTTTTGGCGTTGCAGTCGCTGTAGTCGTGACTCGTGAGTCGGTGTAGTCACAGTAGTCGTGGTTATGAGAAATCATCAAAATTATAAATAATAATATTATTTTTTCTGCACATAAACACAAAAGGCATAAGCAATACAGGTTGAGCGGTAAGTAAATACGTAGTTCGCATAAGCTGAACAATGTGGTAGGTCATTTCGTCAACAGGGCAGACAGAAAACAGATGTTGGAGGTGAAATACAGAATGAAGTGGGAGGTCAAGACTAAGTCGAGATCGTTCAATAGGTATACGTTAAATGATGAAAGGTAGATTCACTTGATGTTATAGGAACATGGCGCAGTCGCGGCAATAGTTGATGTTTTCGATCAGCTCCACCAGCTGCGTCTAACGAGTACTCGTGAAGGTGAGTGTGTAGTTGTGTTAGTACGCACAGTGTATATGCTCGTTCTGCATCAGAAAGAGCACATGCTTGGCGGTAGTGCGCGCCTTCTCGAGCAAGTACACTGAGAAAAAAATGCTACGTATACGTAGCCCATCGCAGCTTACGTACCACGTAGCTTACGACGCGATACTGATTACGAGTGTTACGTCAGTATGTAAGTATAATGAAGCTTCATTGTGAAGTACGAGACAATTCAAATAGTGATGCAACACTCGCAATCAGTATCGCGTCGTAAGCTACGTGGTACGTAAGCTGCGACGGGCTACGTATACGTAGCATTTTTTTCTCAGTGTAGAACATGGTGCAGTCGCGGCAGTTGTTATGTAGTCGATCAGCTCCACAAGCTGCGTCTAAAGTATACTCGTGAGGATGAGTATGTAGTTGTGGTCGTACGCACAGTGTAGATGCGCGTGCTGCATGAGGAAGAGCACGTGCTCGGCGGTGGTGCGCGCCTTCTCGCGCAGGTCGAACATGGCGCAGTCGCGACACTTGTTGATGTACTCCATCAGCTCCACCAGAAGCGTCTAACGACTCGTGAGGATGAGTGTATAGTTGTTGTAGTACGCACAGTGTAGATGCGCGTGCTGCATGAGGAAGAGCACGTGCTCGGCGGTGGTGCGCGCCTTCTCGCGCAGGTCGAACATGGCGCAGTCGCGACACTTGTTGATGTAGTCCATCAGCTCCACCAGAAGCGTCTAACGACTCGTGAGGATGAGTGTATAGTTGTTGTAGTACGCACAGTGTAGATGCGCGTGCTGCATGAGGAAGAGCACGTGCTCGGCGGTGGTGCGCGCCTTCTCGCGTAGGTCGAACATGGCGCAGTCGCGACACTTGTTGATGTAGTCCATCAGCTCCACCAGAAGCGTCTAACGACTCGTGAGGATGAGTGTATAGTTGTTGTAGTACGCACAGTGTAGATGCGCGTGCTGCATGAGGAAGAGCACGTGCTCGGCGGTGGTGCGCGCCTTCTCGCGCAGGTCGAACATGGCGCAGTCGCGGCACTCGTTGATGTAGTTGATCAACTCCACCAGTTGGGCCGTCGTCTCTGGCGTCTCCGAGGCGCGCGCTGCCATCTCCTCGTACGTATCACAGATACTGGTAATCCATAATGCTCAGTACAGTGTAAAATTTAGAAAAGGCATCGTTATTCCGAAAATGTTTTTTTTTCTGTAACCTCTCATGTGGGGTATCGAATAAAAGGGCTTCATGAGCCAATTCTAAAAATATTTCTAGAAAACAAGTGGCTGAAACAAGTGGATGGTGTATCATTACGTTTCAGCCACTTGTTTTCTAAAAATCCAAAAAGTATTTTCAAAACCTAAAATCAAGTTTGGGCTCCTCCAGTTAGGAAACGGCTGAATAAAATTTTGTAAAGCATACGCCAAATGTCTCGGAATATCCTCATATCTAACGTCAATAAAGCAACAATTTCAAAAATATTTAATATTTTGCTTTTATTTTTAAAATTTTTTAGGAGTCTTTGGCGGATGTTTATAGGTTGTAGTTGTAGGTTCCCTTTTTTATCAAATTTTCTTTGGTAAAAAATCTTATATCTTTATTATCTTATATTATTATATCTTATATATTATCTTTACTGGAAACAGAAATTGAGGAAGCCCGTTTCAGATATACGGGATGTATTTACTGACGAAGCCCGTTGTTGAAAGAAGAGAGGGTAATCCTCTTGTGAGTAATCCTGGCTTAAAATAACTCACGATCTGTTCCACTTCCTATTGACAGCGATGAAGTGGTCGACGATGTACTGACGCAGTCCGTTCACAATGTCCCACATGACGTCGTTGAGGGGCCCGCAGTCCAACATGATCATGTTGAGGGGTATGTCTCGACGGAGGAACAACATCTCGTCCCGGAGTTTCTCGTACATGTAGATTCTTGCAGAAAAGTCCTGAGAGTATGTTATGTAAGTATGTACTAATGAGTCTCACTCTCTCACAGTTTGAACAAGTGAAGCGCCTTTAGTTTGATGACACACTTGCCGAATTTACGCGACCGAAAATACGCGTGACTAGATTTTCATTAAAATCCGCGTCCTATGGCACACTTGGCTGAAATAACGCGTCGCGTATATTATATAGGTACGTCGCGTATTTTACGTCGTCTAAATTCGGAAGATGTGTCATCATACTTACTTATAGCACAGAATAAATACTAGTACCTACCGGTACAGAAGGATCACTTCGAAAACAGATTTAAATAAATAGCGACTCTCTCTGCAGGGCAATAGGTGCAAAGTTACTCGCACCCGTCTTATTGTACAATTCGCGAATAACCTAAAAAACTTCACAACGGTGCGCGTGCAAACAAAAATGAACCGAGTCATTAGGCATGAAAGCTTCCTTTACATAGTCTCAATCCTTTATACTTTCACGAGCTGGCAGCGTGACATCGCTAAGGTTTTCAAGTCTCGCATTGACTACTCACAAAATAACGGCAAGTCTAATGAGATTTGCACGGTAGAAGTTTACACGGTATACCTAATCTATCACCTTTCGGTGGGAATCGGCTGTCAAGTGAGACGAGCTGTGGAGTTAGAAAACTTAAGACAAAAACAGAAATTTGTCTATGATACATAACAGTTACGTCGTCCGGGTTTATTAGTAGATATTTTGATTATTCTTAGTTTATTCTTAGTATAACATTTTATACCACGTTTTTTTGTACCAGGCATAGATTTAGCAATTAGCATATACTAAGTTAGATCGGAAATGCGTAAGAGAAAAGGCATAGCATATACGTATTTAGAGCGAGATAGATAGACGAGAAACACGCTATGAGCCTGTATGGACCTAGCATTAGTTGTCAACGGAACGAAACCCGCTTTTTTTTTCAAAATTCTCAGATTTTTTTGGTCTCGCCTTGTATAATCCGTAGCCGATCTAACGTAGTAATATGCTAAATCTATGGTACCAGGGTATAAGTAAAAACTTAGACTACTTATATGAGGACAAGTTACGCGTGTAATTCTACTAACAAACTTTTCTGCCACTTTTTGCGGGGGGCGGGTAGCACGAGATACGCAACTTTGAATTTTATTCCATTAGTTTAGATTCTAATTTTGAATGTTAAAAATCATGAAAAACAGTGTCGTGTGAACCCCAAACGTCATAAGTTCGAATTTATTGTTAGAAATTATAGGCTGTCGAGTTTAGTGATAAGGTATAAAATTGTATGTAAATGCGTAAGATCTTTTGGTCTTGCGCGTTGGCAGAGGGGTCCGTATTTAATTCGTCTAAGAGTAAAAATGATCTTACAAATACATAAAACTCTAACCTTGAGATACGGAGGAGGTTCGGTGGCGAAGAACCTCAGCAGGTCCTGATTGGCGGTGCCGTCGAGAATGTAGTAATATTCCTCGTATCGGCTCAGGAAGCTGACGGGGCCGGGCTGGTTGACGCTGTAGTGCTTCACGGACGCGTTGATCACATCCAACATGTACTGCTCATCCGGGTACACGGAGAGAAGGTACGGTTTTGAACGGGTCGCTCCTGACGACGAAACCACAGAATAGATATTATACAGGGTCCTTCTTAATATGCTGACACTTTTTTAAGGGGATGATCAGACCATCAAACTGAACAACTTTCTCTATGGGACCAATGTCGAAATCGCGAAAAAAAAAATCTGCTTTTCCATACCAAACTGAAATCATACTCGACCCAATTGTATGGGACAGCTGAATTTTTTATCGCGATTTCGACATTGGTCCCATAGAGGAAGTTGTTCAGTTTGTTGGTTTGATCATTGATCAACCTATTAAAAATCGGTATACGATATATAATAAAGATTCTTAAATCCGAAAAAAGTGTCAGCATATTAATTTGGACCCTGTATAGTTTTACATACAGAACGGTCACTCCCCGCCTCGCTCTGACTTCAGAAACCCCACCCACCGCACTTTCTGGGGACACTTTAGAAGAGCCGAGCAAGGGAATGCAGTCAGGCGCGCGCACCCGTTGGATTTGACTAGATAAAATTGTGTCTTTTCATTGTATAAACAACGTTGAAAAATAACGCTAAATTCACATTGTCAGAAATTCTTTAGCTCGAATACTATTTTTAATAACAGAACGAACAATAAAAGGTATCGAATAATTATTAAGATAAACAAAAAACCCGATTGCATAAAAAATCTATTAACTGAAAAGAGAAAAACAAGCTCTATAATCACTAATCGGCTATAACAACTCTGTTTGAGCAAATATAATCTGATTCTTATTAGGTAGGTATCGCAAACGGGAACAAAGAAATTTTTTGTTTTGTTATTGATTGGTTTGTCAACGCCTGCAATACCTACCTAATAACAATCAAATTATATTTGCTCAAACAAAGTTGTTATAGCTGATTAGTGATTATAGAGCTTGTTTTTCTCTTTTCAGTTAATAGGTTTTTTATGCAGTCGGGTTTTTTGTTTCTCTTAATAATTACTTTATTTCATTCTTTTTAGTCTTGTGTCAAAACGGTAACATAAAAGTATATACAGGGTGTTACAAAACTATCGATAATAAAAAAAAATCGGTATTTTTGTAACACCCTGTAGAGTCTATTGACAATGTATGACAACCGTAGTGCAGGATAATTATTTCAAGATAAGAAAAATTAACTATCGATAATAAAAAAAATCGGCATCGTAGAAGCGCAGCGCTATTTTAAGTTCATTAACCTTACCAGGAGTAATTACCCGCTACCTCCTACTAAAAATGTTACCTCCTGGTACAACCAGGAGCTAACTAAAATGTTTCTTAACTAAATAGTTTGTATTAAACTAAATTAGCTATTTAACTTTGAACTTAACTGACCTATTGTTTACGTGAGAAATGGTGAGGTTTTAGGCAGAGTATATAGTTATCTGCGATAATTAAATTTTTAAAATATCACGACTCAATCAAATAGGTAACATTCTAGCATCAATCTACTCACCACTTATTCTTTTTCGTGGAAAACACCTGATATCCGGGACTCAAACTGTCTCTTCGGGCGATCTCAATTCAACACACACACACACACAACTTCACATTTTACATAACCAACTTTTCTTCTTCTTATCGTGTGGGCGGCAGCAAGCCCTGGTGTTAGAGTTTTATTCAAACTGCCTACGCCTTACTTGCTCTAACACCTCCTCGACCTGCCCGGGTTCGACAGTGCTCGGGCGTCCACTGCCACTGGATCGATGAAATGATCCGGTAGAATGCAAGCGTCTTGCCGTATCCAGGAAGCATTGCTATGATGGTAACCGTCGCTGTTCAGCAGGTGGCCTGCCATCGATAAACCGTTGACGATACAGTTAGCGGGCACGATTTAAATTACTATCCTCATAGCCTACACATAGTATCATATCGTAATATTCCATGTTAGAATACCTACTGAGCCATTTTCTCAAATTACGATAAAGCATCAATCAACGGTGTGTTCCGATTCATAAAAACAGTGCTGTGATCGATTACAGCGCTAAAACCCGTTTCATTTGCGTTAGCGCGCCGACAGCGCTGATAGCGTTCTACCAATTCGGAACGCTAGATATCGCGCTCACACCGTTCACACCACAACATTCAAATATTCACATTATTTTCTTCATCACTAATCGTTATTAAACTTTTATTCGTCTTTTTTAGAACATAATCAAACCCAGTACTACTAAAGAAACCTAAATCGAGACCTAAACAAACCAAAAATATAGGACAGCAAAACTGTCAAGCGTCACTTTTGAAAATTCCCTCAAAAATTTACTAGAACAAAACTATCAAACGTCACTTTTGACAACTCGCTCACAGTGCTAACGCCACGAACCGTGAGCACTGTTATTGCAAGATGGCGTCGGTAGTGACGTCATGAATGACGTCACGTTTTCGATTGTGGACGCGCTCACGTCAAATCGGGACGACATTTATCGCGCTCACAGCGCTGTCGGCGTAATTCGGGACGCAGCGCAAATCAAAACAAAACAATCAAGCGAAAGATTAACGATCGACTGATTGATATGTTTTTTTTTTTTTAATTTATTTATGGCCTGGTTACATTGACCTTTGGGCCAAGTCTTAATTTCTATGTTTTTAGATTACATCACTGTATTTTAAAACACTTCACTTCACTTTTTATATTTTGCCGACAGTGTTTTTAATAAATTTATAAATTGGTACAAAACAATTACAATTTCCAAGTAAATCATTCAAGCGGCGGGAGGAATTATTATTTTGCAGTATTTCATTTAGTTCACTGGCAAGAATCAATCTCTGTATAGAGTATTTCGGGCATGCGAAAATCAAGTGTTCAATATCCGCATTTGAAGCGTTGCATTCATTGCATAAATCATTTACAGCTATTTGCAATCTTGCAAGATGGGCAGGTGTGGTGGTGTGTCCGTAACGAAGCCGATTAATCGTTGTAATAAAGTCCCGGCTGGCAGACTCCAATTTGTTGTACCATGGATCAGCTGGTATGTCGTGTTGTATACTTCCGTACCATTTTCCTTTCTGTTCTTGATCTTTCTTCCACATCTCTCTCCAAAATTTAAATGTTTCTATTCTTACATAACAATAATAATCAGATAATGGTACATTAACTATATTAGTAACATCAAGAGCGTTAGTCCCTTCATATGCAGTTTTGTCTGCTATCTCATTACCAGAGATGCCCTTATGTGAAGGTATCCACATGAAGGCGATCTCAATTCCTTTACTACTTAACTGTAATATACAGTCTTTAATAATGTACAAAATGTAGTTAATTTTAAATTTAATTTGTAAGGTTTTCAAACTATTAATCAAACTCAAAGAATCAGTTAGAATCAGAAAATATTTACAATTATTTACATGTCTTACAGCCTTGAGGGCTTCAAAAACTGCATACGCCTCTGCAGTAAATATAGAGCAATTATTATTGAGGACAAAACTTTGAGAGAACTTTGTCTGCGGATCATATACAGCAGACCTTACATAGTCTTCACCTTTACTACCATCTGTGTAAAAAGTATAATACATATCATTTTCTGATAAAAATGACAACATATCTGAATTACATGAAATTACATGATCTATAATTTTAATAGGATGTGTTATGCTATTAAATGAGTGACTATAACATGGCCATTTTTGCTGTTTTCTGATTGCAGTGCAATTCTGACGGACACTAAGGAAAATACGGCATAATTGGGGTGAAACACCTCTTAACAAATCATCTGCTGAAGTTAATGGATCAGAAACTCTAATAAGGTGTGGGACTATTTTGTTTATAACATGTATATTATCAGATGACAGAAGTTTGATGCAATATCTTTCTGTGAGTAAGATTCTTCTCAAAATTAATGGCATTATTCTGGTTTCTACTTCCATGGCTCTTATGGGAGTAGAACACATAGCCCCAGATATAATTCTCAAAGCCTTGTTCTGAATAATATCTAACCTATGTACAAAATTACTATCTATATATGCTAAAACACTATAATCAAAGTGGCTTCTAACTATTGCTTTATACAATATTGACAATATTTTTGGGTCTGCGCCCCACGATACTCCAGCGAGGCATCTTAGAATATTTAAACCTTTAAGAGCATTTGTAGAGATGTATTTAATATGTTCTTCAAAACGAAGTTTTGGATCTATGACTATTCCAAGAAATTTATGTTTAAATACCCTATGTATAACATCACCATCATATTTTATATCAACGGACGGACTTTCGTCTCCAAAAATCATTAAACTGCTTTTATTTGGGTTAATTTTTAAATGTAATCTATTTTGATAGTAGTTTTTAAGTTGCTCTAAAGCTGCATTAACATTTTCTAGGGCTCTAGAAAGGTTATGATTAGTACTGTATAGTACTAAATCATCAGCAAATTGAAGAATATTTACATCAGAAGTATTTACATATTTACAAATCTCACATGTATACAAATTATATAGTAATGGAGATAATGTGGCACCTTGCATTGTGCCTTTAGAGGCATTTTTGGGCCCATGTAGGATGTTATTATGTTTTATATACAAAGTTCTATTACTCAAAAATTCATAAATCCATTTTGAGACTTGTCCGGGTATACCTATACTATACAGAACTTTAACTAATATGCCAGGATCAACATTATCGAAAGCACCTTGCACGTCTAAAAATATACAAACAGTATGTAAATTGGAATTTTTTGCTCTTTTCAGGTCAGCTATGAGGGAGACAAAACTGTCAGCACAACTACGGCCCCTACGAAACCCATATTGAACATGTGGAATGACATCATTTGATTCAACATACCAGTCAAGACGACTCTTTAACATATTTTCAAAAATTTTTCCAAGACATGATGACAATGAAATTGGACGGTAAGAATCAGCAGTGTCAGGTGATTTATCAGGTTTTAAGATAGGTATAACACACTGTGTTTTCCACGTCTCTGGAATGATCTTTTGATGCCAAAGATTATTGAGAATTTGAAGAAATATTTTTTGTACACTTTCATGAAGGTTTTTAATCAATATGTAAGGAAAATCATCAATACCTGGAGTTGTATTTCTTCTAGACTGTAGGCTCATTATAAATTCATTAAATGAAAAAGGATCCAATAGACATCTGGAACATGGGTTCTCATTGTTAAGATTGAAATATTCACTAAATGTATTGACATCTATTAAATTACTATTATCACATAATTTACTTAACAATGGTTGTATGAATTCATCTTTGTATGATTTATTGCTGGTCGTGATGCCTTTGAACTTTTTAACTAGATTCCAAATTTTACTTAGGGGAGTAGTTCTATTGAAAGTATTACACAAATCATTCCATCCAAGCTTCTTCTGTTCTGATATCGTACGTTTTTTCAAAGCATCTAAACGTTTATAGTTAATGTAATTTTCTATAGTTGAATTTCTTCGATATAATTTTAAAGCATTATAAGATGCCTTTACACTTTGTTCGCAGATATTATTCCACCAAGGAGCTGGAGGTCTACTCTTAAAATTATTAGTTCTAACAAATTTTGGAACTACAGTTTGTTTAAGATCATCAAGACGAGAACAAAACTCCAAGTATGATGACATTGGATCCTCATCATCAATCATCATGTCACAGAAAACAGTCTTAGAAAGCTCACAAAACTTACTCCAGTCAGCTTTATTGTACAAAAATCTGTCAACGGGTGGATTGGTTTGATATTTGTCTATTCTCAATGCAATTTTAGTGATAGTTGGATAATGATAGCTTCCCATAGAATCATCATGAACTGACCATTGACATAGTGGAGCAATACTTGAACTAACAAACGTAATATCAATAGCGGATGGATTACGTGTTGGATAATTAACAGTGGTAAAGCTACCATCATTCAGAATGTATAGATCACACTCATCAATTACATTATATAAATCTTGACCTCGACCTTTTGTGGATAAACAACCAAAAGCAATATGATGCGCATTAAAGTCACCACTAACAAATATAGGCTTAGGTAGATTTCGTATGATATTTCGCAATCTATCGATTCTAATATGAGTGCTTTTTGGAGGGCAATATACACAAAGAATAGTTATGTTACCTATTTCAGTAGATAGCGATAATGCAATAGTTTGAATATCTTCATAAAAAGCTGTATTTACAACACTGTATTTTAGGTAAGGTTTTATCAATATTGCTACACCATTGTGATCATTTATAGAATTTTTTTTATAGATATTGTAACCAGGAATTTTAAAATGTTGATGATCTTTAAACCAAGTTTCATTCAATAAACAAATATCAATATTTCTCTCTTGTAAAAATTTTATCAATAAGGGCTTTTTACTATTGGCGCTCTGAATATTGTATTGTGCAATACATATCTGTGATATTATGTTAGAGCTTGTATCCATTACGTTGACAGATTTTTAACTAATATATCTTTGATGTATGATGTTGTTAGAGGCACATCATCTGTTTTATTGCCCAACTGCACCAATGTGTGCACCAAGGTCATTAACACATCATTACTGTTAATTATTTGAGCTTTGATGTTATCATTATTATACTTCTGTGGTCCAGTTACATTTTGTTCATTAGAGGATTTATTTTCTACATTTGTAATTTTTTTCTGTTTAATTATCTTGGGCTTTTCCAATAAAGGTGGAAAGTCAATCTGGGGTTTTTTTGTTTCTACAACACTAGCATAAGTTATTTTATTCTTTTTTTCAAGCATTTTTTTCATTTTAATAGGGCATGCGCTAGCTACGGCCAGATGGGGTCCACTACAATTAATACAGCAGAGCTCATCAGGCTTGTCGCAGTCTTTATAAGAGTGCTCGCCGGCACAGCAACTGCAACGCTGCTTGCCGTTACATACTTTTGCTGAGTGATTAAATTTAAAACATCGGTAACACTGCTGGAGAGGAGGGACATAATCAAATACCCTATATGAGAATAGGTCGTATTGTACGTTATCCGGTAATACATTTGATAAAAATGTTATGCTAACTGTCTGTAGTGGCACTTTCTTCTGTTCAATTTTTTTAGTGAAACGGCGCACTGCAACTATTTCATAAATAGATGAAAGTTTGGTATATAGTTCTTTGTTAGAGATGTTGGTGGGTACAAATCGGATTATACCGGTTCTTTCTATCTGAGCAGCTGGTATGTATGCTTTCATTTTATATTTGTCCAAAAAGGTTGAATTATTGAGGAAGTTGTTTGCTGTGTTGCACTGTTTGAAAACGACAGTGATTTTATTGGCATTCACTCTGTGAATTGCCACCACACCTTTCACTTCAGTTGTAAAAATATGATTCAGGTAAATGGGGCTTTTATTGCCCAGTCTGTCTTGTCTGTCTACACTTTCAACATATACTTTGAATTCAGTGTTCGCACTATTTTCAGGATAAAGTCTTTTATAATTGGGCTTATAATACGGGAAAAAAGAGTCACTTTCCTCACCGCCGCCGCTGCCACTTGAGTCCGAAGATTTCTTTTTTCTTATCTTTTTCGGGGGATTATCCCCGCCTTCTTCATTGCCGTCCATTTTTACTACTATTTTACAGTATTTACAAAACTTTTTATACAATATTAACTAGAATAATTGGAAAAATTCACTGAAGGAAATACAAAACTCCCGCTTTGGTTGAAATTCCCGCCAAGAATCCCCTGATTGATATGAAAGTGCAACCAGGGTTGCCAAATACTATTTCTTACATTTCCTCATTTTTTTCCCTCCAGGATGATACGTTTTGTTCCCTAAGGTTTATTTAACGGAAATACACAAATAAATAGGTAAAAGAAAAGATTCGAACCCAAATTAAATATATCACAAAATGACAGCTACCTAAAGATTTATCGTGACGTGATATACCCTATGAAACTCCCCGGATCAGTACGACACTAACTTGGTAACTGGTATTACGTAAAGAATAGTTGTATTGTATTGTATTTGTCCAAAAATGTCCCTAAATTTACCCATTGTGATTAAATTTTTCCCAATGATTCTATTCATAGAACGGAATTATTCCCCAAAATTGTGGAAAAAACTCCAATCCGGCAACACTGAGTGCAAATTTCAAAGAAAAGCCGACAAGGCGGCGCGGCGATATCTAAAGGTAGGTCTATCGGTAGCGGTAGCCATATTGGTCTTCAATCAGCCTATAAGAGCGTAGGAAGTCGCCCGCGGTCTGCGCGCGAAAGAAACTACATCCTAGTCCCGGGGTTGTCAACCATTTCACCCTGTGTCATCGCAGGCGCAGTCTTATTTTTTTTTCATTACATTATTTGCACATTATTCACATATTCGGCAAATCAGTCGGTAAATACCTACATCATAGATTTCAAATTAAGTGCATTAGTTTTATTTTTCTGCAGTCCTTTTTTATGTTACCCATTATTGATAATAGGTAGGTAGGTATTTGTTGAATGAAATATTAAAAAATAGGGAGTGCCTCCGCTGTTGGAGCGCTGGCAACCAAAAATAACGCCATTGGGAACAAGCGATAGGTAATACTGCCGGCAGCCAAGATTTTAAACAACGGCTGCCACCGCCGGCATCCAAAATGGCGGCCGCTGACGGGGGGCTTGTAGGATTCTGCTAGTGCTGGCATCAAAAACAGCAGCCGACGCCGCGCCGGCAGCTAGCTCGCACTGATATGGTTAATAATGGTTAAAAAATAATAACTGATTATTGTCTTTTTACGTAGGTACTTGCAAGACTTTTACGAATAATTAATAGATACTTAGTGGTAATCTTGCTGTCATAATGTGCCGGTTTTTTGGAACGAGCATTAAAAACAACATTTTCAAAAAATGTTGTGTATCAATGTCACATAGAGAAATTATCACCTATCTTTGTCTTACAATTAGGGTCCCGTCAGAAACAAATATGAAGCTTGAAATCCCTGTATCTCTCCTCTCCTCTAGTCTCCTAGTACTAGTAGTTTACACACTACTAACGTAGTTTCACTTTATCTACAACTGCCTCCGTGGTCTAATGGTTAAGAGCATTGGGCTCTTGACACGGAGGTCGGGGGTCCGATTTCCACGGGGGACACCTAGTGATATGTTACTTTGTGCGTTTTTCCCAGTTGCTTAGGGCATTGCAGGCTGAATCACTTGATTGTCTGAAAATAAAGTTGAATCCGTGCTTCGGATGGCACATTAAGCCGTTGGTACGGGCCATTTTCTCTGGTGGTAGTCATAAAAACCACGTCAGAGGCCGTAAGGCGGTCTGAAAAACTGTGACATCAGGGCTTGCTGCCCACACGATAAGAAGAAGACTTATCTACAAACCAGATAAACTTTTTATCTTTTTCTCTTGAAATTGTGTAGCGTAAGAATCGAACCCGTTCTTATCGCCCGGGTGTAACTAACCGGCCATATGGTACAGAACATTTGGGCGCTATCGCGGCGACGGCGTTTTTTATCGGTTTTATTAGAAAGCTAGTTTAACAGTGATGATTTTCATGAAGATCAGGTCAGCCGATTCGAAGATCATGGGGATCTCAGCTGTAAAATGGATGTTTATTTTAATTTTGCTCATCCATTGTTTGCCGGCCACTGTATTCTATGAAGACGCACGACAACGTACGCAAAATGTTTAATTTTAAAAATTACACGTGCGGAACCCGCATAATTATTTTTAGCAAATGGCGCCAAAATTCTGGCTGCCTGGTAGTTCAAAGACTAAACGGCAGCAGATACGTCGTAAAGTCACTGTGTTGTCTCCACTACTAACCACTATCTTGTAAGTGCTTAACTTAAAAGATAATTATTCTCGAAGTTATCTTTAATACTAAACTAACTTGAATATTAAGCCCTAAAAAACAATAAATAACAGATTTTCAAAAATGTTAAATTATTGTTACAAAAATAAACAATAATGAATAATTTCAAAAAATATTCATATTTGTTTTCATGTTAGATAATTTAAGCTTCTTACAATTTCTTTTTTCGGCAAAAAAAGTATCTTCCCCTCTTACTGAAATTTAGGTACAAATGACTTACTGTGGGGGCTGGCAAGCCAGCAACACTTCGTCCCAGTGGGATCTTTTGTGTTAGCCCCAACTTTCTTCACCCTTCAAATACATGGTCAATGAAGGAGGCAACACCATTGAGGGGAAGAAACCTAAGGTCTCCCGGTTTTGGGTATCCATCTCCGAGGAGGCACATGCGTTTTGCCGCCAAGACATCACAGTCACAAAGGATATGTTCCATGGTCTCTTCATCCTCTCCGCATGCTCGGCAGCTTCGATCTAGGGTTAGTTTCATTTTGTGCATCATCGTGCCTGTAGCGTAGTGCCCAGTGAGGGCTCCGGTGATGGCACGAGCCTTGCTCCTGCTGTTGTTCAGTATGAACTTTGAGACACAAGTTGTCAGAGGTCAGTTGTCAGGTATGACAGACGGACAGCATATGCTTATGAATAGGGATCCGTTGGCACCCTTTAGGTACGGAACCCTAAAAAACACAGTTTCGTCACAGGTCCGGCACTCTATATAACTTTTTTTATTTTCGAAATGGCGTCTGCACATGCGCACTTTGGGCAAACTGTCCATATGACATTGCGTGTAGGGTTGATAGCCGCGTTTTGCATTTAACGTCATCTATTTTTACCCGACTGCGCCAGAAGGAGGGTTATGTTTTTCGAGCGTACGTATGTATATATGTATATATTTATGTATGTATGTATGTATGTATGTATGTATGTATGTATGTATGTATGTATGTGTGTATGTCTATTTCTTTGGCACGGCCTACAGCCCTAGTGCCTTAACGCCTTGATGGATTTTAACGTATGAGGTGTCGTTGGATTTGTAAAAATCGTGAGAGTGACATAGGGTATATTATTTCAAGATGGCGTCTACGAATTAAAAAAGAGAGGGTGAATAAACAATTTTTTTTTGTTAAAAATACAATATGGGTATCAAATGAAAGCTAGTAATTAGACGATTCCAAATATACAGGGTGTTACGTAATTAACCAAAAAAAAAAAATCCTTCATCGAAGCCATTTAATAAAAAATCCCAACTCTAGTGATCAGCTGATAAGGTCATTCAATCTGAAGTTGACCTCTGAAACATAGACTTTTTTTTTCAGAAGGGTAATGTTTGTAAGTCATTTGTACCTAAATTTCAGTAAGAGGGGAAGATACTTTTTTTGCCGAAAAAAGAAATTGTAAGAAGCTTAAATTATCTAACATGAAAACAAATATGAATATTTTTTGAAATTATTCATTATTGTTTATTTTTGTAACAATAATTTAACATTTTTGAAAATCTGTTATTTATTGTTTTTTAGGGCTTAATATTCAAGTTAGTTTAGTATTAAAGATAACTTCGAGAATAATTATCTTTTAAGTTAAGCACTTACAAGATAGTGGTTAGTAGTGGAGACAACACAGTGACTTTACGACGTATCTGCTGCCGTTTAGTCTTTGAACTACCAGGCAGCCAGAAGTGCGTGCGTGCGTGCGTGCGTGCGTGCGTACGTACGTACGCGTACGTACGCACGCACGTACGCGTACGTACGTACGTACGTACGTATGTACGTATGTACGTATGTACGTATGTACGTATGTACGTATGTACGTATGTACGTATGTACGTATGTACGTATGTACGTATGTACGTATGTACGTATGTACGTATGTACGTATGTACGTATGTACGTATGTACGTATGTACGTATGTACGTAGGTACGTATGTACGTATGTACGTATGTACGTATGTACGTATGTACGTATGTACGTATGTACGTATGTACGTATGTACGTATGTACGTATGTACGTATGTACGTATGTACGTATGTACGTATGTACGTATGTACGTATGTACGTATGTACGTATGTATGTATGTATGTATGTATCTGCCCGTCTGCCCGTCTGCCCGTCTGCCCGTCCGTCCGTCCGTCCGTCCGTCCGTCCGTCCGTCCGTCCGTCCGTCCGTCCGTCCGTCCGTCCGTCTGTCTGTCTGTCTGTCTGTCTGTCTGTCTGTCTGTCGAAAGTTGAAGATCACTATCTTTTTCTGCCATAAATAAAGAGGGTTTAAGAGAAGTTTATTCCAAATGCGTAAATGCGCGCTGCATACAAACGTAGTCTGGTGATATTTTCAATACTAACCAATTAAACTCAATGAAATTTTGCAGAAATAATCTAGGAATAAATCTCTATGCTTGTATCGTGTCAGATTTTCGTTAAAATATACAGTTTCAATGCTAGGATTAATTTAAGATTTGTATGGAAATCTTTTAGGCACTGTAACTTTAAAACTGTACATTTTAAGGAAAATCTGACACGATACAAGCATAGAGATTTGTTTCTAGATTGCTTCTGCAAAATTTCATTGAGTTTGATCGGTCAGTATTGAAAATATCTCCAGACTTCGTTTGTATGGAGCGCGCCAACAGTAATATACCCTTAAAGGGGTGATTTAGATAAGACCATCAAACTAAACAACTTTCACTACGGAGCCAACGTCGAAATACAATTACAAAATCTGATTTAATTTCTAATATTATTATACAACGTGTTAATGAATTAACGGAAAACTAGAAAGTAGTTTGTTTAGAATCGAGAGCAGAATCGAATTATCATGTTTTCAACATAGGTAATTTTTTTCAAAATATTAAATAATTTGTTTGTAACATTTAAAATTTACTGAACTCGATCTAAACCCACCGCATAGGTACACTCACCCCACTAACTACCAAAACAAGATCCTTAAAATGTATCCATGAGCACACTAGCGCTTTCATTCATTGCTGAAATGATAACAAATCATTTTTGCCTAAAAACTTAAAATGTGAATAGCTTTAAATTTTAACCATCAAAATAATGAAATTATTATATCAATCTAATTATTTTGTTATAAATCGGTTGGGGTGTATAAGGTTTAGCGCTTATTCATTAACACGTTGTATATGTAACACTGTTTCTATACATATGTTTTACTTCATTAAATTTGCAGGGCTCTTAATGGAAAGTTAGAGTAATCCCCAGGCCAGCTCACTTTACTGTCTGTCTGTTAAGCTGTTGGTCCTGGTTAAATACAGAACTAATAGAGGGTCAGTGTACGTAAAATTAAAGAAATCAAATCGGTCAAGTGCGAGTTGGGCTACTCGCACACCGAAGGTTCCGTACCACACAACAAATTAACTTACAAAAAAGTTTTTTTTTCTTTGGGACCTTTAGCGCGAGACCGACACACGGTAGGTTTTTACTATTTGTTGTTATTCTGTAGAGTTTGTTCTATAATCACACCAAATTTGATCATTGAATGTATTACTCGTTTTTACGATAGAGCGAGAAGAAAAAACGTTGATAAATAGTAGTTTCTTGTATGAGGACCCTCCTTAATTTTTTACTTTTTTATAATTGTATAGTAAATCCGCCATAATAACGCACATTCTGTGAAAATTTCAAGCTATCTAGCTATTACGGTTCAGAAGTTACAGCCCTAAATAGGTAGGACGGACGGACGGACGGACGGAAAACGTAGGTTTAGTAATAGGGTCCCGTTTTCACCCTTCGGGTACGGAACCCTAAAAACCACCGGTAACTACGTCTGCCAGTCAGTCACGGAACTGTTTCATTCATTGACCAAGTTTTTTTTTTCGTTTACGCTGCTGTTAGACAGACCGCGTATGAGACAGCGAATCTATTCCATTTTTAGGGTTCCCTAGTCAACAAGGAACCCTTATAGTTTCGCCATGTCTTATTTGCCGCCGCCTTATTTGTACCATAATCAGTTTTGTTTCCTATTGTGCATTGTATTTTGTTTGGTGTAAATGAAGTATATTTCATTCATTTCATTCATGTCCGTCCGTCTGTCCGTCTGTCCGCGGCTTAGCTCAGAGACGCTTAGTACTAGAAAGGTCTAATTTGACATTTGTATACATATTTATATTCGTGAAGGCTTTTCGGCCACTGGCTTTTCGGTGAAGGAAAACATCGTATAGAACTGAACTAGATGCACAATCAGTGGTCCAAAAATGGCTGACCCAAAAGAGGTACTAAACGAATAAAAGTACCTCATTAACCTTAGTACCGCGCTAAATCTCTGACTGTAAACCTCAGAGGAAGGATCTCCATAGAGTCCGCATAATTTTACGATTGTAGTTAGTCTCTTTTGTCTTATGACGTACCTTTAATAGTAGAAGGAGATGGAACTATAGATATTTGTTTATGCGGCTGTCCACTTTTTTTTGAACTAGTGTGTGTGAAAAGTGACTGTAAACATAAGGCCATATGTCACTTGGTGCCTTTTGTCCATACTACTTGACACCACACCTAAGTGGAAGGATCTCTCTTTAAGACTAGAGTGAGCCATACCAATTGTAAAGTGTCCACTTTTTTTTACGTTTAGGTTTGAGTGTGTGGTGTCAAGTAGTATGGACAAAAGGCACCAAGTGACATAATATGGCCTTATGTTTACGGTCACTTTTCACACACACTAGCTCAAAAAAAAGTGAACAGCCGCATAAACAAATATCTATAGTTCCATCTCCTTCTACTATTAAAGGTACGTCATAAGATAAAAGAGACCAACTACAATCGTAAATTTATGCGGACTCTATGGAGATCCTTCCTCTTAGCACCACACACTCAAACCTAAACGTTAAAAAAAGTTGACACTTTACAATTGGTATGGCTCACTCTATTAGGTATAATCTCTTTGCTGTAAACATACCAAATACGACTTAGTTTCATAATCAAATATGACGTATTACTATCACTGCTGATTTGAACGAGTGACTTTCAAAAAAACCACTCCTGTCATAGTCTAATAGTTGACATCTTGTTCTTTTTTCAAAATGCCGTTTTAGAAATAAAATTAATTTCAAAGGTATGTCAGAAGTATTTACAACTTTAACACTCCGTTGCAGAAACGGTCATTAAAGTCAATCCTCCATTAAATCTCTTGCTGTCACTTTCTGTCTTGTTGACGTAGTAAAAGCTAGCAAGAGATTTAGTGGAGGATTAACTCTAATGAGCGTTTCTGCAACTGAGTGTAAACCTGGAAAATAAGGTATAAGTTCCATTAATACGTAGCATAGCATAGCATATGCTCACGACTATATTCCCCGAGGGGGTAGTCAGAGATATTCTGAAACCTCAGAACATCCACGTTTCACCAGTAGTACCGAAACTCTGTCCAGTGTGACGGGGGGTGAGCCCGTCGCCACTTATAATGGACAGTGGGTACAACGCATTAATACATATTACGCGAAAAGATAATACAAAAAGGCTAGTGGTTTCAATCAATTTGCAAAATTTTAAAAATTATGTGTCAATTCAGACAAAAATTAGCTAATATTTTATATGGGACTGTGCATCTTTTTTTTTTATAAGACATCAATGGATTTGTATCCAAATTTTTGAGGCACTGTAACTTTAAAACCACAGAACATCATAAGAGGGGTTAGAAATGCAAAGTTGCGCTTTTGCTTCGGAGACGGCTGTCGCCACTTGTCTTCCCGCTCACGCCGCTACAATTACTCATGCCCTCTCGCTCGCACCACGCCGCGCGCCTTATGGTGTTATGCAAATCATTGCATAACCTGTGGCGACACGTTCCATGCCCACTCAGTTCTAACCCCTCTTATAATGTTCTGTGTTTAAAACTAAACATTTTATCTAAAATCTGACACATTACAAGGTTAATTGAAAATATAACAGACTTCGTTTATATTGAGCGCGCTTCGAAGGGATCATGATAATTTATTGAAGTTATTATAAAACCCTACATCTTAACTTAACTAGGTAGGTAATCTAGAAGCTCAACAGATACCTCTCAACAAGATTTCATATTAATTCTCGTCAAAAACAAACAGCCACACGAGTTTCATATTAAAACTTTGTTTCAAAGCAATTCTAGGTACTCCATAAAATATTCTGTGGCAATTCCCTCGTTTATTGCTACAGATTAAACTTAGTTTCTGCACAGTTCATTTTTATATAAGCTCAAGGTTTGAGATTAGTTTCTATGACTGTATTTTATTGTACACTAGCTGTTGCCCGCGACTCCGTCTGCGTAGACCTTAAAAATGTATCATATGTGTTAATCCAGATCATATTCTATCTGTGTGCCAAATTTCTACAAAATCCGTTCAGTAGTTTTTGCGTGATGTGCGTTCAAACATTTTGCGTTTACGATTTTATTATATGTATAGATAAAAAGATACAATTCGGAGCGCGCTTCATACAAACGACGTCTGGTTATATTTCAAAAACTAACCAATTAAAGTCAATGAAATTTATCAGAAAAAATGTTGAAACTAATCTCTATGCTTGTAATTAGTCAGATTTTCGTTAAAGTATACAGTTTCAATGCTAGGATTAATTTAAGATTTTATGGAAATCTTTAACTTTAAAACTATGTATTTTATCGATAATCTGACACATTAAAAGCATAGAGATTAGTTTCAAGATTGTTTTTGAAAAATTATACTGACCTTAATTGGTTGGTAGATATTGACAATATACCAGCATAGGTAGCATGGCACCGTGATATAGCGCGATCACACCTTTGCTCTCTTTCTATTTCCTTACGAACGAACGAGATAAAAGACGTGATGCAGCCGTATCACGTGTAACATGCTACGGCTTCTGACTTCGTTTGTATGGAGCGCACTCCGAATTACTTATATCACCTTAAAACTTCTAGTCACAATCATGATAATTTATTCCGATTTAGCTCCGGTCAGAATTTAGCCGCTTTCTTTAAAAAATGAGATGATTTTTTTATGAATTTTCAAAAAATAAGGAAACTATGTATATCATTCTATGTTGTATTGTGAAGTATATTGTAACTTTCCTTCCGATTAACAATGTAAGAGTAAAATGGACACACTAGAAAAAAGGGATGACTTTAGATTCCTTTTTCTTCAGTTTTATTAATTAAAAAAGATTTCGAGAAAAACCAAATCACGGCTATAAAGCTACCCAATTTTACGGTGAAATCGGGCGGTAGAGTCTTAAGGAAAAAATCGTGAGGATATCTGCATACAGTGACGAAAAAATTCTGATGCGTATGTGAAATCTATGAAGCATTGGGCACGCGTGGTAGACTAACGCCCATACAACCTGAGCCTTGCAGTGGGACGTGTATAGGATGACAATGAAGCTTATAAAGCGACTATTTAGCCACAAAAGCACTTAATCAAGCTATTATTATATTGCATAAGTCAATAATTAATACCGGGCGGCGAGGCGGCCACTTTCAATATCCTGTAATTTGTATTTTGTGATTGAAATATAATCAATATTAGCATAGCATAACATCGCATATGCTCACGACTATATTCCCCGACTATATAGTCAGATATGTTCTGAAACCTCAGAACATCCATGTTTGACCAGTAGTACCGAAACTCTGTCCAGTGTGACGGAGGATGAGCCCGTCGCCACTTGTAATGGACAGTGGGTACAATACATGCCTCGAAATTAAAGCATGCAGGTTTCCTCACGATGTTTTCCTTCACCGAAAAGCCAGTGGTGTTACAAATCGTACATAAATTCCGGAAAACTCATTGGTACGAGTCGGTAAATATTGATAGCGTAGTGTCACGGATGCTACCAAACATCGAACGTAAAAAGGCATTCAAAAATTCGGACGGTTTATTAACAGTCTCCGTGGCTCAGCGGTCGACGCATGGATTGTAGTTGACACTTAAGCCGAGAGTCGTGGGTTCAAGACCTCACCCCGTGAAGAAAAGTGAAAGTGAAAAAAAGTGAATAGTGAGAAGTGCAAAGTGAACAGTCAAGTGACAGTGTAGTGCGTTTTAGTAGTGACGTAGTGAAAAGTGAAAAGAGGTGTAAGGGGAATCCCTGCGCGGAAAACCGTGAGTAAGATAAATCTAAATAAACTCTGTAAATTTGGACTTGGCGTTTCACTCCAATCCTGGAACCCGTCGCTCGTAACAGTATTATAGTCAAAACGTGTCCATCGAGAGTGCAGTATTCGTGAGATTCAAATACGAACGCTACGGGTTTTGGACTAACTGATAAGTCTATTTTGCCTTGAAAGACTACTTGGAAGAGAAGAACTTAGAGTTAGTACTGAATCTAGCTAAGTTTTTGCGCTCAATCTATTATTGAGATGGCACCCCTAGTCTCTCTCTCTGTAATTTAGTATGGGACAGCTGATTTTTTTTCGCTATTTCGATGTAGGTCCCATAGAGAAAATTGTTCAGTCTGATAGTCTGATCATCCCCTTAAAAAGTGTCCGCATATTAAGAAGGACCCTGCATAGTACTAATTTATATATTGTACCAAAGGCTATATACCTGAAAAAAAAATTTCTCACATGAAGCATATTGATGTATTTGTTCGTGTAATAAATTAAAAATACCAAATAAATACTCAAATTTTAATTAGTTATTTATTGAGTGCGCAAATTGCAAACGTAATATCTCACCTACACTTGACCTACGCCTTTAAAAATGACAAACTTTTAATCGAAGTACAGTTACATGAAAGCAGTCAATTAACGACTTGTTAATTGGGTGCTTTCGTTTAATTCGTTTTAATGAAAATCAAAGAAATGGTAAATATGTTATGCGGTCTTTTTTCACCCAATTTCGATCAGATAAAAATGCATGTCTCGAAAACGAAATGAGATATCGAAGAATTAAAAATTATGACTTTAGGCCTATGGGTAATTTTTAAATATCTGCATAACTTCACACCGCATGAGAATTTCTTTTTACATCATAATGTAAGGGTATTATAAGCCCTAAAATACCCATAACATTTGGTACCTGACCTTATACGCGTACCTGGCTTAATAGCGAGGATTGCGGTGCGTTCCTGCACAGAATATGCGTGATGATGTCACAAATAGTTAAAAGTAATAAATCCGGGCTATAAAAACAAAAAAAGTGGTAAAAAACGAAACGAAAACTTTTGATGAGCTTTGTAGAGATTTTTTTTTTATTTAAAATTAATATCTCCGAAACGTTACACCGTAGAAATTTTTTTTTACATATGAAGTAAGGTTATATTAGCCCTAACATACCCATAACATTTGGTACCAGGCCGCTTAAAAAAAAGACGCCGATATTACCCAAACCCCTTTAAAAATTATGGGTTATTATCATTGACTATTTATATGTGGACTGGTTACGTGTGTAATTCTACTAACAAACATTTCTGCCACTTTTGTGAGGGGCGAGGTAACATGAAATCCGCAACTTTGGATATTATTCCCCATAACTTTAGATTCTAATTTTGAATGTTAAAAATCATGAAAAGTAGTCTTGTGTGAACCCCAAACGTTCTAAGTTCTAAGTTATTATTTCGCAATTATAGGCTGTCTCGTTTAGTGATAAGGTGTAAAATTGAATGTAAATGCACAAGATCAATTGTGCTTATACCGTGGCAGAGGGGAAATGCTACCGCAAGGCCTTAGTCCTTATAATAATTAGTCAAAGGTTATTATTATTAGTATATGTATAGTGATGATTTATTCAGAAGTTGTATATTTGCAAAAATGTTAATTCGGTTCATTTGGCAGATTCATTTTCAATGTAGGTGTACTCGAAGATCGTGGAAGACACGAGATCTGTGAATGTTTACGATATTGCTCTTTTTAGGGTTCCGTCCGTAGTCAAACAATGAACCTTAATATTCTTCCATTCTGCCAGTGACAGCTGTCTGTCTGTATGCCCCGCCTCAAAAACTCACTCATTTTTACCCGACTGCGCCAGAAGGAGGGTTATGTTTTTCGAGCGTATGTATGTATGTATGTATGTATGTTTGTATGTCTATTTCTTTGGCACGGCCTACAGCCCAAACGGCTTGATGGGTTTTGACGTGTGAGGTGTCATTGGATTCGTAAAAATCGTGAGAGTGACATAGGGTATATTATTTCAAGATGGTGCCTACTAATAAAAAAGAGAGGGGGGAATAAACAATTTTTTTTTGGTAAATTACAATATGGGTATCAAATGAAAGCTTGTAATCAGACGATTCCAAATATATATGTTTTATAGTACTTTTATGTTACCGGTTCGACACAAGGCTAAAAAGTATGAAATAAACTAAATTATTAAGATAAACAAAAAACCCGACTGCATAAAAAACCTATTAACTGAAAAGAGAAAAACAAGCTCTATAATCATTAATCAGCTAACAACTTTGTCTGAGCAAATATAATTTGATTCTTATTAGGTAGGTATTGCAGGCGGGGACAAACCAATCAATAACAAAACAAAAATATTCGTTGTCCCCGTTTGCGATACCTACCTAATAAAAAATAAAATTATATTTGCGCAAACAAAGTTGTTATAGCTGATTAGTGATTATAGAGCTTGTTTTTCTCTTTTCAGTTAATAGGTTTTTTATGCAGTCGGGTTTTTTGTTTATCTTAATAATTTAGTTTATTTAATAATAATAAATAAATAAACATTTTGGGCATTGTCAAACAAATTATCCAGTGACATTTGAAGAAGCAGATTCTAATCTTACCGGGGTACATGATAGAGTCGACGCTGGGTAGCTGATAGTTGACGTTGATGACGGCGTGGAACCACTTGATGATGATGGTCTTCATCTGGTCTAGGGTCGGCTCGAAGCTCAGGCTCGTGGTGCCCGGGCGGCCGATCAGCTTGATGCGCAGCAGCGGCCGCTTTATATACATGTAGTCAATGTATTCCTTGCCGTAGTTGTTGCCGTCCTGGAGACCGATTGCGCTAATTTAAAACATCGAAATTCTATTCTTATCCAATTTCAGTTCTAATCACATTGAAATCCCATTACTATTCAACGGTGCTGAATTCCGCATCGCGCTAAACTCTATGTAACTGACAGCCTTTAACGTCTGAGCGATCTGTCAAAACGGCTCTAACGGCTGTCAGGAGCTGTACCGCGATTAGCGCAATACAATGTTATGGTTCGAACGTAGTCCAGTCACGGTTCCGATTACCGAATATTTACCGCGATTGCAGCCCTTTTTAGAAGAAAACGTATTCTAACAAATTAGGTACTCATTGACTGACTGAATTTACTGTTGAAAACTGTCTAGCTATGAAACCTATATATTTGACATTTCAAAAAAAGATCTTGAAACATAATTCGTTAAACCCATTTGAAAAAGAAAATTTGAAATACTAGATTCTAGCCGAAACTTGTATTAATATGATCAAATTAAAAATTGAAAAATTTGGAACTTGAACCCGCGATCAGCCTAACTTAGCAACTGGGCTGTGATTTCGTCAAATTAATCTACCGAGCCATTCCGTTAGTAGCCCAAAATTCTGCAATACTTCAAAGCCACCTAATATCATTTTATTTTAAAATTGATTTCAAATAACACAAAATGGCTGTAACATGTTTAATAATAAAAATTATTTGGGATTGTATTATGATGACTATGCGATATTGAAAACATAATAATTAAAATTACGCACAGCCGTGACTTGGGTGTCTTTTTGAAAATAATTATAAAGTGATGACTGATGATCATACCCAGTATTCAGCGAAGTATGTCGCGAAGTGATAAACGCTTCTTTCTACTAAATCGCGAACTTGTTTTGACATTAGTCCGTTGATGCATCTGTAAAGTATGTACAAAGACAATATTCAAAAATGTTTGGTTATGGGGCTTTTAAATGGTGTTTAATAGTGTTAACACTTACATCTGCCACACACATATAGTATTCCAAATCAGAATTAGAATTTAGTAAAAATAAAAAGACACTTAGGTTAGAATAGGATTTGATGACTCTGTAATTGCAAACCAGCAACATAATAATAATCATTGTTCGAAACGGAACGCAGAAGAACCCGAGTAGCGGACATTATAGCCAGAAGAATTGCTAAACTAAAGTGGCAGTGGGCTGGGCACATTGCTCGCAGAACCGATGGCCGATGTAGCCGAAGAGTTCTCGAGTGGCAACCGCATACCGGAAAGTGCAGCGTGGGTAGGCCCCCAACAAGGTAGACCGACGACCGACGATGAGGGCAGCGCAGGATCGGTCGTTGTGGCGATCCTTGGGGGAGGCCTATGTCCAGCAGTGGACGTCCATCGGGTGAGATGATGAAACGGAATTTTGGAGGGGACAAATCCAAACGAAATCGTAATTCCATCTGTAATAATTCCGCAAGTATGTGGCGGGCCTTACGAGTACTATGAATTAGTTCTTATTATAAAAATCTACCAACCCGCCCCAGCTTCGCCCAGGTGGAATCTAGAATATTAAGTAACCGTAGGTCGACCAGAATCTGATGGCAAATAAGGAAATACAATTTTAGAGTAAGCAACACTGGGGTATTTAGATTAGGGCCCTTTACACACTGCGACTTTTTGCAGCGCAGAAGTGTTGCAAAAAACATCGATTGAGTCGCGATGTAGCATCGATGCAAACGCTATAAAGCATAGATCCAAACGCGATACAGCCACGATGCAAAACTTTCGTAATATTTGATCAGTTATTCGTCGACAGCCTTTGCCACAATCCACACGCGCCTGTGCATCGATACAATCATGCGTTTGAATCGATAAAATGATCAATGATAGTAGACGGGACCATCGGCTTATCGTGCCATCTGAAACACGGAATCATCTTTCTTTTCAGACAATCAGGTGATTCAGCCTGCAATGTCCTAACCAACTGGGGAAAAATGTACAAAGTTACATATCACTAGGTGTCTCCCTTGGGAATCGAACCCACGACCTCCATATCAAGAGCCCAATGCTCTTAACCATTACCACGGAGGCAGTTGGCATATTCTACAAGATTAACGTATAAATAACTAACTTAAAGAACTGTTCGACTTCAAACATAGACTCCTTCCTCTTCTTGGAGACGTACACGGCCCAGTGTTGCCTCATCTTGACCATAGTGTCGGCAACATCTATGAGCCAGTTGTCGACCAGTTCTGCTCTCGTTTCGGAGCACAGCTTGAGGAGACGCTCCGAGAACTCGGAGGGGTACTGAGGGAACATGAGACCCTCTTGCATCTTGTTCATGTCACATATTAACATGTTTTGGTACCTGTGGAATTATTGTGCTGTAGAGGTTCGGACGCATCATTTTCACACCGGAAAACCTTGCAATGCGGTGGTAGAGTCAAAACATTTTCGTTAAAAAGCTAATGCGTATGGGATTATTATCTATCTTCTAGGTTACCTATAAAGGGTGTAACAAAAAACCAAAACAATAGTTAAGGGGGTGCTTCAGACCATATAACTGAACAACTATCATTATGGAGCCCACATCGAGAAATAATAAAATATCACCTGTCCCATAAATTTTAGTCGAGTCGGTACTCCAGTTTTGTATGGGACAGCAGATTATTTAAATTTTATCTTGATGTCGGCTCTATAGTGAAAGTTGTTCAGTTTGATGGTTTGAAGTTATTACTAGGGTGTTTTGTTACACCCTGTACAGGTATACTTAAATCAAAATCAATTGCCGTACGTATGTAAGAAGAATACGTAATCTCAGAATTATTGACCTAACGATAGTCGATCCCGGTAGGTGATATCACCAAGGAGCAGCTCAGAGTGCATAAACAATATCAAATTAATAATTATTTAGATTTTTTAAAATTTATAATTAATGGACTCTTGCTTGTGCGCTAGCACTGCATTTCCGCCAGTGCCAAGTAGTTTGTGCGAGTCCCAATCTCAGGAATTGCGGAGTCTCGTGGCAGGCAAAAACGCGACGTGTGAACACCACGCGAGACAAGTGCTCGTGTCAGAACCTGAAACGTGACTCCTATTATTTAGATTATTGATTCGAAAAAGATTGGATGTTTTGATGTTCGAATAATGTTATATCAAAAGATCTAATCTTTTATGATGATTTAACCATTGTATTTTCAAATTCTATTGTACTTATGTATAGTACGGTACGATTCGTTCCCCCTGATCAAACTGCAATTTACCCAAAGGCCCAAATGTCCATTAAAATTTAACCAAAAACCCGTGAATAACTGAAAATCGCGTTATCTAAGTATTCACACGCGTTGAGGCACAATACTTAGCCTGGCGGAAGACCTTCCATTTTAAATAGAGGAAGTCCAGGGGAAGAGATTCTCCCTGTTAGGGTGAGCTTTATCTTGTGCATCGTCGGGCCTGTGGCGTACTGCCCAGCGAGGGCTCCGACTATGGATATCCAAAACCGGAAGATGTGGAAAACGGCAGGTTTCTTCCCCTGAACGGTATTGCCTCGGATCATTTACCAAGTTTTGAAGAAATTAAAATATCTAGGGGTCAACACAAAACACTCCATTGGGTCGAAGTGTTAATAGTTAATACCTAGCTAATCCACAGGGTATCTCACCTCTCCTTCCAGATTCTCCTAAGCTCGATGAGTATGGGGTTGCCCTCGAAGTATCTGTATTGCATGGCCTGGCGCGCGCGCACGAAGGAAGTGTGCCAGGGCACCGGCGCGCGCACGACCAGCGCCGGCCACATAGTCGGCAGGAATGCTATGCGCAGCCGCACCTGCTCAGAAGGATCCTCCAGGATGTACGAGAGGAGACATCTGGCGGTTTCACAGACATTTAAAAAAAATTTAAGGTTTGCTTTAATTTTTACCCGACTGCGCCAGAAGGAGGGTTATGTTTTTTACCCGACTACGGCGAAGCAAAAAGGAAGGTTATGATTTTGAGCGGTATGTATGTATATCACATTAAATTGAACATGTAGTCCTCTAGAGTACAAAGTCATGAACACATTTTTTTTAAATGATGTGTTGGGTATCAAAATTGATAGCACTCCAAAAAAATTAAAAAATATATAAGTATACTAAGTTCAAAATCTAAAACCAGAAAAGGTACTGAAAAGTCACTCTCTAAAAGTATGAAACAAGAAAATATTCTCATCTGAAATTTTTATATATATACAAGAAACTATTCCCTGGTAACATTTAAAGGGCTTTGTTAAATCAAGTGATGTCTAGAAGAGATGCATGGCGGAAGACATAGCATAGCACATGCTCACGACTATATTTCCCGAGTGATATTCCACGACTATAGTCAGAGATATTCTGAAACCACAGAACATCCACGTTTCGCTAGTACCGAATCTCTATCCAGTATGACGTGGGAGTGAGCCGGTCGCCACTTGTAATGGACAGTGGGTACAATACATACCTCGAAATTGAAGCATGCCGGTTTCTTCACGATGTTTTCCTTCACCGAAAAGCCAGTGGTATTACAAATCGTACATAAATTCCGAAAAACTCATAGTTACGAGTCGGCCTGGACGGGGATCGAACCATCGCCTCCTGCACAGCAGGCAAGGTTACTCGCCATTGGACCACCACGGCATAGTTATGTTTTGTTAACCCAAACCTTTTCATAAACAGCGCAAAGAAATCCTTGATGTCAGCCTCGCTCTGCCTGACGCAGGCCTGGTATATGAGGATCATGAGCCGCTTCTTGATCGCCGTCGTCTGCTTGTCCACGTCCCGCCTAGCACGCTCGTACAAGTGTTGTGGGTAGTCTGGTAGGTGCTTGCCTACTAGCGACTGACAAAGATAAATTTCATCATTCTAATACCATTCTTTTTAGGGTTTCATCAGAGACATAGTTGCTTTCAAAATTGTTGGACATTAAACGGTTTGAGACTAGACGATTTGGGGAATTAGTCCGTTTGCTAAATTTGACAGTTAAGGAATTGTACAGTATGATATTAGTAATTTTAAGACACTAGACATTTTGAGACTAGACGATTTGGGGAACTGGTTCGTTTGGTAAATTTGAAGTTTTGGTGCACTAGTCGATGCCGTCCTAAGCCATACTTAAATACTAACCGCCAGTTGCACGTACGTTCATTAAATATAATCCTCCATTAAATGTCTTGCTAGCTTTTACTACTCCAACAAAACAGAAAGTGACAGCAAGAGATTTAATGGATGATTATCTTTAATGAACGTATGTGCAACTGGATATTCTAAACTTGCCAGACAAAAAGTTTAAGTCCCATACTAAGCAAATCCTCTGTAAAAAAGGCTACTATAAACTCGATGATTATAAGAATGACCAAAATGTCTGGTCTTGACAATGTTACACTATGTAATTCAATATTGTATTTTGTAAGTGTACTTTGTATATATACATATTTTATTTTTAAAAGATGTGTGTTCTAAAGTGTCAAGCCTCGTAACTCCATTTTATTTTTCAAATTACATTTTATACAATGTTATTTCTAATTTCTGAATTCATCCATGGCACAACTCTTAAATCCTTTTAAAAAGCCGTTACAATTTAAAATGATAAATAGAAAACCACATAACTCTGGGCTGCCATTTTTCGCGGTGAAGTTTTTTGTGCCTCCTGTAAAATTTGATCTAATGGAGTTACGAGGTCTCACACTTTAGTCGACGATTTGCAACATCCTAACATGTTGCACAACGTATAACGTCGCGCAGCCAGCTTATTTTGGTTTTGCGTAGCTTGATATGTCGCCGGGTGTACCAATGAGTTTTTCTAACTTATGTAAGTACGTAATACTGACTGCTCTCAAAAGGTGAAGGGAAACATCGTGAGGAAACCTGTATTCGCTGAAGAAGAAATTCCGAAGCGTATGTGAAGTCTACCAATCCGCATAGACCACGCGTGGTGGACTAACGCCCATACACCCTCCCTGAGGGTAGGCCTGTGCCCTGCAGTGGGAGATATTAAGGCTGTGATGATGATGATGATGAATAATCAAGTACAGTGATATCGTTCTGTGGATGCAGTGCCCGGGTAGGAAAAACTAGTAAGCAACTTCCGTTCAGAGAAAGCTCGCTTTCGTTACAAAGAAGCAAATGCCCCTAAAGATGATTAACTATTTATGTAACTCACCGTGGTTAGACAATACTTGATCCTCTCCAGGTCCTGGGGATGGATGGGCCTGTAGTGCTCCCTCTCCGTCGCAGCCAGCATCTCTTCCTTCTGCTGGTCAGGGTCGCGAGGCTCTTCAAACTGCAGCTTTTCTAGATATCTGCCGAAACAACATGTTTTTTGGGTTCCGTAGTCAAACAAGGAACCCTTTATACTTTCGTCCATTCTGTCTGTCTATCTGTATGGCCCGCTTCAATAACTCGCTCATGTGCAAAAATGAACGAGCTCTTGAATCGAAATTTGGCGTGAAGGCAGATAACAGTAACCCAAAAACAGAAATAAAGTACCTAGTTATGAAGAAAACCGACCCACCATACAACGAAGGAGGGGTTGGAACAAAATAGTTTTTTTTTCGAATTCGAAATCCAATGGAAAAAACTCTCATAGAAAATCTATGCTTCTGTCTCGAGACATCTGCGCTCAAAGTCAAAAATAGGGCGTTTTAGACTCGCATTTTATTGCTACACGATATTGTAAAAAAAAAATTGTTTTGATAACCTCTACCTCTCACAATTGCCCCAGAACGAAAATAAGTAGTTTTATTAGTTTTAGCGTCTTATGTTTTATGGTCTCTGAGAAAAATGCCTGTGACAGACGGACGGACGGACAGGCACCGAGCTGATTTCAAAAGTGTTCCGTTTTGCCAATTTTGCTACGGAACACTAACATACAATCAAAATAAAGAATACTTTTTCATAGCCTCCTGCTTAGCCAGCTCCGCTGCCTCTTTCTCTTTCTTCTTCTTCTCTATTCTTCTCCTCTTCGCTTCTGCTTCCGATGCTTTCCTCCTGTCGTATGCACCGGATACCAGGTCTTCAAGTAGTACCAATCCTAGACAGATTGAAAAATAAATTGAACACGGGATTCATCTATTTCAACGCACTACTGATAGCCTATTGACAGATGCTGTGTTGGAGCTGCAAAAGCTGCAAGGATGGAGTAGGCAAATCTCGATTTTTATCGTTTCCCGCGGCCCACTGCGGTTTGAGGTAATTCGGTACCTATGTCAAGTATTATTTTGGTATTGATTTTATATTTTTACGGATAGTAGACATCATTTTAAGAAACTAATTTCATTTTAATTTCCTTTCATTGAGTTTATCAAATTAAATTAAATTTTAAATTAATTTGATTTGTAATTTGCAAATTCAAAAGTGGTCGCGAAAAAATCATTCGAACTCCATGGAGAAAAACCGACGGTTAATTAAAAAAATAAAAATTACCTGACTTCTCTTTCTAACTCTATGTTGGAAACAGAAACGGCCAAATCAAATGTCAAATTCTGAATTTTAAATATTTTTTTTCTGTAAGGGCATTTATTTTCATTTTTATGTTTACCAAGAAGTTACGTCACTCGTCGGACCGAATAACGACGTTATTTTATAAAAAAATATCTGTAATCCTTTCCTTTTAAAATCTCTGACTTAGAAAATATTGTTATTGAGACAAATATCTCGAAACGGTTTTCGATTCAGCCCTCCAAAAAAAAAAAACTTGATACACCGAAATGCTGCTGTGCGGTTGCTGGCCTGCTCGTATATCAACTGCAGGTCATCTGCGATAATATTGACAAGCGATAATCTAGAGAGGCGTTACAATAGTCTTATAAGAAATACCTAGTATACAGCACCGGGAGACATAGCAAAGCGGGTCATTGCTAGCAAGTATTAAGATATCCAATAAAATTTATACAATAGGGTAGATTCTACACTATTATAAAACTGTAAAAGTCTGTGTTTGTTCGAGCATCACGCAAAAACTACCTTTCGTCTTTTTTTGGCTTTTGTCAGTTACTCTGGTTCTTTTGCGGATCTCTTCATTTCTGATTCGATCTCGTAGCGAAACTCCGAGCATAGCCCTCTCCATTGCCCTTTGGGTGAATTTCAGCCTTTATACACCGTGTTAATGAATAAGCGCAAAACCTCATACACCCCAACTGATTTATAACAAAATAATTCGATTGAAACAATAATTTCATTATTTTGATAGTTCAAATTTAAAGTTATTCGCATTTTAAGTTTTGAGGCCAAAATGATTTGTTTTCATTTCAGCAATGAATGAAAGCGCTAACGTGCTCATGGATACATTTTAAGAATCTTGTTTTGATAGTAAGTAGGGTGAGTGTGCCCGTGCGGTGGGATGAGATCGAGTTTAGTAAATTTTAAATTTTGCAAACAAATTATTTAATAGATTGAAAAAAAAATCTTATGTTGAAAACATGATAATTCGATTCTGCTCTCGATTCTAAACAAACTACTTTCTAGTTTTGCGTTAATTCATTAACACGTTGTATAAGGCCTTGAGTGAGCGACCACGTCTCTGTTCCATATGTCATCTCTGGCAATACACACTGGTCGAAGACTTTTGTTTTAAGACACTGCGGTATTCGGGACTTGAAGATACTAATGTAGCTTTCCGAACGCTGCCCAGCCGAGTTGGATTCGACGGTTCATCTCTTCCTCGAAGTTGGACCTACCTAATACATAATGATCATACCTTTCTGCAACTTATGTTTATTCTTCTCCCTCGCCAGCGTTTTCAGCCTCTCCTTCTCTCGCTCGGCGTAGGGCTTCAGCGGGGGGAACTGGAGTTCGCCTTTGGGGCCCAGGGGTCCGAACAGTTTTGGCGGTTGAAGACGTTTTGGCGGCATGTTTATTGTTCGCATGGTCTTCGTGACAGGCGTGTAACAGTTTCCTACAATTATATAGGGTCCTCCTTAATATGCTGACACTTTTTAAGGGTATGATCAGACCGTCACTTGACAACTTTCTCTATGGCACCAACATCGATTTTAAAAATTAGAGGTCCATACAAAACTACAAACATACTCGAGCCAAATGTATGGGAAAGATGATTTTTTTTCGCGATTTTGTTGTTGGTCCTATAGAGAAAGTTGTTCAGTTTGATGGTCTGATCACCCCCTTAAAAAAGTGCCAGCATATTAAGAAGGACCATGTATAAATCATCATCATCATCAGCCTGTATAATACGACTGAAATTGGTTTAGCGAAATGGATACAATAAGTAATGACGTGATTTACACCTATTTCAGTCATATGTACAAAATAATTAAGCTAAATTTCAATTGTTACTTAATCAGTAGCATTACCTTAGACCAGGGCCCTATAATTTTTTTTTAAATTTATAGTTAATGGACTTTTTGTTTGTGCGTTAGCACCGCATTTCCGCCAATGTCAAGTAGTAGTTAGGGAGGCGAATAGGGGAATTTTCGGTAATACTCGAGCGTGGCTGTTTAAGATATGAGAGATACCTTAGATCTAATAGAACAACCTTGTAAAGGATTTAGCTCTATATGTAGTGACGCGCGCCTAGGATAGACGATCAGATTAGTAAAAAAAATCAATAGTCTGAAATACTCGAGCGCGTCAGATTAAGATATTGGGGGTTGTTTTTAGTGTTTTAAGACTAAATTTAACTAATCTGACGATAAGTCCTTGACACCGCCGAGTTATAGGGTCGCGGACTTATAAAAAAAAAACGTTAATCCGGCATTCTCGAGCGCGATTTTTTTTGTTTTTTGTTTTGAAGAATATAATCTAAAACTTACTAACAATACAAAATCTGCCGGTTTCCGCATGACCGGAAGTGTGGAGGAGCCATTTCGTCTTCCGAAAAACGCGTTGCGGCATATAAGTCGCAAACGATACATTTTACATTTTACAAAAAAAAAGTTTAAATAAACAAAAAAGGTAATTTTATTTTACACAAAAAGGTCTCTTTACATTTTTGTCCAAAGTTAAAACTTTTTGACTTGAAGCATCTTAAAAACTCAAACTCCCGGTTTATTGAGTATATGTCGAAAAATGAGGGTGTTAAAAAAAATGTATATGAAATAACGATGCGGCGCGGAAATATGCCGTCCTACCAGTATTTTTCCTTTATTTCGCAACATTGATGGTGGGGAAAGAAGCGGTAGAAGGGAATTTTCGGTACACCCTAATATATATATGTTTATGGTCCCCTACCGTAGACCTATGTGCCCTCAGTATGACGCCGATTGAAAAGACCCGACGGTATTCTTCAAGGAGAAAAAAGGAAAAAAAAGAAACCAAAAAACCTTTTTTGGTCAGATTAAGAGAACCCACCAACATTTTTGTCAGATTAAGAAAATATGCTTTCAGGATACCGAGATAAACCTCCCCTATGAAAATCTGATGCGCTCGAGTATTTCAAAAAAACTTTTTTTTTTGCATTTTCAAAAATTCATCGTAACTTATCGTCACGTCGAAATCGTCAGTTTTTTTAAAGGGAGCTTCCTTGGGGCCTACTTAACACCCCTTCCGAAAATCTGACGCGCTCGAGTAAATTTTTTTTTTTTGCATTTTTGACTACTTTATATGCCTACCCCCACCACGCAAACCGGCAGATTAGTATACCGTTGTTATCAGAGGCACTTGGGGCATACGTAGTATGAATATCTGACGCGCTCGAGAATGCCCAAGTAACTGTTTTTTTTAACATTTTTGAAAAACCGTACACGCCAAACCCACCGCTAAAATGGTTTTTACCATACGAGCTTTTCTTTTCGAAATTATTTTATCTTTCGATTTTGATAGGTCTCGACGGCGCCGTTGAATTACGCCATTTAGCTACCTCGCCTCCCTAACTATAGTTTGTGGGAGTATCTATCCCAATCTCAGGATTGTTTTTGATCAAGAACAAGAGGAGATTGAGGATTGCAGAGCCTCGTGGCAGGCAAACACGCGACGCGTGAACAACACGCGAGATAAGTGCTCGGGTCAGAACCTGCAACGTAACTGAGGGCCCTATTTAATAAACGTGACAAGTGACAATTGACAATGACAATTCAGAGTACATTGCTGGTAACTAATGACGCTAAACTTGCAGTATGTAACTTTCTCCTAGCATTCTTAGCAATGTATTCTGAATTGTCATTGTCAATTGTCACTTGTCACGTTTATTAAATAATGCCCAGGCCCTGGTGGAGAGGGAAGCGAACAGCCCTAAAAAAATAGACCGGCCGTCCTATTAACTGCCCTGCCCTGGTTACTGCCTTAATAGTACTGTCCTGCCTCAGCACTGGTGTTCACACGGGAGCAGTAACTGTCCTGCCCTCATGTGAAAGAAGCGACACCCCGGGAATAAATGGGGCGGTCCATTCGAAGTCGGAATCACACGGCATAGAATGACAAGGCATTAAAAATAAATATAAAAAAAGATACCGGTAGAGTCAACCGGCTTGGCATGGTCGTAGCTATGCCTGTAAGGCACGCCCCTCGTCCATGACTTTGCTTGCATTAGTGGGGGGAACTCACTGCATTTGCCCTCACTCTCTCCTGCAATTGTAACAAGATACAAAAAAAGTTACAAAAATAATAATACAAGGTGTTACAAAAATAAAAATAAACATTTAAAACTTTTAAGGGGGTCGTTTAGACCATAAAACTGAACAACTTTCACTATGGGACCAATATCGAAATTGCGAACAAAAAATCTGCTGTCCCATACATTTAGCTCGAGTAGATTTGTAGTTAAGTATAGAACATCAGATTCCATGGTCCCATAGTGAAAGTTGTACAGTTTGATGGTCAAATCCCCCTTAAATGTTTATTTGTATTTTTGTAACACCTTGTATAAAAAAAGAATAAGGAACCAATAGCCGGCCGGTATGGTAGTGCAAAGTATGGGGCTGGATAAATTAAGAATGACATGCCATCGACTAGACAGAAAACGATAACCACCATCCTCTGCAGAGCAATATCAGCATGTATGCATGCATCTGCATATGCTCACGACTATATTCCCCGAGGGGGTAATCAGAGAAATCCTGAAACCTCAGAACATCCACGTTTCACCAGTAGTACCGAAACTCTGTCCAGTATGACGGGGGGTGAGCCCGTCGCTACATAATGGACAGTGGGTACAATACATGCCTCGAAATTGAAGCACGCAGGTTTCCTTATGATGTTTTCCTTCACCGAAAAGCCAGTGTTGTTACAAATCATACATAAATTCCGAAAAACTCATTGGAACGAGTCGGCCTGGACGGGGATACTCAAAGGGGGCAAGGTTACTCGCCACTGGACCACCACGGCAATATCAGATCCGATATTTTATATAGTATGGCATATTCACTACACTAAATATTCCCCGAGGGGTTTGTCAGAGATGTTCTGAAACCTCTGAACATCCACGTTTCACTAGTTGTACCGAAACTCTGTCCAGTGTGATGGGGAGTGAGCCCGTCGCCACATTTTATCGAGTCCCTTATTTTAAACATTCATTTGTTCTCAACTTTAATCGAACCATAGTATATGGAAAAGTAGGGTAAAAACACTAAGGAAAATTATTACAATCATCAGCCATATAGATTGAATGTTCAGGGCGTTTGAACGCCATAATTTATCTGGCCGAAAATGTTCATGTTTAGGCATACAATTTTAAAGCGGTTTAGTAACATAAAGTTACTATACCTTGCAGGAGTAGAGGAATTTACATGAGTTGTCAAATGAAACCGTTTTTGGGATCTTACTTAGCACGGTAAAAAATTCGAGCTCTGTGATTAATTGTAAACCTAACGTGAAATCTAGTGATAGTATATTTCATTAAAATATCTACGATTTCACTTTAAATTTACAGTTATTCACGGAGCTCGAATTTTTACCCTGCCGATAAGTTCCCAAAAAACGTTCTATTGCCTCGCGTCACGTATCTATTTCTATTATACAGTGGTGCCGCAGTGATCTCGCTCACTCAGCTATCAGTTTCTCTATTCCTGGTATAGTAACTAGTAAATTACCTTCGGGATACAAATTCTTAGCAGCTCTCAACATAACGCTATCTCTATCCACTTCGTCGTCGTAGCCGGCGCGAGGCATCCACGGTAAGCCAGGCGGCTTGCGCGCGGGCAGGACGAAGCGGGAGGGACATTTCTCTGCATTACCCCGATCCGTTGACGGTCGCTTGCGGGCGCCACCGCGACTACTGAAGCTTGACATTCTAATTGGGCTGGTTTAAGAGGTTTTGTGTTAAATAATCATCAATCAAATCAGTACACTGCTGGGCATCAGCCCTTTTTATTGCGTCACGCCTTGAGAGTGAAACGTATATGAGAGACGTAAGGCGAAGGTGGGGGCGGGACGGGCACGGTGCAGACGCAACGCATACTTCGTGCCGCCTGGTGCCGCTTCAAAACTTTTTCATACGAAATGTATGAAAGCGACGCGTCGTTAATTATACTCAAGCGGGGTGGCACGGATGTCTACGCCGCATTTGTCCCGCGTCTTCGCTTTACGCCTCTTCTGTATGTTTCACGCCTTAAGCGAATATAATTCGGAGCGCGCTCCATACAAACGAAATCGGGTTATATTTTCAATACTAACCATTAAAGTGAATTAAATTTTTCTAAGAAACTAAAAATTTTATGGGTAGACTCTTAGTTTAAAAGGATGCTAATGATATCAATTTCACCCTGTATATATGTGTTCTACGATTTCGATTATCGAAAAGCAAAAGTACAAATCACTTATCCATGAATTCGAGCCTATGGTCAAAAAAAATCATTTCAGAATTAAGTTTGCTTGTGTAGGTACACAAGCTTTCCGTTGCGTTCCTATTAAAAACTATTAAATTAATAACTATTGTTTCTTACTTGTATACTCGATCCAACACAAATTAAAAAGTAATTTTATATCTTTATTGTTTGTTCGAAATATTGTGCACAATATTGTTTTTGAGAATGACATCTCAAATAACGCGTCGCCATGACAACTTTTAGTGATTACTTGCTCAGTCACCATGACAACGCGTTTATTTTAACTAGTTAGCTAGTTAGTTTGCGTTAAAACCTAAGAGGAAGGATCTCTCTTTAACGCGGACTCTATGGAGATCCTTCCTCTTAGGTTAAAACACGTTAAAAACAGCATAGACAATACCTATTTCCAGCTAGAGATCGTTACGAGTACCTATTTATCCTATTGCATAAATGTCAATATGTCGCTGCCATTTGATTGAAAGGCTAGCCCGTTCATTGAATGGCGACACTCAATTGAATGACTAGGCCGAATATTGATTGAGCAATCGTCACTCAACGTTCAACTAGTTGGCTAATTGTAAGCTAGCCATTTGAACATGGCGAACATGGCGGACGCGAAGTAAGCAAAAGAGGTCTGTCAGGGTCGTAGCAAGTATCGTTCCATTGTCTCTGCCTACCCCATTGGGAGACAGCGTGAGAATTTGTATGTAGCAAGTTAAAGAGAGATCCTTCCTAAGTTCCTCTTAGGTAACAAGTGAAAAATATGTCAACAGAATTTCTCTCAAAGAGTGATGTCATTACGATACGAACTGATACCACAAATGTGTAAAATAAGTGAATTGGGCACCTGAACTAAAAGCTACTAAAAGCCATTACATGCCTCTTCAAAAACATTGACATTAAAAATAGTAAAAAAACGGCCAAGTGAGTGTCGGGCCATGCGCAGGGTAGGGTTCCGTAGTTGATAGTCACAATTTATGGACTTAGAAGGGGGCTTTTTGTTTAACGGTTCATAGAGTCTAAAAAGTACATTTTACAAGTTGGTCGACTATTGCTCGTTAACTTGTTAAGCTTACTTAGCGGTGATAGTTGACTACGGAACCCTAAAAACTAGTGGTGTACAGGGTGTTTGGGTAAACAGTTGCATTAGTTTAAGGGGTGTTTGTACCCATGCTAATAATCAACGTTCCCTGAGAAACAAATTGAAAATTCTTGCAAAATTTTGCGAAGTTTGAACGTTTGTGAAGTCGAATGACATGTCAGATTTTTTTTTACGAATTTCTTATATGTTTCTTAGGGAACGTTGATCAGTATCATGGGTGCAATCACCCCTTAAAGTAATGCAACTGTTTACCCTAACAAACTTTGTTAGGAGAATAAGAGAAGTGACGTCATAACCTTGTATTTGCTTAAAAATCATGACGACGTGTCATACAAACACCTGCTTTGCATGAAAGAGATAGAAGATGATTAGAAACTTTTTTCAATCGCTTGTAACTTTTTTATTTTCTATTCGATTGTAATTTCGTTTGACCATTTTGTTATGACCTAGTACAGTCAGTCGTTTTACAACATACAACTAAGCGGCTAAGGCAACCGAACTTTGACACTTACTTTAGACAATCATCATTATCATCATCTCAGCCGATGGACGTCCACTGCTGGACATAAGCCTCCCCCAAGGATCGCCATAACGACCGGTCCTGCGCTGCCCTCATCCACGGTTTCCCGCCGTCTTCACCAGGTCGTCGGTCCACCGTGTGGGGGGCCTACCCACGCTGCGCTTTCCGGTACGCAGTCGCCACTCGACTCAGATAAATTAACGGGTAATTTATCTGCGTCACTCGAGAGCTTTTCGGCCCCATCGGCGTACGATATTACAGTCGCCATCAGATATATCGTAGCTACAAGGTGGTCAAATATTTCTGCGCAGTGCAAATTTTCAATAAATTCTTTACAGTAAATGTTACCAATTATATCTAAACATGTATTGTGTCATAAATATCTGAACTGCTAATTTTCAAATAATGTCTTTACAATTTTATTTAAAATTGCAATTAATGGTAACGGAATACGGTCTTCTTTCCTAAACTGCTCAGATGTTTATGATCTACCTGACTGCGTAGATATATTTGATGTTCAAGGCATTCAGCTAATGTTGATTGGTTGTGTGTAAAGAAGTTATTGAAAATAAGAACTGCTTAGAAATATTTGACCACCTTGTTTGCTATGATATATCTGATAGCGACTGTACATCGTCAACATCATACCACAGATTATTTAATTGTTACTACATCATAACAACAAATTAACTAAAAGAACCACAGAAAGCCCCCTAAGAACAATGCATGTCAACGCTATTCCACACGTCCAAATCCAAACTAGGTTATCGCTACAGCAGGAAATGTATGGATCTGTCTATCTTATTTAAGGCCTTGTCCAGGGAGAGGCGGTGCGTCACGCGGCCAAAAAAACAAAGACACCATGACGCGTGTGAGAACGCTCCTGCATAATCGCTTTCAATCTCAATTGGGATGATGACTGATCCTGGAAATTCATATCTTATATCGAAAAAATAAGGCTAAATTTAATAACCCGTGGTCCAGTGGCGAGTTACCTTGCTTGCCGTGCAGGAGATGATAGCTCGATCCCCGTCCAGACCGAATCGTACCAATGAGTTTTCGGAATTTATGTCCGATTTGTAACACCACTGGCTTTTCGGTGAAAACATCGTGAGTAAACCTGCATGCTTCAATTTCGAGGCAAGTATTGTACCCACTGTCCATTAGGTAGCGACGGGCTCATCCCCCGTCACACTGGACAGAGTTTCGGTACTACTGGTGAAACGAGGATGTTCTGAGGTTTCAAAATATCTCTGACTACCCCCTCGGGGAATATAGTCGTGAGCATATGCTTATGCTAAATTTAGTAACAAAATTTTCAAACGGAATTCCAATCGAATAGAAATAGAAAAGATAAAAGCGATTGAAAAACGTTTCATATCATCTTCTATGTCTTTCAATGCAAAACAGGTGTTTGTATGACACGTCGTCATGATTTATAGGCAAATACAAGGTTATGACGTCACTTCTCTTATACACCATTAGTTTTAGGGTTCCGTAGTCAACAAGGAACCCTCATAGTTTCACCATGTACGTCCGTCTGTCCGTCTGTCCGCGGCTTAGCTCAGAAACGCTTAGTACTAGAAAGCTGTAATTTGACATGGGTACACATATTTATCACGCCGACAAAGTAGTAAAATAAAGTCTTGAAAAATATATTTTTAGTGTTTTTAGGGTTTCGTAGTCAATAAGGAACCCTTATAGTTTCGCCATGTCCGTCCGTCCGTCCGTAAGTCTGTCCGTCTGGCGTGGAAATACCATTTTTCGATTTAGGGGTGTCTCCCCCTGCCAGCTAAACGGTTGTTTCTAGATACGTAAAAAAATCATGGCAGTAGTGTATAAAACGAATTTAAAAGAAAAACTATCACCGCTAAGTAGGCTTTACAAGTTAACGAGTAATAGTCGATCAACTTGTAAAATGTACTTTTAGACTATTAGCCGTTAAACCGTAGTATAAAACAAAAAGCCCCCTTCTAAGTCCATATATGGTGACGCGCAACTACGGAACCCTACCCTGCGCATGGCCTGACACTTAACCGGTTTTTTACTATTTTAATGTCAATGTTTTTGAAACTCATCAAACTGCTACACGTGATCGCAGTGAGAGAGTGACCGCGTCTCTCTGGACAAGGTCTTATTCCATTGACATAATAGAATTCTCAGCTCAGCTGATTCCGTTAATTTCCGCCCGTGTGTGACTATTTCAATTATTACTATCCTCGTATAGCAAATGTTGATAAGCAGATTTTCTAAGAAACTATCAATTTCGACAAAAATTTGATAAACCACGGAAACGATAGTAGTTTTAAAATCTTGTTGATTGTGTCACACTTGACAGTGTGACGTCATATTTCAATAAACAAAGTAAAGCTAACTACGGCGCTTCAACTCACATTAAGTTTTATTGTTTGAAATGTGACGTCACACGATGCTCAGTCATGACCGCCCGCGTTTCAGTTTTTGAAATCCATAGATAAAAAACTGTAATTTTATTTTTGAAAAATAAAATATTTACAAGTTACTTTAATGCAAAAAACACATTATATTATTATTTTTAACCTATAAGCTACTAAATCTAATATATTTAATATTTTACCGTTAAAATTGTCAAATAGCCAATTAGGTATAAATTTTCCTAATCAACATTTTATATAAAATGTAAAATTTCATGGTCTTCCTTTTATGTAAGATGATATAAATAAATAAATAAGTAATTAATAAATATCTTGGACATTGTCACACAAAAATTATCTAGTTACATTTAAAGTACAAGAATCTAGCCTGAACTTGTATTATGATGACTAGACAACGATATATAATACAGATATAGATACAAACATCCATGACTCGGGTACAAATTTAATATTCATATTTATCATACAAATATTTGTCCCTTACGGGATTCGATCCCGCGACCCTCGGCACAGCAGGCAGGTTCACTACCGACTGAGCTACCGGGCCGTCATGTTATTGAAGAAACCTTTCGACTTTTATCAAAAAATACAGTATGTGGTTTTATTTCACAGCGGGTTTAATTTTTAAAAATCTTTGAACACAGATCAAAACTCTTATTTCAGTACAATTGAATATTTAAGGTTCTTTCCTCCCGTGTGGCATAACCATGAGACACCCCGTAAAAATTAAGTTCTTTCAGGGTTCCGTTCAAGGAACCCTTATAGTTTCGCCATGTCCGTCCGTCTGTCTGTCCGTACGTCCGTCTATCCACGGCTTAGCACAGAGACGCATAGCACTAGAAAGCTGTAATTTGACATAGGTATACATTATTAATTACGCCGACAAAGTGGTAAATTAAAATGTTGAAAAATTTATTTTTTTACGGTACCGGTATTAAAGTGTAAATTTTGTTAGAGTCAAGCGTGCTATCGATTTTCTATAGGAGTTCCAAAAACTTTTTTCATTTTTCGACCCATGTTTCTCAGGTTAAGTTGTTTAGTTTCATTGTCTGAATACACCCATGGAATTTTTTTTGTTAAAAAAAACTAAGGGTGTATGTCAGGAGACATATTTGTAAACAGGATGTAATTGACAGCCTAGCAAATACTAAAACGGTGAACACAGACTGAACAACGTTCACTATAGAGCCTACCTTAGTACAAGTTGTTCAGTTTGATAGTCTCAGTTCACCGTTTCAGTATTTGCAACGTAACAATATTATGTATAATACAGTCCTGTACAATAACAGGGACCTTGATGCTTCGATTGGGAATCTATATATACGAGTTAGAATCGAAGCTCCCTTTGCAGTTTAAGTTAAACCATCAGGGGGCACAGATGCAAATTTAGCTGCAATGTGAGAAAAAAAAAATACTACAAAGAATTAAAACTACCGAGCGAAAGGAGCTGTATCTATCGTGAGTACAATTAATTATACCTAAATAATAAATGATATCATCGGATTTGGTCCAAAAAGTGAAAGAGCCAAAAAAGAAAAGCTACATTCTGTTAGAACTTGCCCGTCTTAACATTTATTATTATGGCACCTAAGCTGTAGGTCCATTTTCCTTGGTTTTATATGGGTTCGAAAAAATTGCCTTTTCATACATTTTAATAAAATAAAACTTTCAGCTACAACTTTCGTGATATAACAATAAATGTTTAGACAGACAAGTTCTAACAGAATATAGAGTTAGTTTTTGTTTGCTTTCACATTTGGACCAAAATTTTATGAAACGGCGATGATATATTTTGTACATGTCGATTATTAGGTAGATTTTGTAGTTATGTGGTCTAATGAAAGTCTGTCTGAGGTTTCAGAATATCTCTGACTACCCCCTCGGGGAATATAGTCGTGAGCATATGCTAAGTAGTCAGCCTATACAGGGTACTTCTTTATAATTATGCTGATACTTTTTTAAGATAAGTTTATTCCGAATGCGTAAATGCGGACGGCTTCCCATTCGTCCAAGCTTCCCATACTAAATTACATTTTTGTATGGGCCCACCGCCCGTTCGTTGCCGTCGGTCTTCCGTCGGTAAATGAGTCTCGTCTTAATAAAATAACAAGATGCACAGTCTCATTATAAAATCTTAGCAAATTTTTGTCCGATTTGACACGAGTACTTTTAAATTTTTGCAAAGAGATTGAAACCACTAGCCTTTTTAGGGT